>CM063501.1:87778211-88063211 GCA_032207245.1 Pardosa pseudoannulata
AGTAAGTTCTACTCATAAAGCTAAATTAAAAAAAATTGCACAAAAATATTTTTTTTTATATTTTTACATACTTAATATTCATATATATTACTGCTATACTTAGAAGCAAATAAAAATATTTTGAATGGTATTATTATAGAACAGTAGAAATTTGTATTATTGGCTAGAAGAAAATTTTATCTTCTGGAAAATATTTCATTATCCTAGATTTTTAATATTAATATTCTTATAAGTACTGTCAATTGTAAATGGTCATTTGTAACGGTGACCTGATTTAGAATTCGATATAGAGCATCGTAAAAGAATTTATTACTCCACAGCTAAAGCCAAACTGACAAAACGTAACGCTACACTCTTCGTTGAACCAGCAGCACTCAAGTACGTTCTATGTGGTCATTAATAAAACAAATTGGATAAGGCTGGTCTCGTCTTGATTTATTTAGTCTGGTTAGATTGGCCAGCGGTCAAAATTTGCCGACTACAATATGTCATGCTATCTATAACCTTGGGGGCTTGCCTTCTTTTACAAGAGCTGATACTCCTTTTATGAGACAGCCTCACCGACAAGAAATCTCACTTCAGCGATTAACATTACATACGATTATTCTGAACAAATTACGAACACTTTAAATTTGAAGTAGATAGATAAAACATAATAGTATCATATCGCGGCAGAACCATCATAGAGCGAAATCATGCCGAACGGTTCTCATAAGTTTCGATGGTCAGCCAGATCAAACAAAAAATCTCCTGTACATTTCGGTGTCCGGCTGCCCGAATGTTTCTCTTCTCCTCTATAGCTGGTAACAGCGGGGGTGAGATGTCTTTCCTCCCTTTGAGTCCAGCTTTCGGTACCTTGGGATAGGGCATTGTTATCCCTATCTTCATGTGTCAAATTTTTACTCCGCGTCTTTGCGCT
Source organism: Pardosa pseudoannulata (assembly GCA_032207245.1). Classification (NCBI taxonomy): domain Eukaryota; kingdom Metazoa; phylum Arthropoda; class Arachnida; order Araneae; family Lycosidae; genus Pardosa; species Pardosa pseudoannulata. The sequence goes on from CM063501.1 coordinate 87,779,131, forward strand.
GTCACCAAAACCCTTCGGACCGTTTATGGAGCATCTCACTGGTCCAAGAATCGACATCAGCATCCCGCGACGACACTAATCTTGAATTTCATTACAAACATAATGAGAAAGTTTCATGTATTTTGCTAACGATCTTCTTGACTTATCCGTGTACATTTACACGTATAAGGTTTAATTATTTACAGTCTTTTTTATGATATACTTTTAACTAAGATTAAAGTTTGTTATGAAATGAAGTAAGCATTATTTGGTGTCATATTTAAATTCATTTAAAAAATTTGCCAAAAATTGCCAACTTCCTCACATAACTTGGTACAATACCGCATGTCTGTATTCCACAATCGTCATATTCCGATACTATTAAGTCCTTGTAGTTAATGTCAGATACAAATGTTGAAGCTCACCTACTGCATTATCACAAAGGAATTAGCCAATTCTGCGCACGAAAAACGCTACAAAATTCACCTGAAAATTAAAAAGTACTTTTATTTCTCCTCAATTCCAAGAAAAAAACAAGCTGTTCCGAATGCCAGGCTTTGTATTACGCTATATTAGTCGAGGTCATATGTTTTCATTGTCGTACCTCTTCCGAGCCCCAATAAACAAACATACACATTTTATAATAGCATTACCAAAGTCTTTCATCCGAAAATAGCAGCAGAGACCAAAAACTAAAAATATTAAAATCTGATAAAGAAAATATTTAACATTTTTTGGATGCTGAATGAAAATATGGTAGTTCTTCAAATTAATCATTTTAAGATACTCATGCGAAAGAGTAACGGCTTCCAACAAGAGTTTGCCAAAAGACCCCAGGAAACAATAAGCTCATTTTCATGCCACGTGATACGAAAGTACCAAGGTTACATCCCTTGAAGCCGATTTTTCGCGCTTTTTTTTCTCTCTATCTCTCTCTGTCTTCTATAAAAAGAATCGTAATCAATTACAAGGGAATTAAGCGGTAGCGAGTCGAAGAGACTGTTTTCTACGAAAAGATCGAAAGGTTTTTCATTCTTTTTCGAAATAAGTGCCAAAGTTTTTACTTTTTACAACGAACATATTTTTTAAAATCACTAACTCGAAACTGGCATATTCATAATCGTTAAAAATAAACTGTTGACTAAAACAGGGGAATATGCAAAATAAAATGGGAAGCATTTCATGAAGTTTCGTGTGTCATATTTTACAAATAAAAAAAATATGTCAGTACAATAATACTTTAAGTATTGTTTAGAGTGTCTGTGATGCTACCTTGTGTGAAACCCGTTATTTCGCTGCTATTTGTAACCAGAGATGCAAGAGTATCCGAATGGGAAGATGGCACTGGATCATTCCTAGTGGAGGTCAAGAGCGTAAGAGTGCGAGGAGGGCCAAAATTATATGCGACCGATTGAAAGATAAAGATTTAAAATTCCTTTTATTTTGTGTAACTTTGAGCCTTTATACATAGAATATAGTAAATTATCCAAATATATTAATAAGATTACAAATTTTATACATTTGCTATTTACTTCAAAACCAAATTTAATTTAGTTTGTTGTTTTGACTTGGTTTTATGTTTAAAAAATAACTAAAAAAATTATGGAAAGTAAATACAAATTTCTCATAATTTGTATTTCTATTTTTTTAATAAAAACTTACTGCTTTTTTTAATTATCAGTGAATTTAGTATGTTTAAAATATAAACTTTACTAATCACTGAACATTTTTTTATTTAAATGGGGGGGCACCTCAGAAGTATACGCAGGAAGTCGATGGCCTAGGAACTCCCCTGGATAGTCAATATAATATACCTCTTATATATACGAAAATGTCACTGAAGTAGGAAGGCGCCAGTGTATTGTAGTCGTGACCAGGTTGTTGTGAGCTGTCAGTAAATAAAGTACTTCATTCAAAGCAACAGTGTTTATTTTGTAGTCTTTATTCGATGATATACTTTTGAGTGACGCGAAAATCTATTACAAAATGTTGAATAAATTTCCCAGTCGTTGATAGCATTGGAGTAAAGCTCTCGCGTCCCTCTTTTCAGGAACGATGACTTATATCGGTTCCTAGAAGATCGTTTACAAAAATTTGAGAGAAAAAAAGATTCTCTAAAATTTCCTGTATTCGTCGCCAAGGGCTTAAAATTTATCTTTGGTTAAAAGGCTGTCCTGGGACGTCACCTTCGTTTGCCACTGAATAACTGAAAAATTCTGGTACAAAAACGCGGAAAATCGTTTTGAAAACTCTTTCTCACAGCTAAAATAACAAAAGGGGCTAATGCCGCTTAACTTCTGTTTGGTACATTTGCTTCCTCGTCGTATATGGACTGCTTTAAGGGTTTTACTGAAGTTGCCTTCATTTTTCTCTAAATTATTTTCAATTTTTTCTTATACACTCACACACATATAAACTCTTTGTAGAAAAAAAATAAACACCAAGAAGGAATGACATGATAAAGGTAAAATTTTCAGCAAATGCTAAGATAGTGGACTATACAAATGACTAACATTTCAGAGCCACCATGCAATCGTGTGCTAAGAAGTGCCATCTACACTGCTGCTGAAGCTGAAATTGTATAAATAAAGGGCTGTAAAGTACATTGAAAATAGTCTTTAGTTATCTCTTAGGGATGGTAGTTCGGGTAGTATAATATACTGCTCTGCCAGTTTTGATGGCGCTTTAAACTGTATAATAATAACTATTATGCTAGTAAATTTTAATTTAATTTTTATTTTACTTTGGGTGAATATTAATTTTTCTTAATGTTTAGAGACGTTACTTTGGTAAAGTGACATTTAGGAAAGGCAATATTTTGGACAGACGGTATTCAGGACTGGTGATATTCCGACCACCAACTATATTGTATATATATATTTAACATTTCACTGCTGATTGCATAATAAATGTAACATTCACAACTATTTAAAAAAAACCTCTTTGACATTGAAAAAATAAGTAACTTTTAATTTAATTTTAATTTAAAGAGTTTCTAACACATTAGAATATTTCCATTATATTGATTCATTCTCTAGATAACTACCAGCATTTCTTCGTAAATTTATTTTTATGCGAAATAGCAAATTATGCTTTATGAATTTCTTCATAGGGGAGAAATAAGCGCATTTTCTCTTCACTAAATAACTATTTCCTTTACTTATTTTGCCAAGGGGTAAATGTTTTAGCCTGGTGATTAATTTTCATCATAGTAAGTGTATTTGTACATTTTATAGGACTGAAATTTGGAGCAGGTGACTTGAATTGTTTCGAAAACTCTGCAGTGGGAAATACTGGGCCGCTTGACAACAGCAGTTCCGGGATTCGTGAAAAGACAGGAATGTTTACAAGCAATTAAGTTAATTGGTCGACCATGCCGTGTATTTTTGAAGGCTCCGGCTGTTTACTTTCTATTTGGGGATGGACTGTTTCGAACAAGCGGGAGGTCTTAGGGGAATGTTAAGCAAGAGTAAAAACGGGGAATACAGAAGTCAGAATGTAGAATAAGGATTTCTTAACTCTTTTAAATACTTGAACATCATTTGAGGTTCTTAATTGAAGTAATAAAAATAGTTTAAAGTAATTTTTCAATGAACCTATCTTCAGTAACACCTTTTACAAGTAGTGTAAAAAAAGACCAAAGTTTTAAAGTAGCACATAAACCAAAGTAAGAATAGAATAGAAACTACTGAGTTACCTAACGGTAAATTTACACAACGAACTGTCATTCGTCTCATTTCATTATGTTCATTAGTTAGTGAGCTTCAGCCGTTCAAATGAGCCCGTTGATAAGCTGTTCGTCATTATATTTTAAATGAGAAGGAGAGATATTAAAGAAAAACGCGTGGGGTGTGAAATTTTGCTACAAATATTTCTACACTTTCTTAGAAACATTTCATTTGATCTACAAAAAATACGGGGCTGGAGGAACTGTGTGTACTGAAAACAGCTGTCCTATTTATTTAAACGCTTTAAAAAAAACAGACTGTCGGCGGGTCAAGGTGATGTTAGTTGTGTCTTATTGTTTAGAAACTCAATGTCCCCGATGAGTTTACACCACTTAATCAGATAGCAAATAAACAGTTCTACTATGAAATTTTAAGGAGCCTCGAAGGTTCTCTACATAGGAAGATGTTTGAATTGTAGAAAAATGAGGTTTGGTATACCAGGGCAGTGCGCAAGTTACCCCGTTGTTCCCCATCTGCTGTCATCTTCCAAAGAGCGAACTCTCGTTAGGCCCTATAAGCACTAATCACTGGATCTTTGTCCAGAAGACTTTTTCAAGTTTTGTGATTTTCAAACCTATAAGTTTCAGGAGAATGTGACAAGAACCCTGCATGGCATTCCAGATAATGCGGTCAAAGAGTCTTTCCAAAACTGGGTGAAACGCTGGGAACGGTGTTATTGCCAATGAATAACACTTTTTTGTAGGAGTTAGTACTTAATTGTTGTAAAATTAGTAATGCAGATGTTATAGAAAAAGTGCGATCTTTGTTTTGAATACACCATGTATATATTTTCTCTCTTTACTACTAATAATATTTTTCATTGACATTTATAACAATGTAAAATGTTAATATGTGACTAAGTATAAAGTTTATCACCCAAAAGCACTAGTTTCTTTTTTTGTTTAATATTTTAAAACTTATTTGACGTGTCAACCACTCCACCAACTTTTCGGGTTATTTAAGAGCCTTCTTAAATTTAACTTAATAGGATCTTGCTAAACAAAAAGCTTTTCCTAAAAAATACCTTTTTTGGTGCTACAATACTCAAAAGTTTTTTTTAATCATTCATTTCCATGTAATGAGTGAAAGAAGTTTGTAAAATAATTTTTTTATTCTATTTAATGTTAAATAATTCTAACCTTATTGTGATAAAATCATCACAAAGGATTGGAAGTAGAAGAACAGCGGTTTCGAAGCGGCTCGGGATCCATTGCGAAACTTCTTTTCTCTTCACCCCTTCAAAATAGAAATTGTGATGTTTCGTAATATTTAGAAATTATAAATGTGTAAGACAGTGAGAGGGAAAAATAGGTGTATATGTGTGTCTGTATGTTAAGGAGTTGAAATGGTGAAGCAAAGTTTTGCCTTTGTTTATAAATTTTAAAACTGAGTAGTATAGTTTGAATGTTCAATCCTAATTGTGGCTATAAATTAAGTTGAATCATTGTGTTTTCGTATTACATGAAACAACAGAAATTTTATTCACTTAGGGAACGCCTTCGGGATTTTGCATAGCTAATGGGTTTATGACACATACATATATACATCCATATATGCATATGTTCATACAGGCATATGTGTGTGTGGAGATAGAACTGCCTTAGTTTAGAAGTAAGTCCCTGTACTAGATGCTTCTTTCCGCGCTTGTGCTGTTGTTATAGTTGGCTGAGAATGGCAACGAAGAACTGTAGAAAAAAAAAAGAGTAATGATGTGAGATACATAGAAACGAGGCAGAACTGATTCCAAGATGTTTTATCATTACGTAATATTCTTCAGGTTACTGGAAGGGTGTCCCAGAATATTCCACTGAGGTATAAAAGGGCAAGTAGCTTAGTTTGTCAGTCAGTTCTTAGTTCTGTCAACCAAGCATTGAGCGTTAAAATAAAGCGCTTTACCTTTCTGCTATTTGAGTGTCCTTATTCTTCTAGTCTTTCTACACGACTATATACATATATTGTGTGCGAGAGAAAGGTTTTCTTCTAACTCCCTCACCTACATAAAAAAATTTTAAAAATTTTACTGGAGTTTACAAAAAAAAAACATTTTAACAGTTTCATTCCCGCCATGCAAAATACGCGTTACTATATACGAAAATGCCAACCGAAGTGTGGAGAAGGGGTTCACACTACTTAAATTGAACGGCCTCTCAGCTTTTACCCTCGGCCCGATCTGCCTCATCTCCCCTCACTCTCCCTACTCCGCGATATGCGTGACGCGGGTGAACAAATGCCGGAGTTTCCTCTGGAGCTTCACGACTCAGCAACCAGCAACGGGAAACCGGCAAAGTTTCGGAGGCGCGTGAGAATCGCCGAGCATCCTCCACTACCTACAGTCATTTCAGTCATCCCATCTCCAGAATTTCTCGAGTTGCTTGTACTGCGTAAGTCGAGACAGTACTGGAGAAGAGGCTTTTTTATTCACTTTTTTTCAGAGACAAGCTTTATTTTTTTATATACCAGCACTGGACATGCATAGGGTCGAGGGAATCCGCATTTCGGTTTAGAACACACGCGGTTTTTCACCAATTTCGTTATATTATGAAACCTTTCAGAATAATTTGTGATCTGAATTTTAGCCATAAATGTCATCTGAGCCTTTATTGTCTCGCATTATTGAAAAGATCTAACTGTTCAGTTAGATTTGTCTTAGGCGAATTGTCTTAGGAACTTTCTTATTTCCTACTTACGCTTGAAGCTTCCTAAATATGTTCCATTGTGTTTGTTGTTACGCACGCACATACAATATATATATATATATATATATATATATATTGGGAAAGAGAAAGAGAGATATAGATAGAAGAATAGATAACTATAGATATATTCACTTATATATATATATATATATATATATATATATATATATATATATATATTTATGAACTATATATTTAAACACTACATTACGCAAAAATGGTATAAAAACAATGCAGACTAATAACCAGTTCAAGGGTATGGTCAAAAGACAAATTAGAATTATTAAAGATGTATGAGGGTAAATTGACTGTTATTCGTATCAGAACAGAGTTTAATAATCGAAAATTTATAGAGAAGTTCCAGAAGTCGTATCTACGCTTCTACTGGACATGATTTTCGGACAGGAATGGTTGGAAATATGTTTATACTATGTATTGAAATAGAAGCTACAAACAGTTTGAACTACGATGAAGTCATGGTCTTATTCGCGGATGCTAAATATAGGAAAGTAATGTTGTAAATACTTTTCCTTTTTATGCAATACATAAAGCTGTTAGTTTCTTAATTTGTGAGTTGCATGTTCATTGTGAATATATAATGTACAGAGCAAAATGTTTATATATTTTCCCGACTATATTTTGTGGTAGGGGGCACAAGCTAGTTTTTTCACACGGGCTTCAAAGAACTTAGTTCTGGCCTTGATAATAACTAAATCTAGGAGGCTATAATATCATGTTAATAGATGATTCTTTTCTCGCCAGCCAACTGAGTATGAATCCTGTTAAATTAATACGTAAGGAGATCCTCTGACAAATTGGGAACAAAATCAGTATGTTGCGGATATGATAGATTTTTTTACTGGTGGATTGGTATATAAAAAAATTATCTTCCTTCTTTTACTGCTTACATTTTAGACAAATTTTTTAATGTTTTGTAGAATATATTTTGTAGAATAAATTGAACTTTTATTCCATAAGGTATATTATACACGATATATTCCTACAAGTTATAAAATCCTATTATAGCAAGTTGGAAAGTATACTACGCGGTAACTTCATTTAAGGGTAATAAAAACATAATTTGGGTCAAAAAATCGAAAAAAAAAATTTAGTTTAAAAAAAATCTCGATATTTAGAGGAATCTAAATATACATACTTAATATCTGGGAATTTTTATGACGTCAAAACAACCGATTAATATTTGGAAAAACAACCTGCCACACCCCCTTTTTAAAGAACTTCAATACTGAACTTTGTTTCCATTCCTCCCTGGATTTATTTTATTGCCCCATGGTGACGGGAAGTACACTACTCAATCCTCCACTCATTCCTCGTGATGTTTAAATCATAATTAAGTTTCAACTGTTGTTTGTGGGAACGTTTGCCGAAAACTATCTTTGTTGGCCCTACAACTTTAAAAATTGGAATTCTTGATACATTTTTTTATTTTAATGATGGTTTATACAGTTGCACTAAAGTGTTGGAGACTTTAATCATTGAACCAAGTTATAAGATGAGAAATTGTTTGAAAAAGATGGATTGTAATCGTGTTCGGAAAGCTGAGTTATCAGCTTGAAACCTGATAAAATCTTCCAAAAGTCAGAAAAAAAAAATAAAAAACTTAAACAGTCTTAAATATCCTGCCAAGATGTGCATGGAGCAGGAAAATATTAATCTATGAATATGTGAATTATATAAAAGGTTGTAGTTTTTTGCATTTTTCTCAAAATGTAATTTTGTCTTACATTAGTACACATTTTTCACAACCTATGTATTATATAAGATTGAAACCTTCCGGACATGTATATGATGATTATATCTGAAATAAAAAGAAGCGGTAATTTTTGGTGATAGTGGATATTTTCTCACTGAAATTTTAGTGATTTTTCGAAAATTTATAGAAATAATTTTTGTAATTTTTTCTAAATGATTTAAATGTTAATTGCTTCTTATTATTTTTGTTTAAAGTATTTTAAACCATTTTAGAGCTTTTCATTTTGTTAATTTCAATTGAAATTTCAAAATGTGTACCTAAAGATGACCTTGTTTATGAAATCCAATTATCTTACACAAACTTTGTACTGTTATAAATCATACCAAATATTTAAAATTTTGACTTTTTTGTTACATATAATATTTAATATTTATATATTCACCATAAAAAATGTCGCATTGAGATATAAGAAAACAAATACTATTTAAAAACGACCACTTTCATCTGTCGAGATTTTCCAACTCCCTTTAATCCACTTTTAAAAACTGTTCCCTTCTAAAAGATTCAGAAATAAATTACGCTCTTCTTATGAAGAAATGTGAAAGTTTAAACTTATTCAGACATGTTTAATCAGTGGAACGTATACGTTCCACCGATTAAACAAGCAGGGCAGCAATTAAATTTCGCTATGAAAATAAAGTCGAAGCTAAATTCTTTCGTTTAGCAGATTGTTCCTTTATAGACCCATTAGTTCCGTATGGTCTTGCCTTAAATGATACAGCAAGGTTCAGCGGGCAAGCCTTATATAATATTGCATGGGAAAGTTTGTTTCACTCGAGATAACTCGAATTAGCAACATTTTGGTAGTGAAAATAGGAGCGCTAATAACTAAATTTGAAATAATGGATGCACATACATATTTTAAGAGACATGAATACATTAAACATGGCTTAGAGTACTTGTAATATGCAGACTTAACTTTTGTCGGAGATAAAAGCTTTTAAAATTATATATACTAATAAATAAAGGAAGTCGTATGTATGTATGTTGTGAAGTTTTCGCATAGAATGAAATGGCCTACAGTCACTAAATGTTGTACACAGATAGATATTCACAAGATCTAATCGCATACAAAGTCTATTTATTAGATTTTTGATTTTGTTTTTCAAGAATGAACGATAAAAATTTAAATGTGGGAATTTTAAAACACGAGACGCCATTTTAGAACAATAGCTTGTGCTCGGAGGAAGCAACACGAATTCCTTTATCTATAAAGATTCCTTTTTAGATGCGAATATCTGTCGATCTTTGCTATGCATTCCTAGATGGCTTGGCCCATTTCATGATATTTTACATGGTAATTCGAGTACAGCCAGGAAAGATTTAAGGCAGGTCAAATTGCTCGAAGTTCAAGGTCATGATGGAGATCGAACGCCTTTTTGAGATAGATATACAGTGGACTCCGCTTAATGTGATCAGTTTTGGACACCGTAATTTTGATAAAAATAAACGATATGCAAAATTAGATAAATTTTAGCTCCCCCCTTTAATTCACAGTTACTAAATTTCAAAACAAAAGGAAAAAACACACTTTATATTATCCTGCATTTATGTATATTATCCTTTACAACATAACTGTATGCATAATTTAAAAAAAAAGATCAATTGTTGACTGTCTACAATTTTTTCTAAAAACTCATTGATAAAGTGTTCGTAATCATAATCAACCTGTCAAATCGATTTTAAATTTCGATCTTTTATTTTAACGTTAAATTATTTCGCTTTCTGACTTCCATATCGACAAGTTGCATGTAAGCGAGCAAGGCATAAAATGTGAATACGCTCCTTCTCAGTTCCGTTAAGAATGTGTTGCCTTCTGCTTATCTGACAACCACTGACCACCAGCAAGGTGTGCGTATTTCTGACAAATTTCAGGAACGTGTAATTTCCCACTCCTTTCTTCATTCCCCATTTCACTAGGTGGAAGAGATAGAGTTTTTGGAAATTCAAATAACAGTGAAGGAAAAGAAAGGATGGATTTCTGCTGAATAGGTTGTGAATATTCCTTTTCCAGTTAAAATGAGGTTCGAAAAATTGATAACATTAACCGATGTAACGATCACATAAAGCGATAATTTTAACATATAAATGAATAGAGAAAATCGGGACCAAGTGATTTCGATAACAATAAGCGATTGATAACATTAACCGCTATCATATTAAGCGAAATCCATTCTATATACACACCCACTCATATATATATATATATATATATATATATATATACACTCCCCTTTATAAATAAAAAGATTATTTGTATATTTAACTGTCAGAAAAAAAAATTGTTATTTCAAGTTAAAAAAATAGATCCTCCAGATATATTATAAAGTAGTATAATAATTTTATTTGGATGGAAAATGTATCTGAACATATTGTAAAAATATTATAAACGCATATATATATATATATATATACATATATACATATATATATATATATATTCAAAATGCAAAAAGACATTTCTAATACTCTCAATGTTATGAAGAGTTAAATAAAAAGTTTCAGTCTATAAAAATAACTGCTTTTTTTTCTAAATTATCTTTGCAAAAATAAAATTTCCAATGTTGATTGCTTACAACAGTTAGCATGTGCTTTATGCGTATCATAGATTCAAATGTGCTTCATGAATCGCGAAAGAAGACAAAACACCAATCATTGTATTACAAATAAATATCTCCGATCTCATTGGAAGAGGATGTAACTTGACATCATCGTTCCAATCAATCATTCTCGTTCCAGTATGTTTCCGAGATCTGGAATTCTTTGCACTTATGAGCATTTCTTTTAAAAGTGAGCATGGAATTTTGAAAAAAAAATGTTGGGATACCTTAAAAAAGAACTTTATTTGTATTGGCACTTACTTTTATCAACGATTTTGAAATAGTCCTCCTCGGATATAAGTTTATATTTCTTATAGAGTTTCATCTGCTCTTGAAATACAGTTCTTTAGATCTTTGATCTTTGTTTTAAGGGAATGGAATGCCTAAATAATCAAAATATTGTTTATTTTGGAGTGGTGGTAACCTTTAAATTATCTTTCTTACCATTCTGAACATACATGTAAATTCTCAAATCTATCTATCCGTTATTTCAAAGGTTATTTACGCTTGTAATTTTATTTACAAGAACTTCTTTTAACAAAAGAAAACTGTAAATGGCTTTGTCTCCTTGAAATCCATGCCTTTAAAGTAGTAAGGTTTTCTTATTCCCTTGTATGAAATAAAGGAAGTATTGTAATCGCAAAAACTTTTGGTCTTCAGATGTCAACGGAAATGCCCATACCTGAGCAGGGATATTCAGGCATGCCATTTTGGCTATGTCTGAATCCATTTTATTTAGTTTAAGCATTACGTCTGTACTTGCATATTTAAAAACATCGAAATTTTAAATATTTATTCTGGTTACCAAGGAATGCATATTTACTAGTTTTATTTTCATTATGTTCGTACATACATACATATCTCACATATCTAAAAAATTATCAGTTAAAATTTTATTAGCAGAACTATTTTATCCTCTGAGATAACACTTTAAGGCATTCCTTATCGGGATGAAGCCTTAGTGTTGATCTCGAGACTCTAGATTGGTCCAACACGAAAAGAAAAACTGCTTGAAAGAGTGAACTATGTGAAAGCTAAATGTTATAACATATAGTTGTGCATCCCCCTTTCTGATTGCAATCTGAATTCTTTATAATGGAAAATTTAACTATAACAGATATTAATGATGCCGGTCGCAGTTATTAACTCTACAACTTAAATAGGTATTAACCTACAACTTAAAGTCTTCTCAAACTACATTCTATAGAAACAATCAATAACACAGAAATACTTTTGATGTAAAAAGTGAGACATTTCATGCAAATTTAAAGAAAATGTAGAAGTATAATGAAATTATAAATTAGTAAAAAGCTAAATAACCTAAACCTTTGAATTATCTGAATGATATTAAACAATTCTATAGATAAAATGCAATCACAAAGAACCTAAATAGACTGATCTATCAAGTAGACTTTTTTTAATGTTCCAGATTGTGATATGGGATATAATTTAAATATTTTTTACATAAATTGCTATTTATTTTTATTGTAATAAATTAAGAGGTATAATTTTATAACGTTTGAAATGGGCTTCGAAAATCTCACAAATTTGTGTATAATTTTATTAATTTTGTTAAATATTCTGAACCTTATGATCAATCAAACCATACATACTTTCAGTATACCCCCAGACTGTATTAGAAGTTATAAGATGATCCCTTAATTTTCTCCCCCACCCCGCAAAAAAAAAAAAAAAAAAAAAAAAAAAAAAAAAAAAAAAAAAAGCCAGCTTCTGCAGCCCTTGTGATTTGCGTGTAGACGCCTATCCAAGTTAAGGTTGGCACGCTTTTTCTCTTCGAGACTTTGACCTTTATCTCGCTTCTTCCGTCGTCCTTTTGTCCCAGACTCATTGACTCACTTAGTCAATTAAAAAAAAAGTCACTAGAAACAATTCTGCCCATCAGTACTTTCTCCACGCAGCCTGTTTTAACTTGCAACAAATGGCGTGTAATTAATTCAACAACTCCTTGTGCCAGAGTCGCCGGTTTGACGCTTCTGGGATTATTTTACATGTGTTTAGTGCCTCATTATGATTTACTGTTTATTTGGAGAGGAATCTATGTATAAATTAGATTAAAAAACCCGTTGCAACGTGGCATATTGCTATTTAGAAGCATATGCTATTCGTCGACATACAGTTAATCATTTGAATTTAACCGCTGCATTAGGCTCGAGGGACCATATAAATTTTAAAATAGTTATAGGCAATATATATTTTTTTCTCTTATGACCTTGAAAAAAATTGTAAAAAGAAAAAAAAAGGAAGGAACTTGTAGTCCATTTTAATGTAATCCTTAGGTTTGATGAATTTGAAGTCATTGAGGGCAGAGGCGTATGCAGATAACAATCTTGTGGATGAAATAACGGAGATGATGAAAGTAATTTTAATTTTACAAAAGCATTTTTTTTGTAATATTATATTCTTTCTTATTAAATATTTTTATTAACTTTTTTATAGCATGAATTAATCAGTCAAATATTAATAGAAAGTTATAAGATTCCAGCCTTAAAATGATCACTCTAAATTACGGAATTATTAACCACTCCACAAAGCTAACAACAATAAAAACAAATTAGATTTCTTTCTTAAAACAAAATACTTCCTAAAATGAGAAGGTAAAATCAAGACAACGTTTCTCTTTCATTGAAATTCAGAAAATGAAATAATTTTCTTAAAAAAAAAATGAAAAGTTAAGGCAACATGAGAAAGCAACCTTGTGTTTGAATATCTGATATCTTTAACTATCAATATCAGTTTTTCTCAGTTTATTTTTAATAGAATCTCATCATCTACCACGGTAATTGCAAATTTTAACTTAACTGTGCGTGTGTGAAAACTAATAATATGATAAATATTCAAGTAATCGCAATTTTTATAAATCAATTTTTTCCTTTCGTTAAAAACGTTCAGTTTATATTTATACTGTTTATATCTAAAAGCTAAACATATTTATTTGCAATCTGCCATTCTAGAGAAAAGAATCATAAAAAAGCGGTATGTTTAATCAAACAACCAAATATTCTCTACCTATGTATTATACAGAAAACCTTAACAGAAAACCTCAGCATTGATTTTGGGAGATTGCTTTCCCAATATTTAAAGATTTTACTGGCATGGGAGATTGATGGGTAATCCTTTTTTTTTCTAGTATATGTTATAGTTTTTAATAAATATGTTTCTTTTGATATGCTGTTTTTTGTTTGCAATAACTATCTAAATTTTCTTGTATCTATCAACAATTCATGCCAACTACTCCGGATTCTCCCGAGCAGCTCCGGAGAATTGAGAAAATTTGATGACTCCGGAAACTTTTCAGATTTCTCCTGAACAACAAAACTTTTGAACAACTAAAAGATTACAATTCAGCAATTAAATACAAAGTGTTTCAAAAAATAACGCTGAATATTACTCTTTTCACACTGCATGTTAAAAGTTTCCAATACTGTGCGGAAAAATCCAATTGAATTTAAGTCAAATTTGAGTAGACAAACTCTAGAATCCCTGATGATAGAAAAATAGAAATATATTAATCCAGGTCAATGTTGCTATAAGAAACACTGTTCTGAAAAATAAGTTGTTAAAGCTAAAATGCTACTCATAAATTTTTAAATGCATAAATTTTAATTTTTCTTTTACGATTTACTACTGTGTAAATATTTTAAATTTAATTTAATTTAGAAACCAATAAGATATGCATTTATGTATAATCTGTAATTAACATGATAAAATTTCAAACCACGCTGTTGCGCCGGAGACAAGTGCCTGAATGTTAGCATGTCTGACAATTTTACCTCTTACAGTTATAATTTTTATCACGAAGGGAAGAGGACGGAACTTTATATTTTTGTCCCGGGGCGGAAAAATTACTACAGCTGGTTCTGATCTTGTTTCCTCCATATAGATTGCACTTTCAACCAAGTAGCTCCATATCCTTTTCTTTAGTACATTGGGAAAGCTGAATCTTCATTTCTCAGAGCAGGAAGCCTTGCATAACGAAGTCTTAAACCTTTCAGCACTCAACAGGATCTCGTTTGCATCTTTTGCCGTATGAATTTTTCCATATCCGTAATTTTTGGAGGGATATTTCATTTGTTAAAAATAAGAGATATCTTTCGATTTGTTCATTTTTTAAATAATGCGAAAAATTTGCCTTTGAGCTTCAATGTGTTGAAGACGTTCTTTTTTTTATAAGACTAGTACTATATTCAGACCTCTGTTTAACGAACATGATAAATCCTATCCCTAAAAACAGTTCGTTACATGGAAAAATCATTAAATAGAGATTCACTAATTAAAGTACACCTAAAAACTGACTTTAAATTCATAAGCACTTAATTTTATTAAAATCGATCACACTTTCCATTTATTGTAGTATACAATGTTTTATTTACTTTTCCCTTAAAAAAATCTGCGAAGAAAGCAAAAATAAAACATTGTCCAGGGATATTTTATATTTCCAATTAAAAAAATGTATACTAAAATTAATTTTAATGCTATTATTTTATTTATTATAACTAGTAAATGTATTAAAAGAAAGACTAAGTTTGAAATTTCCAGAAATATTTTGAAAATGTGGGGGAAAAATTAGATTACAGGTAAAGGTATTAAACATATATTACATATATAGATATAGCTTATATAGATACAAATATATATATATATATATATATATATATATATATATATATATATATATATAGAGAGAGAGAGAGAGAGAGAGAGAGAAACTATATAAACATCTATACATGTAGAGGCATATGTATACTTGTATTCATATATAAATACATGTGTGTATATGTCTTTATGTGTATTTACAATACATTATAACAAACTATTTTTACTAGAGAAATTCTTGAAGTTTATGTTTCTCCTTTTAAAAGTCGAATGAGTTGGTTGTTTTCTTCGGTACTCGAGTTTGTAGGCTTGAATCCCACTGCTGGCATGTACTTTAGTAACCGTTAGAGAATTGGCTTTAAGCAGTGGGTCTCGATTTCATTAGCCGTATTGTAGGAAGTAACGCCGTAGACTGTAGTGCTACAAACCAAAACAAATTCAAAGCTCAGAGTCAGAATTAATTAAAGTGATAAAAGTCACAAAAATGTAATTTTAAATCTTTTTTCTTTCATTTTTATTTTCTATTTTTTTACCACACACGTACACCTGTAATAGATAAACATATATCTCAACCATACAGTGGAGCAAATAATATAACTTACTGTTTAATTAAGAGATAATGAGAAAATCAAGACTGCAACATCCAGGCGTGCAACAATGCCATTCAGGCTATCCGGTAATGAGCTTAATTGAGACGTTTTTTCCCCCCGACCTCGACTCCTTTTTATCCCCTTAACCCAATTCCAGATCAGCGGTGCTTAACACGCCTTCCCGTTTTTCGTGGTTTTCTTGACATTTAACCTATCCGGGGCAAGTATGCTAATACCGAGTACGGGCGAGTGTAAAGGGTAGAGAGATAAAAAAAATCGCGAATAAATATACAAATAATAAAACACTTTGCAGCCTAAATAATCAGGTTCTACGGAGAAACGGGTACGCGAGACTCTGAGAGAGCTTTGAAAAACGCTAAAGCAAATAAAAAAAAAAGGGGGAACCAAACTTCGCTGCTGCTAGATCATCGAGACAAGAGAGAGAGGCGCGTAGGATGATGTCAACTCCCTACATCTTTTTAAAACAACGCCTCTGCAAATTTAACTCCATGTCCAGAACAAGACACAGTTATCCCGTCCGATTGCTGCCCGGACTGTAGTGTGCCGTTCTTCCGCAGGCCTTTCGCCGTGTACCGAACAGATCCTGGAATAGTTTTGCCTTTTAACAAAAGAGTTGAAGAAAGCAAACAAAAACTGTCTACCTCGACGGCCTTGGCATGTTTCTATTCGAAAAGTTTATGTCGAACGGAAGGCGCATTCGATTTCTCGTTCCCGGGCGTTTTGACGACAACACTGCTCACGAATGCCTGATACCGGGATCATGTTCGCATACTGTACGCGCGAATTAGTGGCTTGTCCAATTAGAACAAATGGTGGTATGGCGTTGGGTTGCGACCGCTTGGAGGAAGACATGTTGTAGCCGCAAGGAGTACGATCTCCAAAACTCTGAGGAAGGCAAAATGAAGGCGGCGTTCTTGGGAGTTTTCAGAGGGAAATACCTGAAAGGGAAAAATAAGGTGAGTTTATGTCAATTAATTACTGTGACGTTTTGGCAACACCGCCAGTTTTTTTTTCATTGGTATGTGTTATGTAATTATATGCTTAATAAAGTAGCGCCGATTTTTCCTGTAACGGACTCGACGTTTATTAGTAGAATTAAAACAATGTTGACTGCCAGCTCTTAGCTAAACGAGTTTCCCTTCGTAGTGTCTACGTCAACATGTTTTCAATAGAGTATCTTCAAAAATAGCTGGCATGCTTCAGAAATGCTTTGCATCAGAATAGGACTTTTTCAAGAATTGCTTTAAAGTGCTTTCTTATTTTAAATATTATAGTATTTTTTCTTTGATTATTCATTACATCTTCTTTTCACTAGGAGTCAAAAATAATGTGTTGTCAGCTTTGTGTGTCAATTGAAAATATTTTTGTACTTTCTAATAACATGGAGGCTTATTACCTATTGATAACTATCTAGGTTGACAACGTAACAAATTTTATCTTAATTATTTGTAGCGAGTCGAAAATTTGTATTATACCCAAAAATTGATATCGTTTATACAGTGAGCTTTAAAGGATGGTTTTGTTGATTGTTTATATCCTATAACATTGCAATTTACATAACTGACTCTTATAATTCCTATTAAATAGCGATACTAAGTTTAATGTTTATATCAAATTACATTTATCTTTTGTTGTTATTGTTTATATAATATTTGGATTTATGAAATTTAAAATATATTGGAGACACTAGGGTAGAATTCTCATAAAGAGAGTTTCAAACTCTTTGTGTAAAGATTTTTATTTATTTATTTATTTTATGTATGTGGTGTGCAAATTAATTTGCAGTATTCATACGAAATATTTCGTTTGTAGCAGTACACTTTTTTATCAGTAAAGTTTAATTTTTATACTTTAAATTTGTTTTAGTTATTTCTTACACGTTTGAAATTCTGTATTCTAACATTTGAGAAACTGATTTTTAATTTGGTGTTGTTGCGATACAAAGGTTTAAGAATTTGATATTCGTAGTAACGCCGTGAAGAACATGCATGTTGCTTGAAATAAAACAGAATATCATCAGAAATAACGTGCATGCCTTAAAAAGTCTTTGTAGATTAGGACTGTTTTACGGTGTTATCGTATTTATGATATTACTTGTAATTCATAATACATTTTCTTTGACTATCTTTGCATCTACGTTTCATTACTAGGCTTTGGAATAAATGTGTTGTCGGTTTTATTGGTTAGATAAGAATATTTATCTCCTTTCTAATAACGTATATGTTTATTGCCAGTTGATAACTTATTAGGTTGACAACCTAACAAAAAACATTTTAAATGTCCGGATTTGAGATTCGTAGTGACGATGTCAATAACATATGGGATATATTTTGAATGTAACATTGCATTCTCAGAAATGCGTGGCATGAATCAGGAATGCTTTTCATGCGATTGAAATTGTGTTATAAACATGTTCTTATCTAACATATAACACCTTTGCAGTCATATGTGGCTATATATTTGACACATTGTTCTTGTATGTCTTAGAGTTACCATCCAATATATAGACACATGTAAATAGTCCTGTTTTCTTTTATTTGTTTACTAATTTTAAAATATTTCCCCGAGAACTTTGTACTTTTGATATCACTAAAACTTTATACAAAAATTACAATTATCACTTTTGCTTATATTTAATAAGCATTAGTGATTTATTTTTGAAGATACTATTTTACTTGTGTTATCTTTTTTGACATATTACTAGTATATATCCAATAGTCATTTCGAGTTCAAAGGCAAAAATTGAATGCGTGTTATTGTGGAAGTGTCAGTATTGTATTTATACTGTCCTAAATGTTAATAACAAAAATAGTTTGAGATTTTCATTTTTACAGCATAAAACATTTCCACCCCTCTCTTTATGGACTGAGAAGTTAGTTTTTTTTTAATTAATTTTGTTAATTTTGAAAAATTCTAGTTCACAGATTTTCAATTTCCCTGGTCAAAGAGATTTTGTATACCTCTCATTAACAGAAAACTTTTGTAATTTTTTTCCCAAATTAATCTGCACATTGATATGTAACATGCATAAAATGGTTTAATCTTACTCGAATCTGAAATAAATAATTCCGATTTAATTGAAGCTTGATTAAAATTTTTACGAGTGCAGCATAACTACAAATGCTATGTATATACAATTCCAAAGGGTTATTAATTTATAAGTAATTTTGCTTTCACTATCAAGTGTATCCACTTATCACTAGGCGTTAGAATAAATGTATTTTCAAATATGGGTCAATTGAGAATATTTATCTACTTTATAATAACATATGTGCTATTTCTTGTTGATAACTTACGAGGTTGACAAAATAATAAATATCATGTCCGGATCCTGATTTCAAACTCAAAAATCAGTAACTTTTGATTTATTATGCATACAGGTTTTATACATACACTCATTATGAATTTTTGCGAAAAGAACCCATACAAAAGAAAGAACTAGTCTCTTTTGAATGGGTTTCATATCATAAAAACATCAGGAATATAAAATGGGTTTAAAAAAACTTTTATCTTTAGTGGTACCAGACTGTTATCTGTAGATCATAATAAATTATTAATATTTTTATTCTCGTTTTTAGAGCAGGAAAGTATTTTAATTAGCAATAACTCTTATTAGAAATAAAGAATCATGTTGAGAGTGAATTGTAATACGCTTTGATGAGTTAAAAATACTGATAAAATACATTGGAGGAAAAATAGCAATGTATTTAATAAAAATATAGGTAGATTACTATCATTAATTTTATAAATAAGGATGCATATCAAATCAATAATTATTTCTTATTTTAATTTTGAAATATTTAAATATCAAGTTTATAAACTTTTTCGTAGCGAAATCTGATGCTTATTAATCTATATACTTGTATCGTTTTCGTAAGGAAGCAAAGGAATGTAAAATCTATTTTTTTTTAAATATTCACCTTTTAAATGTATCTCAAATACAATCATACTATTACATAAAACATATATCCCCTATATATATATAATTTTATCAGCGTCCTTTTTTTATAATTGCATGATTTACAGTAGAATGTGTGCAATTTTTCTATAAAATATGAAATATCTATTAATGTAGCTATAACGGATAGTTATTTTTATATATTTCTTTACTTTTTTTGTTTAATTTTTACTTAAGTTATATGTAATACACAGTCTACACCTATATAATAAAATGTAAAGGAGGGAATATAAATATGGGGAAAAATAAACCAACGACTGGTTCTGTAGTAATAAGCATCTAGAAAACTCTGGCCTGCCAGCGAAGTGAATGTTTTGAAGTTCCTGTCTTTTAATAGTTTCTTGTTTTGTTTCTATCAGTTTCATTTTTTACTGTTCACTAACTTCTGTTTAAGAATCTGGATTTTTAAATACAAAGCGAAATATACATATGTCCGTGTGTTACAACCACAAACCTGCGAGCTATTAAAGGGAGTTTTCTACCTTGCCTGTGTCTTTGTATTGTTAAATATATCATATATTTAAACAAACTGAGCTCTTCTACCTTGTTCATCTTCGGCAGTTACAAATCTCAGGTTGGCATAAGGTGTGATGTTTTTTTTTTTTTAATTCCTTTAATATATAAAATGCAGTTGTATGTAAACTCCTCTCGATGTTAAAAATCTTCTTGAGTAGTAAATAGGTATTAGTGAGAAGAATATTTCATTCTGGTGTGTCTTCCGAATAAGGTATCAACTAAATATTCTCTTGTGGGACAGAAAATAAATTAAATGGGACAAATAACTCTTAAATTTTCTTAAAGAATATCTGTGAAAGAATAAGATTTTCTACACATATTAAACCAAACCAATTTAAACTATTTCTATTATTTCAGCAGCTAAAAATGTATTGCTTGCATATAAATGCAAATAGTACATTTTAAATGGGCATTTCTGCGTACGATATTCATTTTTGAAAATACTAAAAGCCAAATCATCTATATGTGGAAAAAAATTACTAATTGTGCAACAATTCAAAACTTATTGTAAATAAAAGAAGATATTTAAAGGATTTTCATATATTTAAAGGACCATAATAATTGTATTATAAATTATATGAAGATTCATATTTTTATATGAAGATTTTAATTATATTTTATATTTTTATAACAGTACGAAAATACAATAACTAAGTAAAAGAAGAAAATCTTGTGATTTTTTGCCAATAAATAAGTATTTTTGGTAATATTTTACAAATATTTAGTCTTAAATGAGTAAATTACATTTATATTGTTGTTCATAAATGTATTCAGTTTTATTTTGTATAGTGTATCAACTATTAATTATTGGAACTTTAATACGAAAATTCTTTATAGCCATTTTTGTCAGAATGAGACATAAATATATTTTGAGCCAATAATTTCCTCAATGTTTTCAAAATATTTAGAGGACATTAGTATTAAAACTGGTACTATTTTTTTCATAATTTTTCAATAACTTTTTATATTATTGAGGTATGCTTTATATAAATGTTTACTTTTTTGAATAGCTACACACAACAATGCTTTAAAAAACAGAAAGGGGCTTTAAAACAAATTAATTTTACTAGACGTTTAACAAACATTTATGAACTGTATTTATTAACTAATATTTTTGATGAAGATAAATAATTTCGGAATAATTTTTCGCACAAGCTAAATTTATCAAATTTTCAATTAAACATATGCTCTACTTTAAGAGCTGTAAAAAATGCATTTTCATTGTGTACCTTTGAAAACATTTGAACGACACAATACAAAAAAGTGGACATTTTAATGAATAACATCAAGAAATATAAAATGTAATACATAACGCCACGGAACCTAATCTGAGTCATTCTCCCATTGATCGCACGTAGCATCGCGCACTAATTTCTCTCAACTGTTTGTCTCATAATACTCTTTTTTTTCTTTCTTTAATAATAATGAAAAAAAATTAAGCTTAATTTTTAATAATTCTTCTTGTAAGTACAACTTGTTGTACTGATCTTAATTTCTAATATTTTAAATTACATTTGTATAGTGTAACAACTCTTTTTAGCTTTCTTTCTTTTTGCTCTTTTTAGTATTGTGTTTTAAGTAAATGTTAAGAGCCCCCAATCTTAATAACCTTCATTATCTTAGTATTCTATTTGTAATTTATTTAAAAGGATACTCAATAAATAGTTAGTATCCTCACAACAGGGGATTAGGTCTTCGGCCTAGGTACCCGGGAAAAAGATAAGAATTTTGTTATTGGAATATAAAATGTTAAAGTGTATGTAGTTTATTTTCATTGCTTTACAAATCAAGAGTCCTATGTACCCTTAAAAGTAATCTTTTAAAAAAGGGCAATAGTTATGGATTGTAATATGCATTGTTTATGAGTTCCGAGTAAATATTCTTAGAAATCCTTTAATAATTAAAATGCGCAACAGCCCCTAGGGGGCCAAGGCTTTCGGTGCCAATCTCCGTTTGCGTGACCAAAGGCCCTGGGGTGCGAAGTTCCGGTTAGGTGGTCAATCTTATGCCGAACCCCCAGTGTTTAGTTCCCAAGCATACTTGGTCCTCAATTTCTCTACCCACTGAAGGGATGAAAGGCTGAGTCAACCTTGCCCAGCCCGGGAATCGAACCTCGGACCTGTGCCGTGGGAGCGCAAAGCGCTATCTCAACGCTACTTTAGAAATCCTTGGAAAGAAAAAAATTACACCTATGTGTAAGCAAACATTAAAATAAACTTTAGTAACTTAAAAGAATTTCTTGTACTTCAACTTTAAATTATTCTCACTCTTTGTTTATTTTTCCTTCTTCTTGCAAAATAAATTAACCAGTTGGGGTATTTAAAGATAATAAAAATTAGTTTTTTTTTAAATGTAGTTAATTGTCTTTTACATTACAAGTATTTATACAGGAAAATTTACCCATATACAAGTCTAGCTAGATATTTATGCGGTTTTAGATATGTGAGGTATTGAAATTAACTTTCATTTGAATTCCCCACACTACCAGTTTTTTCCTTTTAGTTTAACTGGCATTTAAATCCTACTGCCATTCGTTTCCTTGAAATTGACGCCAGTAAACTTTATATATACGAAAAAAAATTTCACGACGCGCATTACTATAATGAGGGAGGTCAGTCTTAATGAAAGACCTTCCATTTCGTACTTATCACATTATTCGTGTATTTATCTATGGCGTAATATCCACTTGGCTCGGATGAAAAAGACCATCCTAATTACTCGGAACTTACGCGTGCATTGTTACAAGCACAAATTTTAATTTTTGTAAAATGCTACAGAGACTGGTTTCATAGTTACGCAACACGTTTCCCTTTTTAAGGTTATACTTTTGCATTATTTTAAGCTTCATTTATAAATGCATAGTGATGCACCGTTTATTTGTGAACTCGTTTCATAGTTTTAAAAATATTTTTGATTTAGGGGCAGCCAAGTCTTTAACATGTCGAACTGGCATCCTAGATCGCCAAATTCGAATCTTACAGAAATGTATGGGTTGGTTACGTGCAGGATAAACCTGTATGATCTGAAATGAGCTCGCTAGGAAACCAAAAGACTGGTAATTGAGATTGAATCAGACTCACACCCTCTTTAGTGAAGATCCTCAAACTTATGTCGATGCTTCGAGGTCAAGATAGATTTTTACCCTTGTGCCTCAAGTCCTTGGGATAAACAGAAGTCTCCCAAGTTTCCCCCGATACTACAGTTCATGTGTTCGTTATGAGTGATTTTGTCAACGTTTTGATCTTACGACTAATTATTACGATAGACACTTAATGCCGATTCTGGGACATCTATACTGCGGCTAGATATTTCTTAGGCAACTTAAATTGTAAATCAAGTCAATTTAATTAATTTTCGTGTTGTAAATGTTGAGCCAACGATGGGATTTCGGAACATTAAGGTAGAACCTTACCTATTCAGTCAAGACTCATGAGAATGCCCCCTCCCCGTCTACTAGTGAGTTACGCGCACACCAATATGTTCTTGATTTAACATTATATCAAACTCATTTCACTCTCTTTTTTCTATTTGAAATAAGTTACAGATATAGATTATGTATAATATTGGAAACTTTTGTCTTTGCTGTGTGAATGTTAGCCGTTTACTAGTTCTGTTATACATATTTCTGGTGCACTGACATACCTTGTCTACCTTCTTCTCGATTGAGTTGATTCTCAGACATAAATTGGTGTTCTTTTCATCAAATGCCTGAAGATGAGGTAATTGGAACTACGCATTAGACCTCCGGAAAAGCAAGCAAACACTCTTTACTACCATTTTTTTTTTTTTTTTTTTTTTTTTTTTAAAGTTGTGAAGAAGAATACATTGGAGGTTCGTGGGTGGTCGGGAAGGGGAATCCTTGTGAACTCGTGAAAAGTAAGTGCCCCCTCCCTGGTGGATTTTTAGGATCCAGAGTGCTTTTACATTTCTGTTTTCTCGAAAGTTGCGTCGGGTTAAAATAAGGGTCGGAACAGTACTCAGTGATTTTACTAGGAAATCACTTTACTAATTTAATTTTGTAAGTTCTTTTCAAGGAAAAACAATCGGGTAAAATTTTAAATGATTTAAATATAAATGGAGTCATAAGGTCGCTGTTAAGTGATTTTTATAATCACTCTTACTAGAAGTGAACCTACAACTAATTTTAACTTCCTAAAGTTTGTATTTAAATTACATTTTAATGTAAATTAAAAACTTGATAGTACAACTTTTAAAGAAAGTATATGTATTATAATATTTTATTTTATATAAAATAATTTTACCAGTATGTTTTTGTAACATATTTGCTATCGAAATTCATCCATAAATGCTATTTTGCAGCTTTTACGTAATAATGAATTTACCCAGATTTTCTTTAGTCTTATGTGTCATTAAGGAATTGACACATTATTTATTGTCTTTTGACGAGTAATGAATGGACAAAATTTACATCTCGAGGCAGCTTCATGGCGACCCAAAAGATATTTTAGGTCGTTAATTATTGTCCTTAATTTACAGATATCGCCTTCGGAGAAAAAGTACGCGTACTTAATATTTTATCCTCATAACTGTTTAGTGAATCCCTTTAACTATTGTAACGTTGTTACATTCTGCATACATTTAAAACAATGACATAAAATTATAAGTATGAATTAACTAGTGTAAAGTGCTTTCATTAAATTATTTGATTGAGCTATAAATATATGATATCGACTTTCTTGAGTTACTTATTTTTATGTGCAGGATTTACGGGTAGATTTTATGGATCGTAATTTCGTAATCGTATTTCGTAATTGTCATCTCTTTACGTAATACCAAAGAACGATGGCTGAATGTTTAGGGTACTGATCTTTGGTTCCGGAGTTTATGGGTTCGTAGCCATTCGGAATCGGCTTTAAGCAGTTTCCCCCGGTCTCATTAGTCCTTGTGTTGCATAAAAAGTAGACGTACTGCTCCAAACCAAATCTTACGTAGTCCCTATATTAAACTCCGAATTTTAAGTACTATAGGAAATTTATATTATTGTATTTTAAAATGAATGTTAAAAAACATCAATGACTATATCATTTTAGGCTCACTTTGATTAAAAAAAATTATGTTATGAAAATGTTTAACAAAACTGAATGCCACGTGATTTGGAATGGATGCAAATAATGTCGCGAAACCGACAAAAGTATATAAAAAAGTAGATTTAGGGAGTACTTACCAGTAAGAAATTTATTGGAAAGGAATATGCAACTAATCTTAACCTTCTTAGATTTTGTATATAAATTACATTTTGATTTAAACTGTAAACGTTACAGTTTTCATCAAAATTAATAAAAGTAGGAATTTGTGACCCGCCGAGATGCGCGTTGCATTGAATATATGCAAAATATTTTATGTTAATTTCGTATGAATATTACTATTATATAATGTGATCACTGAAAAAAGGATAGTATAACTTAATGAGTATATTTATATTATAAATGTATATAAAATATTTTTATTAGCTTCATTTGCAGCAAATTTCTAATGCAATCACAGCCAAAATTGTTATTTTGCTGCATTTATATAATAATGAAAATCTTTTCTTCAGTCTTACGTCATAAAGAAAATGACATTTATATTTAGTGTCGTTTGACGAGTAATTAACGAGAAGAAATTTACATCTTGAGGCAGTTCTATGCCTGCTTCAGAAAATATTTTGGCATGATGATCGTTAATTATTGTCCTGCATTGATAAATATCACCTTCGGAGTGAAAGTGTGCACACTTAATATTTCAGTCTCGTTCCTGGACGGGGAACCCTCCAGCATATTAAAAAGGAACTTAATGATAGTGCTCGATTAATCTTAAAGAGAGAGCGAAATTCCAAAATCCTCATATAGGCTCGACGAGAACAGGCCTGTGTTTACACGTGAGGAGAGGCCCGAGGGTTTGGTTGCCGTGGCAGCTTTCTGGTGTCGCTCTCTCGCATCATTCACGTGTTCCCTTCCCTGCATCCGTACCTGCGAGGAGAGACGAGAATGTTCGGGTCAAGGTTAAAGCTCGATCTACGACTGATCCGAACACGCTGTCGCTCCTTTTTGGCGGGAAAAAAATGAAGTGCTCATGCAGTCGCGAGCTCTTTAAACCGCGCGTGGAAGCGCACTTCGTTTTTAAATTGAGATTTAAGCGAAACGTTTCACAGCGTGATATTTTGGAATAAAATGAAGTAATACTGAAAGATGGTTTAAAAAAGCAGGTGAGAATTATTTTATTTACATATATTACGTTGTCTCTTTTTTCTAAGAATATGTGTCACAGATCTATCATAGGATAAATCATTCCGGTAAAAGTTTCCAATTAATTATATGTGTTTAAAGTTTCTGATTAGCTATACATAGGTGAACGTTTAATTCTGGCTGTTGAATGGCAACAGGCAGTACCACTTTAGAGAGGTAGAAATCTCAGAAGCAACTAGGTATACAACAGTTCTCAATATATTATTTATAAATTATGACTTACAATAAAACACATTAAAGATATATAGTACAAATGTACACACACACACACACACACACACACACATATATATATATATATATATATGTATATATATATGCATGTATTACGATAAGTATATTATTAATAGCAAATGATTACATATTTGTGTTAGAACAAAAACTTATAACTGTTGATTAAAACCAAAAGGTTCCATGATTACCGCCTGGGAATCAGATTCGAGGATCTCGTGATTATGCCTTCTAAAAGTTTTGAGTTATTTCAATCAGTTGATAGGGAAAGCGTTAAAAGAGTTGAGTTATTCTGTAACAGTTAGGCGGGGATAAGTTTTGAACTCGGATAGAATTTTATTGATGATTGCTGCTCATCGATAAAATTCAAAGAGGTCAAGAGATAGCTCGTGGTTAGTATCGCACTGACAACTATTAGCTTTAACTCTTTAGATTGTTTTAAAGTTTAGAATATGGGAATGATAGCAGCGTAGCTCTAAAAGTTAGCATAACTTCATATTTCGAATATTTTATTAATTTAGAACGTGGTGTATCATGACACATTTTACTGGGGAAATGCATTTCTCATCCGAATTTCTTTATCAAGTTTTGAGTTTTTTTTCCATTAAGAAGTGACTCATAAGAGATTGAAGTGAAAGAGTTTAAGCTTGCTGTCCTCTTTAAGAGGTTGCCGGTGGGTTTTTCACCTGAGGTGGCATAGGTTCCTAACAAATATTTTTTATTGCCTGAAACCCGGCTGATCGGCTCTGATATATCAACATCGTCCACTTCAGTGGAGATGTGTGCCTCTCTCCTCCTCGGTTTCTTCTATCTCACTTGAGAAAAAGTCGTGGGGAAATGGAAAGTTTTGATTTCGAAGTAAGTAGAAGACTCCAATTTAAGGTGAGGATATGTTAACGGAAGTATAAAACTTAAACATCTGTAAAAATATTAAGCTTCTGCATTAATTAAGAAGAGAGTTGTTCTTCCTTTTACTCGACATGCTGCCCAACATTAGGCTATCCTAGGTCTGTGACGTTACAGTGGTGACCGTGGCAGCGCATAATAAAGAAAATACGGATAAAGAAAGTAAAAAAAAAAAGGTAGCTATATTCAATTGACTCCAAGAAAAGAATCTTAATGGTCAGTTTGAGAATATTACCATGATTTAATTTCTTTTCTTAATCGTGAAAGGTGTTTACTTCAATGTTTTTTATTACTCCGTGACAAGTTGACGTATACCTCTAACTCAGATTCCTCTTGACATTAATCTGTAACCCGATATCTTTTATTCCCTGGCAACGATATAGTTTAATTTTATTGTGGTTTTCTTTTCCTCTCGAGAGTGTCAAAAACCAGACGAAAATGTTTGTATTCTTTTTTTTTTATCTTCCCTCATAGTTTCTTTTATAAAGAGAACTTCGCAATGCTTCCTTTGTAGTTAGTTATTCTCAGTAAATGTAAATCTTGTTCTCCCTAATGACCCACTGATACAAAACAGAGATTAGACTAGTTCGTAATTCTGTACAACACTCTGATATATTAATATGCCAAATCTCTACTTTAAGAACCCCTAAAAAATCCATGGCATATAAGGTGACAGTGACAATCTAAAACTAATGTATTTTATTTTGAATCAGCCTGCTTAAATATAATATGTCATTCGTAACGTTTAAATTTTTGCTATTTTCATCTTTATACTGGATAATTTTATTACTAATCTAAAATTTTATACAAACTTTAATTTTTTAAAAATTTTGCGTAGTTGGTTTATATATATATATATATATATATATATAAAGTACAACGAATTTATTTTTATATTAAGGTGGGTCTGTACCTCCATATTAGATTCCTCTCTCTCAAAGTTAACCTACGGGAAAAATATAATTACTTCTGGCGGGAATCAATTTTAATAATTTTTTATGAAAGTTATAACAAATGATTGAACAGTAAATTAGCTTTTTTGGTAATTTTTTTCGTTTTAAGGTTTTTATATGATACAACATGACAAGCGACCAATTTATAAGTCTTCCTTAAATTCTTTTATTTGAGAATAGTACTATGTACCGACAATAACTATAACCATAGCATGACATTGTAGCACAATTTAGTACAATATTTTACCCGAGAATGTACTTTTTTGGTACAAATGCTGCGGTAAATACTGATTACACGAATATTGCACATAACAGTCTGTACCTAAATAAATAAGCAGGTTTAAAATAATTTTGAGAATATGAATTTATTTTCAAGAAATGTATAGTTTGCATTTTTTGTCTATTGGGTGTTCTTTATCAACAGGACACTCGTGTGGTTTTATAGCAGATCGCAGTTCATTAAATCTGGAATAGGAGCACAGAGTTGATCAGATCCTAAATGTGCACGACGATTAAAATGTTTCTTTTGCAGACGCTATTTGCAAGAGAAAAATTTGCTCACATTTATTTGATCTTTCTCTACCAAGTCATTTACGAAAAGTAGATTAATTTATAACTTATAGCGTTAACTTGTGAAAGTTTTTATCTGAGCATTTTACTTCATACGAAGAGTTTTTTTTTTTTTTTCAATACATACATTTTTAAAAATATTTTTCAAGTTCCTTATTACTTAAGGAAATTAATTTTCAGATTTTTAAAATTTCTTTATATCCATTATTCAATCAAAAAATGTTATCTTGAAATGTATTTGAGTACCGAAAACTCACATCTATTTCTTGATTTCCGGTAAAACATTTTTCAAGAACTTTCCAAACGACAGGAACATAAAAACAGTTTTTAGCGAGAAACAAACTTTTTTTCTGAGAATATGAATTTGTTTACTTCCTATTAAGAAATTTTTTCCTTGTGCCAAATATAGCCTTTTTAGCGAGAAAAATAGTCATAAACATAATAGCCATAGATAGTGAAATACATGTTTGTATTTGGAACTTTTCATCACTAAGCGGTTTTAAAGCAATTACCGCATGAAGGTTAAAAAAAATCCTTTCTTTGAAGCAATCACGATATACAATAAATAGAAACTTATTCAATAAATCGTAGTCAAACATAGATTACGTTAAATTTCTTTTTACTAGTTAAAACGTTTTGCTACAGCAGTCTAGCAGTTATCTATGAAAGAGAGATGGAGATATTTTTGGGGGGTCACGGAAGCTCAGTCAGCAAACGCGACGATTGGTTGCGAAATTGAGGCTAGAGGCGACCAAAGATCTTCCTTGTACATTAATGGCGCCTACAGCAAGTAAAATTAGTTCCAATCGCAATATAATCGCAATATCATCCACGTTCCCAAACGATACCTCTGGACATGGCAGGCTGAGCCGGGGGGAAGGGGTCTTCTCTTTGGTCAGTGCTCTAGATTAGGAGGACCCACTTTAGCAAAGTCGTTTTTACACCCCAGCGGTGTTCATCAAACGAAAGGCTCATCCCCAAGCCTTAATTCGAATAGTCTCTGGTTCACGTGCTTCGCTCGCGCAATTGGTATTAGCAACAATAACATTTTTTTTATTGATTAATCTGTCACATATTCATAAAATATTCAATTGCCATGGTAAAAGTACCATGAAAAGTGGGTACACTGAGTTAAAAGAGAAGGCTGTAACTCAAAATTTGGAAACAAGGCTCAAGTAATACTTTTAAGGATTCAGTGTATCAACAACTTTTAAAACAGGCAATTGTGTTTGCCCTGTTTGAGCTAAGTAACCTCAATACTTACAAACCCAACTAGTGTTTGATTTTATGGAGCAAAAACTTGCATTTTTTTCAACTGTCCTTCGTTACCGGAGTTCCCGGGTTCGAATCCCACTGTTGGCAGGCATGTTCCTAGCCGTTTGGAATCGTGTTTAATCAATAATCCTAGTCTCATTAGCCTTCGTGTAGCTTGTGTGAATTTTACTTTCATCCAATCGAATTTCATGTATTTTCGATGTTAGAAATAGGTACGAAATCTGAATCTGGCCAGATTTTAATTATTTTAAAGCTTTTTCTTACATTTTTTACACAATTTCAAAAATTATTTTTAGAGATTTTTCAGTTTTTTTATAATAACAACACATGGAAAATTCTCTTTAAGGAAGAGAATGGCCAAAGGCTTTCTTTCATTGTAAAATAATATTGGAAATACTTGATAGAAGAATATAGATACAGGTGTAAAATTTTTCTCGTAAATCTTTTGATTGGCATTATTTTTTCTTAACCGTTTACGAAATTTTTTTTGAATTTTCGTGTGCACCGAAGCATTAATGTGCACGGATAATCGGGTGTTCACTGTATATATTTTTGTCTATCAGTATGGATTATCACGTTGTCACAGATACAAATATTTTATTTCAAAATATTGCGTTTCGAACTAACACATCTAAGTAATTACAATGTAGCAATATCATTGATCGAAATTCTGCGGTTTATTCTATGAGTGTCCAGTTAACCAAGATACCACTATCCCTGATTAAATTTAAATATATTGTCTTTTTAACTCTTCATTTTCATTCGAAAAAGATAAAAGGTAACATTTACTTATGTAATTATCGTAAAAACATGTAACTGAAATAATTCGATTTTAAAATCTTTATAGCATAGTTTAAACCAAAAGAATTTTAAAAGTGATTTTTTTTTTCAGAGAATTTTGTGTTCTAGAACCGCCACTCCTGAACATGATAAAATTATAAGCTACGTCACCCTTTTCAAAAATATGAGTATTAATAGATGTGTTCTGAGTAATAATTAAGAAAAGTTGATTAATATTATCACATGTCACGCCTAAACAGCCTACAGCGAAAAATGTTCAAGTTTGTAAGGAAACAAGTATAAGAATTATTAAAATCCAAACATTTTAAAACTAATAAAGGAAAAGCAAAAGTGAAAATCTGTCATGTGCATTGGCAAGACAAGGTGAAGGATAAACAAAGTGTATGCCTGTGAATCAGCTATGATATTTAATAGCTCTTTAGAAACGTAATGGCCTTTTTAGTAGCGTGGAGAATGTTCAATCGCCATGGAAAGCACGGAAGTAATGCCTTAAGGCTGTATATTAACTTTAGAGATGAAGGAGATTATTGGTGAGTGAGATTAATTGGCAGATAATTTGAACGTTAAAGTGTATCACTTCCTGGATTTAAATATATGTGAGCAGAAATTTCTGGAAAATTTTTAGTGTTCCATAATCTTCAGGTCACCAGGTGTTCGGTATGTTGACGATCATATCGATAGATTGTATATTAAATCCGGCAGACCTATTCAAATAGCTTGTTTACTACTAGCTTCCCACCACTTGCAAGCTTTCACGAGCCATCTTTGAAATCTCACTTTTATATGCGGTCGTATGATTTTTCACTTTTGAAATTAAATCTCAGTTTAATCGGAAACACAAAGCTCATTCTGCCTGCGATTAACATGTGATGACTTGTTCTTCTTCTTCGCCTGACCCCAGAGTCCAGCGGTGCTAGTCTAGGTCCATGATTCCATAAACCCCGAGGAAGTGTGATGACTTGTGCGATCTTCTTTGTTCTTTTTGGTTGCTAATAAACAATGATATTATGTAATATATTCTTGATGACATGCCGGTTATCCCTTCCATTTCAATCATTCTGAGGAAGGGGATTTCGTCTTCTGATTATTTCATTCTCTCCTTTCTGTCAACTTTCGGGTAAGAAGACATCCAGATACACAATTTATTTTGCACATTCTCTGCTCATAAAAGAAATTTCAAAGGTCTGGCAACCTAGGTTCGGTTCGCACATTGATCTCTAGTCCAGGTTTGGCATCTGTGGATTTTGTTTAGATACATCTGGACTTATGATATACAGCAACAACAAAAAAACTATTGGGGGTTTATTCCTGTGCAAAATTGTATGAAACACAATGCTGGCTAACAATATTTTTCTTTATATGCTTTCTTAAACATTTACCCCTTGATGGAACAGAATTGTACTTCCCCTTCCACTAGGAGTGTGGTAACCACATAGTAACTGTTTCCTTCAAGGTTTGTCTCTTTGGGAGTTTCGTATGATTAGCAGGTTGGAAACTGAACCCGTTACAACATGAAACGATACCTGTTATTGAAAGGGGTTGTTTTTAGCAACACGGCCATAGTTAATTTAAATGGCAAATAGTTTCCGATCACCTTCATAATGCCTTAACACATTATCCTTCATTTGAATTTGCAACAGTCTTATGTAATAGAATATGTACAAAATCTAATCGAATACGAAGGAATTGAAAACAAGTTAAATATTAAACTAGCAGAATCTATTATTCTAGACTAAATGATACCAAATTCTCTGAAAAAAAAAAAGAGAAAGAGAATAGTGCTTGCATTAAAGTCGTGAGTTAAAGTAGCTAGTAAAATTAGCTCTCAAGGATGTATATAGAACCATAATTAATCTTTGTTGTTGCTTCCATGCGGAAAAAAATTCCGAAAGGGGAAAGCGTGATGTAAACTCTCGGAAGCTGTCAACAAAAGATCATTTTTATTTATTTCATCGGTAATACTCCTTTGCTTTTGATATTTCCAAAGAATAGAGTTCTTGTCCTTCGATGACAAGATGTAAATGAAAGTCATTAACATCTTGTCAGATGAAAGCAAAAACTCGCGAAAGGCGAGAAGAAAAAAAAAGGACAAAAGAAAAAGGGCAAAAAAAAATTTTCATTTATCTGCAATAGTAGACAGTTTGAACAGCGGGTTAATTTTTCTTTTGTTTTTCAACTCGCACACGTTTCTTTTCCAAGTAATTAGAGAGGTTTCGAGGCGAGTTATTTTTTAAGGAGACTGCTTGGTTTTTAGGGGGAGATTATGTCACACGAATGAATAGGTCTACTATTGTTTCTAATGGTCTGTGCATGATCAAGAACTGAGGAAATGCTCTGGATCTACTTGTACTCTTGTCACCGCCGTTGTTTGGATACAGTAGTCGGAGGAATCATCATTAATTTTGGTGTCCACCCAAAAAAATTTACTGCTATTTTTATTTCCTTTCATTGCGTAAGAGTTGAGATGTTTTTTAGGTCAACCTAACACCAACGAAATTAGGAAACATGAAATTCGTTACTTTAAGGGTGCAGTGAACTTTCAAAATGATTTTTTCCTAATATTTTTCAATCATTTTAGGTATATTACCATTGTATGTTCAAATATTGAGAGTTGATATCATTGAAGACTATTTAGGTATTTAAAAATAAATATTTGAAATTTAGAAATTATAACTACATTTTACATGACCGAAAAAATTAATTATGCATCCAAAATATGTTTATTAGTTTTATGAAAGCAAAAGGGATCAGTCGATTTAAATAAAGAATTCATACACGAATTATATTTGTAGATTGTTCTTTAGAGAAAAAAAGTTGATTTTTCATAGCTTCATACCATTGAAAAATATGTAGATAATTATATAATTCATTATTTTTATCATAAATAGTAAAAAAAAAATCGCGTATGACTGTTGCACATTCAGCAAACGCTACCTACAATGTGTTCAAACTTTACATAAGACATTTACGTAAGAGTTGGCTGGTTGTTTTGTATCTCTATTGTCTTATATTTTGCTACGAGGGCTAATGAAACCGGTACCTACAGCTTAATTCTGATTATGAACATCCATGCCAGATGTGGGATTTGAACCCACGAACTCTAGCGTCAAAGAGAAGCACCCTATCCATTCGGCTATCGTTCAGGAGATCTCTCGATGTTAATTTATTTTGTTTTTGACAAATCTTTTTAAAAATTTGATGCATTGTTAGCAATATATTTATGTGAAAGCATTTACGTTACCTTAAAGGTAAAATCATAATAATTTTAAACGTTATTAACTATTAATTATTTCAAAAAGAACATTACTGTAAATGTTGCAAGCAATCCTTTTGAAGTATAATAATGTGGTTTTTATTCGTTTGAATTCTTTTAATACGTATAGCAACACATTTTGTTATCACAAGCAGTCACTGGAAATATAACTAAAAAAAAATAATAATAAGTGATAGTTAAAAGAATCCATTTTTCCTGTACAAAATATCTATAATAATTCTTTTTATTTTAAAAAAATAGCTGTTTGCTGTTTAAAACATACTAATTTAAACTAAGTTCTAATTTATATTTTACGAGATAAATTATGAAAATTTTCGAACTCACATGACTGTTACACATGCTTCTGGAACGCTTCAAAATGCTTATAAAATTCGAAAAAGTGTTATATTGAAAACTGTTTAAAGTAGTTTTTAGCAATAACTGGATTGTCTGCTATGGTACTAATTATATTAATTTTAAGGTAAGGATAATAAAACACCCCTTGTTAGTTCTTACTTTTAGTTATATTTACCAATTTAGTAAGATAAAAAAAAGTCGAATTTGAAGGCTAATTTTTCCCAACTTAGAGCTCAATGTAGTCTTAAATGCATTTATCTGGATAAAAATCTGAATTTTATTAATATACACCTTTTCCGACTTAACATGCCATCGCCGTACTATTTAAAAGTAAATTATTTCATCCATCACATTTTTTTCGGCAACAAACCGTACGGATATATTTTTCATTTTCTTGAACAGACTTTTTCTTTCTTTATTCTTGAATTATATACTCTCCGAGAGTGTCAGATAATCTGAGTTACTGACTATTCTATTTATTTATTTTTGAATAATTTAAACCAGTATTAGTTGTACAATGGACCTGACATAGAATGATTTAAAATATAGTTATAAACAATCCCCGGAACAAGAATAAATTTTAATTCACTTGTCAGTCGCTTTTCAAGGGCGAAGTTAGTCTCGTTGTTTGATTGATATTTTTGGCAGCGAAAAGCAAGATTACATTACTATGCAAAGAAAATGCATGCTTTTGAATTATGCGATAGACATTGTCCTGCAGTCTTTTCTTTGGTGAATTTAAGTGCTTGAATACTAAAGCTAAATGAATTTTATAATGAAAATAATTCGCTTTCATCTACTTATCTCAAAGAAAAATCCAATGTCATATATTAGAAAAAAAATGTTAAAATGTATCAATTGTACTATTATTAAAATAACAAGACAGATATCAGCTCTAAAATTATTTCACGCGGCAAAAGAATATGTGTTAAGTACACGCCTTTGTGAGATGCCTTTCTCACAAACGCCGTTTTCCTTGTTCTGTAAGAAAATAAATAAAACGGAAATAGACTAGAAACATTTCTATTGCGGGGCCATACAGGGGGCAGTTGGAACTTGTACGTGCCCGTGCGCTCGTACACCTGTGAAAGACGTGCAGTATTTTCAACTCAAGGTTATTCTTAACACCCGAAGCTCTCATCTGTTGCATCGGGCCCAAGCGAGATAAAAAAATCTATGTACTCTCGCGTGGCCCCGGTTGCATGGGCATTTTGTAAGGTGAAAAATTAACCTTCTTACCGACTATATATCTGTGAGAATTTAGGGTACCGAGGTTTGCGTAGCGTAGAATATATATATATATATATTTTTCACATAGACTCATAAAAATTTACAAATTTCACTTGTTTTCGAAAATTTTTCTCACATTACTATTACGAGTCTTGTTTTCTGCTCTTAGTTTAATTTATTTCGAAAATTTAATAATTTCATATGTACATGTGAATGCCTCTGGAACAACTATCTAGTTAAATTACGACAAAAATTATAACCATAAATGCTATTATGAACTTTAAATCTAACTTTTTATCTGAAATTCTATTATTACTATCAACATTCGGGACCACGTTGATGACACTAGAGTTTAAGTTTACACACATTTTTAAAAGCTAAGAAATTAAATTCACAATTTAAAATCATTAACTTTTCCGATGAAGAAACTGTATAAACTAAATATGGTAAAATTAGAGGTACATACAATATAAATAAACTGATAACCTCTTTTGCTCCTTTTTATCTCATTAAACAAGATTTAGGTTAGAATATCTACGTAGCAGCTAAAAACGATTTTAATAAAAATGTAGTTTAGTTTCCTACCAAACGTTCTCTATCTATAATAAATTTAATGAACTTATTTTTATAAAATATCTTATTCGTATCTAGTACATTTTTCAATCTTTAGCTCAGTAATCTCTAATATATTTTTAAATTTCTTTAGTCCCATACATATCACAATAACAACACTTCTCGAATCCTTGAGAAAAATCATTTATTCTCTCAACACTTCCAAACCATGTGACAATTTCGTCTTCAAAGGCATTCATACGAGCCGAAAAGCTTTGAAAGTTTATCGATGACAAAAGTCACTTGTAATATTATAAATGGGAAACGTATTAAGTGCACAAAGTTTCTGACTTCATTTGTTTAAGTTGTTGTTCGTCGCCCATCCCAAAGGTTCAATTTCAGGAAGGGTAGCATATTGAATTTCATTTTAAATGCTTTCATATCCAATTACAATAACTTTATGTAATATTAGTTGTAGTTGTAAGTTAGTATATGTATAAGGATGCGAAGTATTATGTTTTTCTTTCTGGTTTAAAAATGAATCCTAAAGGGATCGTCTTAAAGTTATAAAAAACACATTTCTAAATCAACAACGTAAATAATTTATAAAATAACAGCTATTGCTTTACTGTATTCAGCACTTTTTGCTAGAAAGGTTTTCAGAAAAAAAATGAACTCTTTTGTTTTGTAATTTGTTTCTGTAATTGTAACTCTTACTTATTATTCACATCGAGGAAGATTAACTGCAAGGATTTTTTTACATATATATGAAATGAGCCATCATTCCTCGTATTGCTTTTTTCACATGCCTATTTTGCCATCAATAACAATCTCTACAAAATAAAGATTCTACTGAACAGAATGACCTTTGGATGTCGACCGGACATTGTTGGCAGGACATATCCAGATGTTCAGTGGACCTTCAATTCGCATTCCGTTTAAAGCAGAAAGAATAACTATATTCCTTCACCTAAAGATAAAAAATCGTTTTAATAATCTGCCTTCTAAACACTAAACTCTATAAAAATTACTGTGAACTGCTTAAACTTATTTTTTTGATTTTAACTAGTCGATGTATTAGAAATTAATTACCCTTTATGTAGATGTTGCTTGCCGTTATGGTTATAAAAAATCTTGGTTTAATCATACCGTTCATTTCACAAAAAAACAAAATATACTTTAAATAAAGACGGAATATATTTTAAATAAAAAAATACAGTTTTTGTCAGCAAAATTTTATAAAAGCGCAGATTTCCAATGAAGTGTTGGAAATAGAATTCACAGTATGTTCGAAGGAAGTAAACAACTTAAAACAGTTAATCAACACAGCGATCAACATTATATGTGACGGATTTTGTCAGAAAAGGGATTTAGCAATGGTGTAACCAAGAGTTATTCTTTTTTAACAGACTCATTGCAGAGAAATGCAGATTAGTTAGGCAGTTTTGAGTCAACTAGAAAATCTTTAAATTATGCTAGAAATACCAATACAGAGTTTCGATACAATGATGTGAAAGGAAAATATCCCACAATCTTCAAATGCCCATTTGATAAAGTAAAATGGACATTAGGAAATTTTGTACAGATTATGTGGTCAGACGGATCACAATGTACGTTATTTTGCACCAAAGAACAGCACATAGTAGAACATGAGTTATGATCCTATCTTACCATCTTGCCTTATTCTCATTAACGGTCTCATTTTAATTTATGCTTCGAACCTCGATATTCACTGTCAAGAAATGTACAATATATTTCATGATTGGTATCTCTTGGTAGTATAATTGTGTATAGCATGCTCTACTGATTTGAAAATGGTTCCATGGTGCTTTTAGACACAATAAATTATGCAAAGTTTAAATATCTTATAGTCAAGGATGGGTATCTTGCATTCTTAAATGAAAGTACAGACTCTATAATGTAGGTTAGCGCACAATACAATCTTACAGTTCAATTAGCTCTGAACGAATATCCAACTTTTGCCATTTTTCTATCACTTGCAATGCCTGTATCTAAATTCTGTTTAGAAATTTAGATTATATGAGATAATACACATGCAAGAATAGTCTTGTTTGTCCTTTTCTTTGCATCTTTTAAAGTCTGTTCATCCAGTGTGTGAAACTAGCTAGACATACATAGACTCGACAACTGTATTGAATCTTTGCTTAGGCGTACTCATGAAGTTATCCGTGAGCAAAGTCAAATAAAACAACCATTCAAGGTTTATTATGCAGGTGCCAGTGTCTTTTTAATTAAACAACTAACTACAGGACTTGCACCCGTTTTTTATTCTTTCATTGTGACATTAAATCACACAAAAATAAAAGAAACCACCAAACCAAACTTATTCTAACTAGATTATTATATGTTATTTTATGGCTTTGTTGCATGTCATGTGTTACTGTAGAGACGCCTCATTTATCTCCATACCCATCTTCTCTCTCTATCTCCTTGCCGGTAGTGTTTGATGCTAACTTGTATCCTGGCTGAGATCGTGGATGCAAGTCAAACATAAACACGCAGGGACCTCATTGTCCGCTTGGTATAACTTGGAACTTTCTTACGAGAATCCTTAACGTTCGAAGCCGCTTATTAAGTGCTCTAGTTGGCGTCAACTGTACCGGCTGATCTTTTCAAGGCTGTCCAATGGGTTTTTAATGCTAGCTTGTACCCTGACTGAGATCATGGAGCTAACTCTGTTTCACAAACACGCAGCGACCTCATTGTCCATGTTGCTTAAGTTGGAACTTACATACGATTATCTTTAACGTTTGAAGCTGCTTATTAAGAGCTCTCTTTGACTCGACTGTACCGACAGACCTTCTCAAGGCTATTTGATGCAAACACTCACGTATCAATTGGAAAATGCTCTTGTGCACGAATTTACGCCATAAAATCAGTTCCTCTTTTTCTTTCTCTTTAATTAGAGTTTTGGAAATTTTCTTTGTGAGTTCTTCAGCATCTGGGATTTCCTAAATACAATAGCTCGGCAAGAGACTTAAAATCTCAAAGAATGAATTTTTTTTATCTCCGAAATGATAAGGGCTCTGTCATTGTTTATCTCGGTTTTGGAATGGTTCTTGTAACTCAACAGGCAGATTATAAGAATATCCATTTTAGAAATTCAAGAACATCTATTGATGTGGCATAATGCATGGTAGCATTTGTAAAGAAATTTTAAAACATTTAAAAGTACATTTCTCTAATTGAATCCATATGAAGTTCTGATAACCAGACAAGGTCAATAGAAAAAGGAGAGGTATATGAGAAAAGCTGTCGTTTTATAAATTCAAAACAAACACAAAAGGAACATTTTGCATAATATACATTTTTTAAAGACATTTTTACTTCAAATATAAGATTTTATCATACTGATTTATCAAGACACTCATATTATAAACACACATATATATTTACATGTCTGTATTCATTACAAATTTTAGTTAGTAATTTTCAATAGGGGTCCCATTAGTTATTACCATGTTTAACAAAAAGTAATAGCTCGAAGTAGTGGGAAACGAATCTGTTCCAAATCAAAGTCTGTCCCAGCATCCGAGTTTTGTTCGCATTCCTAATGCACCTCGTTTTCAGTTAGGAAACAGCTGTCGACGTCCATTTTTTTCTCCATTTGTACATTGTTTACGCTGTTTTTGCATCTATTGGAATTAGATAGTTACTCCTTTGATTGACGTTAAAAATTTTTCCTATGAATAAGAATATCTTGCTTAAAAAGTAAGAATTTTTTGGGCACATATTTTCGTTTGCATGACATTAGACTTTGATTTATCTTTTTATTATTATTGAAAATGACAGATTGACGTTAGTATGACATTTATAACTGTCTTACCCTTTGATATCAAAATACACTAAATAAATATACGCTTTAATGATATTTCAAACAAATTAACCAATGTAATTATATTTTAAAATAAATATCTGGTTATTCCATATTTTAAAACAAAAAACGAAAAAAAAAACACCTTTGACGAAAGACTTTCTTTTTCTTTTAATTCTGGTAACCTTTTGGTGACCACAAGAGCACTAACTGAATCTCTCCCTAGCTCAACTAATCTCATGTATATGCTTTATGTAACTTAGTTTCGCTTTTTAGCATATTCTTAATGCATCCTATTGCTGACTCCCTTGCACCCTCACGGCTATGTATAAGCAAATGTAAAATTATGGTGGTAGAGCGCCAAAGAAAGATTGTCCCGATAAACTACGTTTTTGTTTTCAAATTTACTGTTTTCTTTCATGGCCTAACGTTTGTTCTTTATGAAGCATGGACTTAGTTTTCACTTCAAGTGTTGAAAGATAGATTTCAACTACGAAAACAGTAAAGACATTTCTTCGTAGTCGAATTCATTACGCGGTGTTGATAAATTTAGCATTATTTTCGATTCATATAAGCACGACTAAAAGTACGTATGAAGGTTTGAACAAGCTGGACTGAAAATCTAGAAGAACTAATTTACTAATATATAACGGTAGTAGTTAAATTACTGATTATGTCATTCTCTTTTCGAATTTTGTTGTCATACAAGGTATGTAATTTTGTGAAAGAAAAATAAGAGGATTTGCCATAATTCCCTTCTCAATACACACACACACACACACACACAATATATATATATATTTATATATATATATATATATATATATATATATATAAATTTTCAAAGCTATTCATAATATTATTTAAGTTTAAATTTTTCTGGGTCGTAAATTACATATGCTCCAGTATTTACAAGATAAATTTAAACTTGGTAAAAACTTAAGTTAAAACAGAATGCGGGTTGCAAATGTATTTTTCAAAATACAATGAAATTACGTACAGAATTGTTGCTCCGTTTTAGGAGTATTTATGTATACTTGTAAAATATAAGACATATGTATGTATGTGCTTTTGTGTGTAACGGCATTGCTTTTTTTACGAGGTTAAAAGTTCACAGTACTTTGGATCAAGCCGTAAAAGAATTCTAGCTACGTATACTGACGTATGAGATCGGACATTCCTTCGTTTAAGTGAATCCTGCATTATTTAGGCTTTATGGGATATTCGCCGGGTAACGAAAACATCTTAGAATAAAAGCATATTTTCCAAAAGCGAGTTTTGTGTAAATCAGTTTCCACTGTTTATATGTGTGTGTTTGCACGAGTTTGAAAAGCATACATATTTTCGGCATTTTTATCGTTTTACAATACGATTTATATTCGTTTAAAAAATTAGTTAATAAAAAGATATAATTATTATTCTTGTTACCGAAATAACAGCTGTTAACAGCAATCTATTCAGCAGTATCTGCAACTTCAAATTTAGAAAGAAAAAAAATCTCTAAAATTTGTGGAAAATATTTTATACATGAATGCTAATTTGTGTTCCTCGCATGTTCGATGTTTTCATAACAACATAATCTTTATGATTTTTAGAAAGAATTTGATGCTAAGAATATATATAGGTTTTTTTTAAAAATTTCTTTCGCTTAAATA
This sequence comes from Pardosa pseudoannulata, assembly GCA_032207245.1. NCBI lineage: Eukaryota > Metazoa > Arthropoda > Arachnida > Araneae > Lycosidae > Pardosa > Pardosa pseudoannulata. Next base: position 87,821,470 of record CM063501.1, read on the forward strand.
GTTTTATAAATGTAAAAACGTGATAGATAACGTGACAAGACTAAAGTACCAAAGTTGGAGCAACAAAAGAAAAATACTTTGTCATATAGTGCTGCCATCTAGGAAATGCTTTTGTAAAATACGAAAAAGTGTTTTGTAATAATTTTTGTGTGTCATTTATGTACGCAACATGAAGCAATATTAAACAGTTTTGTTGATTTTACCATTAATTATTTTTATTTAAATATCTAATATGTTTTGTATTTTAAGAAACATTTTCCTGAAAGATATAATATTTATAGAAAATTTGTCACTGCTGTTTCCAGTAACTTTTTTATCCGTTTGTTATTTTTTATATTTATATTAAAAATGTGTGAACACAGTTCCGCGCATAAAAGTTTTTACAACTTTTTAATTTGGATCTAAAATCAAACGTGTACAGTGCTGAATTTTTACTTTATGGCAGGAAGGATTTAAGTTTTATGTTTTCAGGAATTTATTTATTTATTTATTTTTGTAATAAGCGGTTATCCTGCAGTTATTCGCCACGGGTAGAAATATCCCTGGAAGCTTATTGGTATGATCAGCATACAAAATAGCAAAAGGAATGTATAGTTAACATGTATTTGGTCAAAATTAGGTAGCTAAAATGATTTGGAAAACAAAAAATCCTAAAGTCACGAGAAAATAAACAACCAGTTTGCATATATCAGACAAGCATATAATTCAAAATGCTTATTTATCTCCCATTTTTAATTTTAATTATATTATTTTATTTGTCTATAAAGTCAAAAAAGACATATGTCTTTTTTTTATGTTTTTGTTGGCTTTTTATTGCAGATCTCCTAAAGTTCATGTCTGCTATGAGATTCTGAAATTACCCAGAAATTTTTTTTGAAGAATAAAATAAGTTCGTGCTAAACACTTTTATATTTTTCCTTCGGTACATATATTGTATGTTCCATAAAATTTAAGAAAATGAGTTATTTAACCATTTGCCTGTTTGGGTACACCACATAAACATACATACCTAATGCTTTATGCGTTTGTATATCACATGTGATACACAGTGATATAAAATATAATTAATTGTGCATGACGTGTGATATATAAGCATAAAAAGCATTAGATATGTATATTATGTGATGTAAAGTACAGGCAAATGTTTAACCTTGTTAAAATGTTTGAAATATCAGCGTTGAAAGAAAATGAGCTTATTTCATGCCTTTGACATATGCTACAACTTTGATATGGTTCATTAGTAAGAATATCATATACTGAGCATACAGTATGAATTTAGAATAAATAGGCCTAGTAAAAATGTTATTAACCAAACATTTGTTTAAAAAGAAAAATAGTATAATAATAGTATTTTAAAACGAAAAAAAAACTGATAATTTGATGAAATATTGATGTATATTATTGTTGCTTCAATTATATGTTCACAATATACGAGATTGATTCTAAAAGAGCAAAAGAAGCTTAGAATTTAAAATTGGAAAATAAATGTATAGTATGCAATATATTTTAAATTATGGTAATAATTTGTCAGTTTAAAAATTTTAAATTTCAATCACTAATTTTGCTTATAAGTTTTTAACATGAACTTTAAATGATGGATATTTGAGGCTCCTTTGAGTAAAACGTTTAAATTTCGAAAGAATAGCTGAAAAATTAAAAAGCTATGAAAATCCACCGTTATGGATATCTGTAGCAGTTTTGGTGCATCTGAGAAAAATGTAAAATGCTGCCTTGCTACCTTTACGAAATAATTTATTATTAAAAGAGATAAATTATTGATAGATACAAATCCAAGGAATTTGTTTAGGTCTTGTGAACAATAAAACGTTATTCAAAAACCATAAAAAGAAACTCTAAAAAACAGAAAGGCTACAAAGATGACCCCTCAATCCTCCATATCCCCAGAATATTTTAAATATTTTGATACCTCAATATCATATAATTCGTGCTGAGATTTTCCGTTCTCATGTGAAGCATAACTAATGCATACGTATAGAAATTTTGCATATTTAATTGAAATATATGGTTGTTGTTTTCTTTGCAGTGATAGATTGTAATTATTTTTTAATCTTTTAGCTATAAATAGTATAAATACTAAATGTAAAATTTTGTGAATGAAAAAACTAATACGTATAAATTTCAATTTCATTGGGCATTTTAAGATATCAATATTTTTCTCATTTTCACAGCTAAAATACCGCCTAGGATAAAATTTCAGGTTGTCAGCTCATAGAGCAGGGTCTTCCACCGTACCCTTCAAAGGGTATGATAAATAGAATCCATTAGAAAGAAATTAAAGTTGTTTATTTTCAATTAGAGTTACGTTACAATACACTAACAGCAGCTCAAAATAACGGAAAAAGAGCACCAGTCTATCCATAACTGTAATTGCGGTATTCTTTAGCCCTAAACTCTTCTCTTGGCGAACAATAGTTGTATATCCCTCCCGGAGAGGGTGGAGAAATCAGAGTGAAACCTTTCCTCCTGGACGACGTACCAGTGAGTGATCTGTCATGATTTTCTAGTTTCGCGTTTGACGGCGTAATTGATGGAATGTTCTTATCGTGCCGGGGGTGCGTCACTAGACTCCTTAGACTTTGACCTCTCTGGATGAGTTCCATTCCGAGAGGTTTTTTTTATGATGCAGATTGTGTTGTAAACCTGAAGAAGGTACTTGCATGCCGTAATGTGCAAGTGCAGTGCCACGTAATAGATAGGAAAAGGCATTTTGTGATGAATTGCATGGGTAATTGCGTAGGTGTAGCTGTGAGGGATCATTCACTTTCATACCACCGCGTTTACCTTTTCCAAGTTATGCTGCTGAGTTTTCTGTTTTTCTTTCCGGACGGAATGCGGCATTCTGTGGTATTTGTTTTGTTTCAATTTAGAAGCTCTAAATGCTTGTGTTGTCTGTGAAAAATCTGTATCATCGTTCACTTTTGAAAATCTAGTGTGGTATTTTCTTTCCTCTTAAACATTCCGAGCTGTACATTGAGAACTTTGTGTTATGCCATAAGTTAGTTTTAACTGTTGAAATATTTCTTACTTTAACGTTATATTCACATAGTGTATAATGTAGCAAACTGTTGTTTAACACACTTGGAAGAAATTTTGTACCTCTATTCGAAAATAATGTGTACGTTTTAAAACACTCCAGTATTGTAGATTAACCAGTAGTAGATTAAGACCGTTGAGATCTCGGGCGTAGAATAAATACCAGTCCCCTTAAAAAGAGAGGAAAGAACTTGGGGAATAAAATTACATATTTACCATATTTTTAAGTAAATAAAGCATTAATACTATTTTTGTTTTATTCCAACCAAATTTAAAAATAAATGTGTATAAATTTTTACTAACAATTTAAAATAGTTAAATAATTTTTCCGCATTTAAATTTATGAGTTATCCCTTCCCAATCAATGTGTAAGTAAATCGCTCTTTCTATATAAAGTAATCATGTTATATAATCTTCCCTCTGATAGGAAATTTTCACGTAAAACTAAACTGCTAATTTATAAAACGTTAGCTAGACATATTATGACACATGAAGGAGAAACATGGATATTAAACAGTAAAAATACAGAATACTTAAGGATTTTTAAAGAAAAATGTAAGGAAAATATTCTGACCAAGATCAGAAAATAAGTATGGATCAGAAGAACAGAGAAATGGTTTGATTTGGTTTGGTTTGGAGCGCTACGGTCTACTGTTTTGCACACGAGGGCTAATGAGACCGGGACCTACAGCTTAAAGCCGATTCCGAACGGCTACGACCATCCAAGCCATAGTGGGATTCGAAGCCACGAACTCTGGTACCAACGATCAGCGCCCTAACCAATCGGCCAGCGTTCGGCGAACAGAGAAATGGAGAGTCTAATAGAAAATAAAGACAATGAAATACTAGGTACAAAGAATCCGATGGCTTGGACATGCCCAAAGAAGAAATGAGAATAATATAATTAAAGAAATAACAAAATGTAAACTACTTAGCAAAAGAAGAGTTAGACCGAGAGAAACGGATTGAAAGAGGCGAAAAAGACCTTAAATAATTGGGAATCCAGGACTGGAAAGTTTTAGTTTTAGAGCGGAGGCTCAGGATTATAAAATGCTGTAATGCCAGAAAAGAAGATAAGAAATTTCTAAAGTAACTTTTTGTTATTTTTTCTTAAGGAGCACATATAAAAACTTTTATTTGATCATTGTACATGGTTCGGTTGTTAATAAAAATAAGCATTAATATACTATAAGGCTATACTATTGATTGAAAACTTGTAAACAACTATGATTGCGTTAAAAATTCTGTAGAATTCGTGAATAGTGGGCCTCGAAAAGTTGAGAGCCTTTTGCACTTGCCATGAAATCCATCTCTGGGATTAACGGAGAAATTTAACAATATAATAATGAGGCAAAAAATAGTAATTTTAAGTGACGAATAGTAATTTTAATTACCCTATACGCAGGGATCCATTCTTCTAAGTTCTACTTTCCTGGGAGACTCTTCGTTGAATGGGTGGGACGCAGTTCTTTGGTACTGGAGTTCGTTGATTTGAATCCCACGCCTGCCATAGGTGTTCGTAGCCTTTTGTAATTGACTTTAAGGTGTAGGCCTCGATCCCATTAGCTCTCATTTAACATACAAGTAGACAGTAGCACATCAAACAAACCAACCAGGGAGGTTTACACAATTTGAAGTTTAAGATTTGTGCTGATTATCAGGAAAATCAAATCGCATAGCTTCTCTTATTGTTCCTGTCGAGAACATAAGTCGTGATGAGAACTGGCTGCTGTAACCATTCAAAAATCTCTTTAAAATTCTTTCCCGTAAAACTGTTGAATTTGTTACCATTCTATGGATAATAATTTCTAAGCAGGAGAAACGTTAGAAATATATCCTTTAGGTATTTTTGAGGTATGAGTCAAAAAGTGTTTTACATTTTATTTTGATCTAATATCGCAGTTAATAAAAATTTGAGTATTACCACAAATTGCCGTAGCGAAACAGTTAACAAGTTCCTTACTACTATATATCAATTTTAAATAAACACATTTCGTAAAACTTTGTAGAATAAATATAAAAGTCGCCTGAAATGTTACATTGAAAGACAGGGAATGCAAAAATAAAAATTAAAGTAACATTTCTTTGTTCTGTAGGGTTTGGTTTGGTTTGGTTTGGAGTGCAACGGTCTAATTTTTGCAACACGAGGGCTAACGAGACCGGGACCTACTGCTTAACGCCGATTCCGAACGGCTACGAACATCCATGCCATAGTGGGATTCGAACCCACGAACTCCGGTACCGAAGGCCAGCACCCTAACCATTCGGCCATTGTTCGGCTTGTTCTGTAGGGGGAATGAGTATTAATTCCAGTAATAACAATAAAACAGCGTTTACTAATTGAGAATTTTTGTTACCTTTTGTTGTCTGTGATCCAGATTGGCATTATATCAAATAATTTATATTTTGTGCATTGCTTAACTACTCGAGAAGGGATTATCTATCCCAGAGGTCTTCAACCTGGGTTCCGCGGATCCCTACGGTTCCTTGGAAATTTGACAAGAATTTCACAACTGTTCATTATTTGCTTAGCTCCAAAATTTTAGCAAAATTTTAATTTTTATAAACAATTGATAAAATAAGAAACAGAATGAATACTTAAGATAACATTAGGTTGTAGTTTTTAACAATTTTTCCTGGCGTAAATATACTTTGCAATAAAAAAATCCCAATCAAGTCATTAAAGGAATTTTCATTTTATTACTTTATTAAAGCTTAAAATATTTTTGCCTTTGTTTGTTATTCGTAGAGTTTATTTTAGAGCATCTCCCCTGAAAAGAAAAAAAAATCATTAGCAACCTTACCATTCAATATCTTATTAAGGTGTTTGTATTGGGGTGAAATAAAGATATGCTAATAATTTTCAAATTTGTGTGGGATAAAGCTTTGATATATAATTCTTTCTGCTCTTTGATTAAGAAGTTCCTTTAAGAAAATGATAAGCTCAAAGGATTCCCCAAAGTGTAAAAGGTTGAATGTTCCTATCTATCTGATAATCACTAGAAGCATTAAATCTGTCACATATTATAATAAAGCTTTGGAATTTTGATCTTTGATGATACATAAATTTAATTCCCCACTTATATACGTAAAGACTGAGATCAGATTAATGTCTTTTCTCGGATATCTAGTACAATCAAACCAACAAACTTCGCATATAACGCACTTTAGATATAACGAACAAAATTTTTGTTCCCACTGGTTTCCTATTATTTTGATGCTTATTTGACCGTTTATAGCGAACCTTGAATATCTAAAATCTGATTTTTTTTTTTGTTAGTTAACCATTATTTTTTTTAAATATTAAATATTCGGTATCTTTTGTTGTGTAAGACAGAGAAATTCTGAAAACTTTCTCGTAATTGGCATCACGTTGGCTGTAGATTATCAATTATTTCTGTATCAATACAGAATACAACAAATAAAGGCAAAATTGATTATTTTTTCCATATCCCCCCCTTACTTTGAGTCAATTTTATTTTTGTGTCAATTAAATCGGCAATCAGTTGATTTTAATTTATTTATTTTTGTTACACTATTCATAGAAGATTATTATGAAAATATTCTTTTATCCCTTTTTCAATCCCATCACTATAAAATCCGCTGAGAAACTAACGAGTTACACGTTTAGTGAAATATAACCTGTTTCTTAACGTTTCGGATGCAGCGAATAAAACCCTTGATCTCTTGAGTTCGTTGTAACGGAATTCGACTGCACGGAGATATTTGTATTTATAGGGGAGGAATCGGAAGATCTGGACCATTTTCCCGAAATATTTTAAATGTATGCATTGCAGTATTTCTAAAATTGTGTACAATACTAGTTTTCACTGTAGGTGTTGAAAGATCGTTTTCAACCACGGAAAGAGTAAAAAAAAAACATTTCTTCAATAGAACTAGTCACAAGAATTTGACAAATCTAAAATTACTTTCGTTTCATATAAGTATCACTATAAATGCAGATGATTGTTTGAACAAGCTGGCCATAAAAGCTAGATGAATTAATTTCAGATTATAAAACTGCAGTTTATAAATTCCTAGTTATGGCATAATGTTTTCGAATTTTGTTGTCATAAAAGTTATGTAGGTTTGGAAAATAAAAATAGAAAGATATCTTATAATTCCTATTTTCAGTATTTTTTTCCTAGTTATTTATAAAATTACTTTTGATTTGATTCGTCTGATATATACTGGAGCGTAAATTAAATATGGTTCAGTGTTTACCAGAGAAATTTAAATATGGTAGAAACTTGGGGTATAAATTAAAAGACACAATGTAGTTTCAAAAATATTTTTCAGAAAACAATAAAATTACGTTTAGCATTACTTATCCGTTTTATGACGTATTTATGTATGCACCACACGTGTGTGCATAAGACGTATGCATGTAATTGTGCGTATGATGAAAATGCAAAAAAAAAAAAAAAAAAAAAAAAAAAAGAGAGAGAGAGAGAGAGATTATGAGTACTGTACTTTGGATTAAGATTTCATCGAAAATTTATTCTGGCTACGTCACTGCTCAACTATATTAAGTTGTAACGATGAAAACTATATAATTTTGAATAACTCTTTCGGTTTTTTCTTTTCTTTTAAGGCATGCAAATAGGCTTATTTTCATCAAAAGTCTTACCCAAAATAAAAAATCACCCGACATGTCTTGAACACGTGTTATCCTTGGCGCTTCGCTGCTCTAATTATGTAATTGCCCTTTATTTCTTGAGTCTTCCTCTGCAGTATTAAGAACTAGGCAGTCTTTACCAATGACTCCCGCTATCCCTTTGTGTCTCAGCCGAGATCTCTTTAGGTGAACAATTCTTTATTTTAAGTTATCTCGCCATCTTCAGTTTCACAACAAGGGACCGCTGAACTTGTATTACGTTAATTTGGCACCCTTGAAATGTCATTTCACCCGCAAGTAAACAACCCGTAATTACAAAATCGAGTAGGGTTGAAAACCTCGAATTTAACAATTAGAAATCTTTTCGTACGTACTTCTTTGTCGCGCATTTTTCCAGACTATGACATCGAGCTTTAATTAAGTTTGATGGGGAGTCAACTAGTTGGTCCCGATTATATTATTAAGGAATATTTCGCGTTCCTTTGTCCAGTGCATTTGATTTTTTCACTATTTTCTAACTGACGAATTAATCATCGAGTAAATTATTCCATGACTTATTCAAGGAGGCCGAACGATGGCCGAATGGGTAGAGCACTGATCTTCGGAAACGATGTTCAGGAATTCTAATCCCACTGATGGCATGGATGTTCGTAGCTGTTTAGAATGGGCTCTAAGCAGTAGGTTTCGGTCTCATTATACCTTGTGGAGTAAAACTGTACAGCTCCAAATGAAACCAAGCCAAAATATTTCATGAAGTAGAACATCTCCATTCTTTTAGGCATCTCAGATTTTACCAGCTACCAAGGGTCGACTGACTTTCAACTCTAAAGAATTATTCTCTGTGGAGGTACATAGATCTTACCCTTTTCAAACAGACGTTTTTTGGGGAAAGGGTTGAAAATTGTACTTTTGCTCAAATACACAACATGTAAGATTGAATAAGACATGATAAAAATTGAATTTTTTAAAATTTATGCAGTTTGAGCTTATAAATATTCAAAACAATATACACGTTAATTTAAATGAAATATTTTAACATCTTTTTTATTTTCAAATAAACAAGAAATTAGCTTTGCAGTGTCAATTTCCGTGTGAACTATTGTTTTTTTAACGATATTACAAGTGCTAATATTTTTAACTGAAAGTATTTACAGATACTTACAATGGCATTTATTTATAATCATTCATTGGTGAATTTTATGTATTTCGTCAGTCAAAATGTTTGTTTACAAATATGTGTTCTTTCTAAAAGAGCGGAAATGCGAGTTTGCAAGACGGTTTATATTCAAGAATGAATCTAAAAAGATTGAATAAAATGGTACCAACTCTTTAAAGTTGTAGTCGTTTTTTAGAAACTGGCTTGCAAATCGGTTCTCTTCTTTTAAAATTTCTCAAATGAAAAATATTCAAGTTTTCCGGAGGGAGCGGCGGGTCACACAAAATTCTTCCGCTGGGCGCAGATTGCTGACTCCTATCCTAGATAAATAACCTCTAAGTTTTATCACCTGATCTCTGGTCAATGATACGAGAAGATAGATTTTATCTCCAGTTCTTTTATCCCTTTTTACAACTCCACGACATTGTGAGTTCTAAGTAGTAAATGTATCTTTCGAAAAAAGAACTTGTATCATGGGTTCGTACCTGCCATATTGAATACCTCTTGGTCTATGTTTAACTTATGGGGAAAATAAAATTTCCTCTGGCCGACTCGCATGTAAATAATTCTTTAGAAAATAGTACCAAGTGAGAGAACAGCAAGTTCTCTTGGATGACATCTTTTCCTTTAAAAAAAAAATTGCCTGTTAAATGCTTTTCAGTTTGGAAAGAATGTACCAAAATAATTTAAAATTAAAAATATTTTTTTCGAATTTTTTAAAGAGAATGATAGTTTTCTAGAGAATTTGCTGTTCTGTTACGTGAGTAATTTTTTAGGGATTTTTTTTATGCGAGCTGGCCAGAGGGAATTTTATTTCGTCCATAGGTTAACACTGCGTGACAGGAATCCAATATGGCAGGTACAGACCAACCTTAAAGCATGGACATTTATTTTAAGATTATATGCACTATATATATACTATGGTACAATTCTCAGCTAAACCATAAGAAGATAGCTAAGATTCCCCTCTGGTTATGTTCGACTTGTAATCTAAATGTCCCTTTTTCTACGATCTTCAACCAGGAAATTAAAGGAGTGAGAGAGAAGGGACCTATAGAGTCATTGATCGTCTGTTTATCTACTGCCAGCTGAACTGTCACTTTTCAATACAGTTTAAATAAAGTGGTGGAAAAGTTCAGTTTCCATGTGTTCCGGAATTAATACATGTGTGAAGTCTTTAGGAACCAGCTTTAAGAAGTAGTTCTTCTTATCATTAGCTCACGTGTAGCAAAACAGTGGGTTGTAGCACTCCAAAACCAAGCCATACCAAATCATTTTCCAGAGAATTCTAAAACCACAAATAGAGAACCTTAGGAAGAGAATACGTCTTCTGATGGCTAAAATCTGAACCCTTTTGAATTCATTTGAGGCACACGGGTTTCTCAACTTTTTAATGACTGATCTTTGTGGTCAGCAGCTACAACCTGCACAATCACAAAGTCTACTTTTTCTTTCTGGGCAGCTAGCAGGTGGAATTAGAGGTCTAGAATCAGGAAAAAAAAAACCCTATTAATTTCTAAGGTAGAATGAAGTTGAAAGTGGGACAGTGGAATGTAGGAGTTATATAGGAATAGTTGGGCTAAGCAGGAACTAATTTTGGTGTATGCAAAGCCAAGGTTAACACTATCAAAAGGGGAAACAAAGACATCTCGCCAAAGGTTGTAATTTTAGGGATAGAATCGTCAGAATATCATTTTAAAATATAATTATAATTAAATTAGTTTTGGATTAAAATATTAAAATATCATTTCATATATAAATACATATGCATATATATATGTATGTATGTATATATATCATTTCTCTTTATTAGTAAATATGTATTTAATTATATCTGAATAATAATTGAAAGTATTATAGGCTTTTAAAAATATTATTCTTTTCTTTTAAATGTAGAGATATCTGATTTCAAAATAAATCTTGTCAAAATATTGTGTCTACAGTGGTGACGAAATCAATTTTATTTTTCAACGTGGACCTGCTTCCTGTCTCATCTGATAAATCAAAAGGGCGTTGGGAGCTACGAATGTCATATCGCCGAGGCTTTATTCGGTTTGAACCCTCTGGGTGTTCTTCTCCGCGTGATTTATGAAAGCCATTTTTTTTTTCGTGTGAAAATAACTGTAGTATGCGAAGCGACGTTTCCATTATTCACTTTCTTCATAGAATTCGTTTTTCTTCCTATGCGAACAGAGAAGCGGACTGGGCGGGAAATGCCTTCATTCGATTTTTCAATCTGTCGCTGAAAAAATAATTAAGATTTTGTAGATATTGCGAATATATATATATATATATATATATATATATATATATATATGTGTGTGTGTGTGGTACCCCCGTGTACGTCCAAACGGGATACCAGCTGAACGTCAGTCAGTCGACTCCAAATGAAACACTGACTCAGAATTAACGTAACGTAAACATTTAATAACAGACATGATAGAAGTTTCACAATTCCATCTAATCATAATAGCTGGGAGAGCTGCCGTCTGCACGCTCTGTTCCTCGTTAGGGCCGTCGTCCGCCCTCTCCAAAACACCCGAGCGTCTCTCCGTCAAAGGTACGTCTGTCCTCTCTCGCGTCTACTGCAAGACTCCCCTCGTTGCCAGATGCGCGCAGCGAACCTGGTGTTGCGTGTCACTCAGGCTACCACACACACACACACACACACATATATATATATATATATATATATATATATATATATATATATATGTGTGTGTGTGTGTGTGTGTGTGTGTGTGTGTGTGTAACATATACACTCAAGAGCCAAAACATTATGACCACCTGCCAATAATGAGTTGGCCCACCTTTGGCGCGCAACACAGCTTCAACCCGCCCTGGCATGGATGCCACAAGTCCTTGGTAGATGGCCGGAGACAGATTGTACAAGATGTTTAAGCAGCTATTACGCAAATCCGAGATATTGCGAATGGGTGGTCTTTGAACTCTGAGCTGCCGTCCCATGACATCCCTAATGTGTTCTATCGGATTGAGATCCGGTGAGTTCGGCGGCCAGAACATTAACTGTAATTCAGTATCATGTTCCTGGAACCACTCCAACACAATTGTAGGCTTGTGACACTTGGCCTTGTCCTGTTGGATCCGCAGCCTTTCCCATCACACACAGAAGTAAGTGAAAGAATGATTCTCCAGACTCTCCAGCAGCAGTTAAATACTACTTCCACCTGATCACGTGCCTTCCACGTCATCCAGGTGAGTTCATTACAAAATGTAGGATTGGTCATAATGTTTTTGCTATTGAGTGTATAAAAGGGCTGCACGTTGTTATTATTAATTCAGCCTTTGGTTTTGAGAAGTAAGAAAGGAATACAATTTTTTTTTAAAATCACGATTTGATGTAGAGTGGCTGAGAGAGTTAAGACTAAAAAGTAAGAACATAGATTCGGAGAATTTCGAAGAACTTTTGGAAAACATTTTTTCTTTTATATTATTACACATTTAAAAAACACACACACACATACACACATATATATATATATATATGTGTGTGTGTGTGTATACTCATTAACAGTATTAAGTATCAGTTTAAAAATGTAGACAAATCGTCATATAATCATGTTTGAAAGTGTTTTCGCAGTGATGTCTTTTTTCTGAATATTAGTACACAATGTGCAAAACTTGTTAACAGTGTTATCCTAAAATATTGTGGAGAAAATAAATTCGTGTTTCCACATTTACCTAACCTACTTTTTATCTATAAATCTAATATAAATACCACAGTCTGGTTTTCTTTATGTTTGGAAGACCGCCATTGCGTCTCGAAGGGAAGAGTGGTGTGGAGAGGGGCGGTTATGTCTAGAAACCCGTCTGACAAACATTTTACTACCCGATACTTTTTTGGCAGTACTTACACTAAGATCAGTTACTGGAATCTTAAGATTAATTATTTAGAAAAGTATTCTTACAGTAAAACTTGTTTACATGTGTACCGTAGGAGAACTATCTAGCAAAATATTGTTATAGACAAGTGATCATTTACTATGCTCTGTTGTGAGAAAGGTTAATAAAAGAATAAAAACGCTATTACATAACACAGTACATGCTAAGCTATGAACTAAGTCTGTTAAACAACTCAAGTGAAATAGATTCAAGAAGATATAAATGAAACAAGACTTACTGTTGACGATGACTTATTTTAAACTCAACATAAACGTCATTACAGGTCTATTTATTGTTTTGTCAATCTGGCCAAATCTACGTAAAGTTGTTTTTTTCTTTGTTCCTTTGATTATGTCTGCAAGTCTAGTATCAGGGAGTCAAATAAGATGACGTCCAGGAACTGTTGAAAAAAATAAGTGCAATCAGTCTCTTCTTACGGTCATTTCTTTTTTTTTTTTTTGGTCTTTACTTTGATGTGCTCTCCTGATAATTTTGTCGAGGTCAGAAACACTCCGGCGATTAAGTGTGATAGGGGTTGCAAAGCCGACTTGTCCAGCCAGGTTCGGTCGGAACAAGATGGTCGGACGCTGAAAACACCTAGCCTCTCCGTCAGTGGCCCGCCGAACGATGACCGAATGGTTAGGGTGCTGGCCTTCGGAACAGGAGTTCGTGGGTTCGAATCCCACTATGGCATTCGTAGTCGTTCGGAATCGACTTTAAGCAGTAGGTCCCGGTCTCATTAGCCCTCGTGTTGCAAAAAGTAGACCGTAGCGCTCCAAAACCAAACCAAACCGTCAGTGGCCCACTGATAGCATCGAGGGCTGTTCGGACCAGCTCTGCGCCTGCCGCACTAACTCGCAACCAGCGTGGTCATGTGAGCAGTCTAGCTCCAGATTTCAAAGGAGTATGTGCCCGATGCTTCGATAGTTCATTTTTGAACTAGTGCGGGTTTTTAACCCCCATTTTCAAAAAAAAAAAAAAAAAAAAAAAAAAACTGTGGAGAATTCTAAGTTCTTATACACACGCCAAACAAGGGCGTTTACTGATGTTATTCTTTCCTAAATCGATATAGACAGTTTGATCATATGTACATCCAGTGTTTACGTTCGTAGTGTGCATATACCTTGGAATATATTTAGCGATCTAATGTGGTTTTATTTATATGATTTAAAATATAAATATTTACACACGAAATCACAAACACTTTGGCAATTTTACATCGGAGAAAAAAGTTATTCTGCCCAACCAAAGGAAATTTCGTTATTTACTGGTTTCACGGTAATAGTAAGTTAGAATTAAGATTATTTCTTAGCATAGTCATGCTTTCCTGAAAATTTTTGTGTGAGAATATTTAAACAATAACTTAAACCATCAACAATTTTTACTTTATAGACAGAGGCTGATTTGGACAGGTTGAGGCCCCGTCTTAGAAAATAATGTTGGACCTTTTAAACAGAGAAACGAAGAAATAAAAATACGTTTTGATCAAATTTTAAAATAAAGCATATTGTATACTATTTATATTTTGCTCAAATACTTTAATGTTGTATAAATATATGGAATTTTACTTCAAATTAAAATCTGAAAATATTTAGATGATTTTTTATCTATTCTTTCAGTTTAGTCGATTTATTATCTCTTTACAATCAATATTTTAAAGTAAATTACTTTCTTTATATAAACTAGCCATATTAATTAATCTTTCCTCTAACATTGAGTTTCTAAGGTAATTTTTTACTCTTTTCAGAGATGAAAATAAGGGTTCCACTGATACGTGTTTGAAAATAGAGTAATTAAAAATATTTTCAAAATAATTTTTACGTTTAGAAAAGTTGTTTTCATCTAATGCTTTTTTGTACGTATTATTGATTGACTGCTTGTCTCCTTCATCTAAAAAGTTTAAAAACTGTTTCAACTCATTTTAAAGCTTTGAATGAATATCATACAAACAAAAGAAATAACGTATGGCATAGCTTCGTATATGCCATACGTTAATTCTTTTGTTTTCCCCAAAAACGGGGCACATCTCCTTGGCATTGTCCATATTTCTGCTTTTGTGTCCTTTTTATTGTAGGAGTACCATATAGGTAGAACAACACCTATCCTTATAGGAAGACAACATCGGAGGAATCGAACCCAAGCCCATCGGGGGGTGGGATCACAATACGTTAAGCACTATTCAATCTGAGTGCTACATGTTAGTTATTTGTCATTGTATTTGGACTTTGTTAATGAAAATAAGCAAATATAAATATTATCATGCTTAACTGTTCATTTTAAATTTGTTCGTAATTTTAATATTGCACTAGAAAACTGTGTAAAGTTGGGATTTTGTGGGCCTACAGAAGTCGAGGCCCCTGGCACACGCCTCTGAAAATCAGTTTCGGTCTCTAGCTCTTAAATGCTTTAAGGAAAGAAAGAAGTGTTTTATCTGATCTGCAGCCAAATTAGTCAGCAGTCATGTCGATCTTTTTTTTTAAGCTATAAGCTATTTTATATATTTGCAATCAATTAAAAAAAGAGGAATTCAAATAATCTGAAATTTTACAGGTTTGTTTTGCTCAAAAAATACAAACTACTTTGAACTTTTGTTTGATTCTCTTGATGTCTCAAAAGATTAAAAAAAAATTCTGCTTTGCATCGTGTACCGTTCGTCTTCAGTTCATCCCCATCTCGGGCGCCTATTTGGCTGTACCTCGCCATACATGTTTTTGATATGCTGAGATAACCACCTACACAGGTGGTTTACAGCTGTAAATCAGTGTCCTTTATGCTTATTACAAAATTTTCCCACACTCTCCCGAAGATTCTGGAAGTCCACGTGTTGACGCACGCCAACCTTCGCACTTTATTGTCAAACAGCATTTTTACTCCAAACTCCGTGACTCAAACCTGATGACTTCACCTTACGCAACCTTCCTTCAGATTCTCAAAAGACTTCGGAAGACACGCGTTTTATTTCTAAATTAGAGAAGTTTAAAAGCGTCTCCGCGGTTCTTTTTGAGGCCTGCTGACTCACCGATTCGTTCTAAATCCAGAACATTATCGAACGTCCAGGTTCCCCCTCCTCTGCAAAATGCGTGGTCGTCTGCTCACACCTCTATTTTACGTAAGAAACCGTCAACAACAACATCAGAAAGGAACCAGTGTTAAGGTTGCAACGAGTTACTTCTGGAACAATCTCAAAGCATTTCGGTTTACGTCGATCCATGTGTGTGTGTATGTGTTCTGTCTCTTGTTGTAATTTCGATTCTTAAAACATCATCAGCTAGCTGAAAGAGAAAGGAGCATCATTAATTAGTCGACCTGTGTTCTTAGCAGCGTTGTGTCGAGATGGTTAACATTGTTTCGGCCGACGATATGAACGAAGAAGAGCTCAGTGACGATCTGGTAAGAGCTTATGTGTAAATTTTACGTACCGTAATAAATACCATTATCTCAGCTTGAACAACAGTGAACTTTAAAGATGCATTAACTCTGTTTTTGTCTAATTGACTTGAAAATTTCATAAGTTATTAACGATATATTTATGTGAAAGTATTCACAATTTCAGGGTAAAGTATGCATAATGTTAAAGTTATTAATTGAGTGGGAGGTTAAGAAAAGAATGATACTCCAGTAAAACTTTTTTTCCTGGAATATTAAAAAAAACCGTTTTATTGCGAATTTGTCAAAATTTGAATAACATTTTAATTGGTTAACTGCTATGGTATTTTTGGTTTGTAGTCTGCCACCCCCTGACAAACAAACAAAAAATCAAAATTGAATACTTGTGTATTACAACAATGTACAGTTGATAGTACAGTACGAAAAACCTGAGTTTTTATAAGATACGTGATATTTGTATGTGAAAGTAGAGGAATTAGTTCACGATATTTTGAAATTTTGTCATTTTTCAAATCGCCCATTTAATTCTTAACTGTTTTAATAGATGCATTATTAAAAATGTTCCTTGTGCTTCTCTTTTACGTATAATAAATTCATTGTTTTCATAGGATGCTTTTTAGATCTTATAATAAAACTTAAATGTTATTGTAAGCATTCGCTGGAAATATAGCCAGAAAAAAAATATTATTATTTCATACGTAAGGGGTGTAAGTACTATTAAATCTTCAAAATTTCCGATTTCTAAATTTTTTATAAATAAAACTCCAAACATTTCGACCTGTTTTGATACTTATACCTTAAATAGAATGAAAGTTTTAAGAATTAAGTTATTTGTATAATATGTATTTAGTTATTTTAAACTATAAAATATTTTCCCTCTGTATTCATGTTATTTAATTTGCGCATGATGTCTTAGTTTCCCTTTATAATACCTGCATGAAATTTACCAAATAAATGTATATCACGACTCACACATCAAGTATAATTATTGTTCTTTCATTTTTAAATTTTTAATTTTTAATGTTAAAAATTAAGTCTATTTACATATTAAGATTTCTCAGCATAATTTACATATAAATAATTTATGTATGAATATAAGCTACGTATACTGTAAAGATATAATGCATGTTGTTTTTGCGAAAGAAATTGCATTATGAATATAAAATATCTTCTAATATGTTACATAATGTTATAAATTTTACCACATTAAAAGTAGTTCTAACTAAGTTTTTTCATCCATAATAATCATCTATTAGTTGAATTTACTTAGATTTTGTTTAATATTTTTTGTACTACAGTTTTGATAAACACGCAAGAAAATGTCCTATATATGTACCTTTTTTAATTAGGAGATTTTAACATATGTGACCAAAAAGCATTATTATTGATGATAATGAATGTGCAAATGTACTTGCTGCTGGTCACATTAATCCCATGAATTTTTATTTTCAATGCATATGAATTATATATATATATATATATATATATATATATATATATATATATATAATATATATATATATATATATATATATATATATATATATATATATATATATATATATATATATAATATTAATCTATATTATTTTTTATATAATTAAATATGCATAATTAAAATATAACGTATAATTATGTCTGCAATATGATGAATAGTAATAAATGAAGTTAAAATTATGCAAAAATACAACAAGAAGTTTTGTGTATTGTAATCTGTAGCGAAACGCAACATATTTTTAGATATGTATTAAATAAAAATGAAACTAGCCGTATTCTTGCAAATTGCTTTTTTTACTTAGAAAATGAGTTATAAATATAGAAATTAGTTTATCCCAACTGAACATTCGATTTCATAAAAATATTGGTCATTGACTGATTATTCTATTTTATTCTATATAAAAAAGATTAAATTCATCTAATAGTTGTTAAAATTGGGGTAATTATGTAAAAAGTTCTTTGCTGAAATTGGGTGAATTTTCTACGATATTAAATGCTACTATTTATAATGTTCGTATTTGTGCATGTATTTTACTGAAGAATATTTAATTATACATATGTATGTCTGCATGCATGCAAATATCTATCTATCTATGTATATCTTCTAATATTTAATGTAAGAAAAAAATATACATGTATGCATGTATAAATACATACATGTGTATGAGTAGACACATAAACACACACACACACACACACATATATATATATATATGTATGTATGTATGTATGTATGTATGTATGTATGTATATGCGTTCTGTTCTTTTATTTTTGTAATTTTATATGTATTCATTTGCATAAAGCTGATTATGTACTATATGATGTAAATACTTCTGTGTCTATAAATATTAGTATGCATAACATTTCTTATGATCTTCTGAAAGAACTTTTGCTAGAAAATATATTAGGAAGTGCATTCTAAAAAAAGAGTTAAAAATGGCAACCATGTTGTCTGAACAGCTAAACAAAGCGACAATAAATGTTGGAGGAGAATAGAGGAGGATTGACGACATTCCCCGTTACATTCTGGACTAGGTCCAAGGAGTGGTAACAAAATCCCGTTACGAGTGTTATTCTGTCACCTTTCCACGCTTCGAACCTGTTACTCCAAGCCTGCTCCAAGTTTACGGGCAAGATTGTGGGATCGATTCCATTTCAGCTTTGTTATCGAATATGAGATTTCCTTTTCGCATGTCAAGGCATCATTCCAGTTATACGAGAACGTACTCTTATGTGAATCTTACTCTTGGCATAAAAAGTTACATTAGTGGTAATCATTGTTTGAATGTGACTGCTACTGGCACAATGTATTTTCAGTCCCTTTAAGATACGCTTGAGTATATTCTAGGCATCATTCTACGTAGTGAAACAAAATACCTGTTTGTATCTTTTCACTTTTGGCACGAAATAGCCCGTGTCGTGGTAATTATTGCTCAAAATGTGGGTGTTACTCAGAAATGCATTTTCAGTATAGTGAATAGTCAAGTGTAAATGTATAGTTTGTCCGAAAAAAAAACCTATTTTAAAAAATATTCTGTGTACTCGGGATTTTAGAATCGTTTGTATACCAAAAGTAAGTTAAGATATCAAAGTTTGTTCGTAATTCATAAATATTCAATATGGGTACTTTTCGTGCAGATGGTCGATTTCAAGGGCTCGTTTTTTAAGGATCTGTGTTGGGAAGGTTTGGTGAATTCTCTCCGCTTAATGGAGTTCTTGTCGGACCCCAAACTGCCGGAGAGAGTTCCGTTAAGCCGTAATAGCAGTCGTTGTCTTATGTTCCACGTCCCAAAATACCTTCTGTTGTTTGATGGATACCGTCTTGAAAATTTGTGAAGAGCAACGTATCGTATTTCAATCGAATCTAGGGCTATCTAATAGCAATTAACGTAACTTCACCTCTCTCCCCAAACTGAGCACTTAGAAAAAAATAAAGAAATAAATTTCTGGACCACTTTTACTGGGAATCTATAATTTAAGCACCGTTATGAGACAGTGAATATATTCTAGACATCGGTTTAGGCATTCGGTAAAATAATGCAACTCTTTTTGCATGAAATATATTTTTTTTGTCGTGATAAGCATTATCCAATGTGTGACTATTACATGATTCGTGCATTTTCAGTCCCTTGGAAAGATGAGTGTGAGTATATTCTAGAGTAACATTCTAGGTAAGGAATAAGATATCTTCCTAGACATTATATTCTTGTTTGCATGAAACAGCCGTTGACGTGGTAGTTGTTGCTTAAGTACAATTTACAGGAAAATGGACTTTTAGTAAAGCAGTGAGACAGGCGTAAAATATTCTAGACATCATTCTTGGCATTTGACAGAATATCTACTTGTTTATGTAACTCTTTTTGGCATTAGGTAGTCCTAGTTGTGGTAACCACTGCTCTAAATACAACTGTTACTCGAATTGTAGTACATTTTCAGTAATGTAAAGAGATGTAATGTAAAGAGACGAGGATTAATATGTTATAGACATCCGTCTGTGTAAATCGCATGATACCCACATGTAGTTTTGTAACTTTTTTCAGCATGAAATAGTCTTTATCGTGGCAAATATTGCTCAAGGTACAAGTAATGCGCATGAACAAGATGCTTTCCTGAACATTACGTTGTTGTCGACTACTCGAAGATGTATTTGTTGTCCAATGAATAGATGAGTTTGAAATATATTATAATCATTATTATTCTAGGTATGAGATAAGTATCCATACATACATCATTATCTTCTTATAGGCATGAAATAACTCTTAGTGTGGTAACCATTGCTCAAGTGCGACTATTACTCTAACGATGCGTTTTCAGTCCCGTGAAAGAGAAGGGTGTGAAAATATTTTCGGAAGAAAGTCATCGCAATGTGTCAAAATTTCAACATCCGAATTAACTCCGCTAGTCCTTTTTCTTTATTTTTTTATTTCACATTTCCTGGATTTACTCCGGGGTGGAGACATAAAGGTGCCTCTTTCGTACGCCAAAATGAGAGGCTATATTTAGAAGGAAAACAAACGGAAGAAGCCAACAATAATACTCCAATAGCTTGGGGAGGTTCGAGAGGAAACTCCGTAGAGGAGAAAAGTTTGTTTTGAACGTTAGAGGTTAAAACACGCGAATGGGGTGAATAGCTATACACCGAGAAATGTGAATGTGTCCTAAAATAGGAGGTATTCTAAATAAAGTCTCTAGAATAAATGCAGGTGAAAATTCTGCGGGGTTTTTTTCTGACTCCTGTGTTTTGCTGTTTTCAAGGATTCAATATATTTTTAATGGTTGCGTGGTAATACAATTTAAAATCACCTTTGATTCAACAGAAACATTTAAAATTCTACCTTCGTAATTTCATTCAGTTTTTATTAATGTTTAGTACATGTGCAAAATTTTAAAAATAATTAAATGCGCTATTATCTATAGTAAAATATAGATTTAAAGTATTAACTAATATACTGATATTCCATAGAACCTCGATTCATCGTTTTTCAAGGGTGTGAAAATGAAACACGATGGATCAGGGAAACATATGTAAAAAGGCTTGACTATGAATAAATTAATTATTCGAACACTAATTTGAAGCATCTAACATTTACATTAAAAAATATAAGTTGTATTTAGGATGCTACTTAACATTTTAAAAGGTTTGTTTTGGTTTGGGGCTATATGGTCTACTGTTTTGCTACACGAAGGCTAATGAAACCGGAACCTACTGCTTAAATCTGATTCCGAACGGCTACGAACATCCATGCAATCAGTGAGATTCGAACCCCAAACTCAGGTACCGAAGAAAAGCACTCTACCTTTCACATTTTAAAAGATATCTTGTAAGTCATGACTGCATTGTAGAAGTGGATAGCTTGACTGCAAAGAAGGAGCCCTCTGTCACTTCTATTTCTGTACAATAACTATCTTTAAGTGCTTATATAATTGATTTCAATCCAAAGAACTCTATATTAATTCAGGTTCATTTTTGTATTCCTCCTCCCTTTTCTCATGATCTTGCTTCTAATCTATGCATAGATCATCCACTGTTGTGACTTCACTAATTGTCAGTTTACTAAAACTCTAGTGGTCTTGAAGAGTCTCTAACGAGCCAGAAATCTTTTCACTGTCCACACATTCAAACATTCATACAAACACATAAAACTCATTCACTCAATTCTTTTATGTTCCATTAAAACGACACTTCTGGAAAGATAAAGCGACAGGTACGAAATTTTTCGACTATAGATGCGGTGACACTAAAAATCAGTGAAAAAGTAACACTGGTTCCATGGGAGTTTATTTGGGACCAAATGAATCGACCAATCAATGCGGGAAAGCCTAATGGGTTTTGCGCTTCTCTTCGGTACGATATCGTAGGTTCGAATCCAACAATTAGAATAGTTATTTGCAGTCGCACAGAAACGCCTTTAGGAAGTAGGTTCCGATATCATTATCTCGCGTATAGCAAAACAGTAGACTATACGGCTCTAAACTAAACCATGCCCGTGATAAAACGAAGAGTGCGGGAACGAGAGGTTGAGAGTTCACTGTGTATATATATATATATATATATATATATATATATATATATATATATATATATATGTAATGAGACTGACTTTTCGATGGGGGTTTGCAGTCATGGCCATAAAAATGATACCGTTTCAGCTAAAGACCTTTATTAAGATAACTTTGAAGGACGGGTTCCCACTTCATTATAGGGACAAACTGAAGGGCATGAAGTTCTATGTACAAGACACTTAACACCTGGGTCAACATCTGTGGGACAATATCTCTAGAAAAATCTGTCTCCGCTAGCGTGTATCTCCTTTTTATTTGGAAATTTCCTAAATTGTCCGCTAGGGCCATGTAGGTTTATAATTGGCCAGGCCCCTTCTCTGAGGGCGTAACCTGTAGCCCCAGTGGTCAATTTAGGTTAGGGGTTAAAAAGGGGAATGGAAAATGACGCGGGAATTTTTACCCTTGATTTAAGTTTTGAAAACCCCTGAGAATTTTCCTTACACACACACACACACACACACATATATATATATATATATATATATATATATATATATAATATATATATATATATATATATATATATATACAAATATTTAAAATCATTTATATGATGACGCGATATTACCACGTTTTGAGGCAAGCACTATACTATATGTATGTGCATACTGTATGTATAAACAGATACTGTATACATGTATATAAAAATCAAAACAGGATAATATCGCTTCATAATATACACACATATACATGCAGTATCTTATTACCTCAAAATGAGATAATTTTGCTTCATCATACAGATGAATTCAAATAAATTGATTTGTGTGATAAATGATTTTTACCGTATACTTATTTTCTCATCCTTTTATTATTGCACAACGTGTTATTCGAATAAACATGAAAGTCTCCAACAGTCTCGCCGTTTATAAAGCGACGGGGCAAAATGCCTCGTGTTGACATTCTTGTGGTTCTGGTGGACCAGTTAGCTGTATTTTCATCTCCATTTTTGGTCATAACTAGGGTTAGCTTGCGTGTTTTGTTCTGTATAAAGTAAGGTATGAATAACCTGCAAACTAGATAAGTTTGTCCGTCGTTTGGAGCGCTACAGTCAGTTTATGCCAGCAGTAGATGCAAAGGTATAGAGAAATGAAAAAAAAATCATTATTTAAAATTTCTATATAAAATGAAAGTAAAAAAATGAAAGTAAAATTCTATATAAAATGAAAGTAAAAGAAATGAAAGTAAATTTTGTATTTTTAAAATTTTATTTTATAAATAAAGATTTAAATTATGCTTCTTGGAAATTTGCTGAAAATAGGAAAAATAATATAAATAAAAATTTAATATGTCACTGAGATTTAAAGGCTGTATAAATTCTGTAAATTGTTCTTTTCATGTATTTATAAGCTCAAAATGTATTCGTGAGTATGGTTTTTTTTAACATTAAAATTTTTCTTTGTAGAAAAATATTTAAATAAATGCAAAACATCATATTAAAAACGGTAAAAATATTGAATTTCCTACAAACATTTAATCTCTAAGTATTTGTATTTCATTCAATACGTAGGAAGAAACCTGAAAGCAAAACTTACTAAATCGCCAATTAGAAAAATATTTTAGATGGGATAAAATAATCAAATAAATCGGGTTGAGTGGACGATATGGCTTATCTGTAATCTATTTTACGAGTTCTTTTTTAATGGGATAGCATATAGATAAATAAAACTCGACAACTAAAATTTATTCATGCAGGGAAAAAAATTATGAGACTTGTGATCGATAAACCATGTTTCATAATGCTCTGAAAAGTTCGCATTAAAGACAAAGTCTAAAGATTATTAAATTTTACTAAAGCTTATTAAATTTTATGCTTTTTATCAACTTTAAGTAGAACTTGGAGTTTTGTTTCTAATTGTGCTTTTTCTAAAATTAAAAATTGCACATTTACGAACAGAAAATCATGAACGCAGCAATGGAGTACAATCTCCGAGAAATTTAGTTGAAAACTGCATGTCACTATCTCATTGAATTATAGGATAGACATTTAATATTTAACTCTTTGTATTTGATTCAACACCTAGTAAGAAACCTGAAAACAGAACTTACTAAATCTTCAATTAGAAAAATATTTTAGATGGGATAAAATAATCAAAGAAATCGGGTTGACTGGACGATATGGCTTATCTGTAATCTATTTTATGAATCCTTTTTTAATGGGATCTTTTGTGGGTACTGGCCGAACGATGGCCGATTGTTTAGAGTGCTGGCCTTCGGTACCGGAGTTCGTGGGTTCGAATCCCACAATGGCATGGATGTTCGTAGCCGTTCGGAATCGGCTTTAAGCTGTAGGTCCCGGTCTCATTAGCCCTCGTGTTGCGAAAGTAGACCGTAGCACTCCAAACCAAACCAAACCATATAGGTAACTAATTCGACATCTAAAATTTATTCATCCAGGGAAAAAAAACTACGAGATTTGTGATCGATAAACCCTGTTTCATAATGCTGGGAAAAGTTCACATTCAAGACAAGGCTATTAAATTTTACGTTTTCTTGGGTCTGTTTAATCGAAATTTGGGTTCGTTAACACACCCTTCACAAAATATCTTATAAACTTACCCGTCACAATATTTTCCTTTTAAAAAACGGACCCGTCAAAAAGTGAACTTAGTACTGATTTCTGATTGGTAAATTTGTAAATTTTCTCAATAGCAGGACCTTATGTTCAGAAATTCTCAAATCCGAACCCTTGCTGAAAGAACCAGATTTAACTCTTAATTTCAGTTTCACAAAAGCAGGATTAATGATAATTTTCAAGACAAAAGTTTTTTGTACTTTATGATATTCAAAATACTTCATATTTAAAACATGAAGAAAATTTTCAAGCAAATTTTTTTTAAACTAAATAAATTAGTTTTAAAATTCCGCTATCATTTTAAGTGTACGTTCACTAATCAGAGCAGTCGTTTCTTCAAATAAAATCACTCTATGCTGTAAGATACTAAATTGTTAACACACATAAAAAAGAAGAAAAAAATAAGGAGAAATGATGATAAAAATTATGACTAAATGGACGTAATCATTTATGCGGAGTATTACGCCGTAAAAGAGCTTTCGGTGACTTTAATACTCCAGTCTTTTTTCATTTACTAGAGTATTTAATCAAAAGATGAGGATTTACTGTTTCTTTTCCTAAGAAAGTCGGCATAAATCTATCGATAAGATTCTGTCATGACTAGCAGTCGTTGATAGACTTTTCTGCTAAGAGGAAGCCGTGATTTGTAATCTTTTTATGGTGGGGAAAAACATCTGTTTCTTAGTTTGTGACTGCGGTAGTAGATAAAAAAATTAGCATGATGACATTCGTTATAATTAATTCTTCCGTTCTTGAATATATTTTGAACTAAATTAGTGCAAAATTATCCATGTTCATTACTTACATCTTTGAGAGCATTATATATATATATATATATATATATATATATATATATATATATATATATATATATATATATAGGGTTCAGTGTCTAGGAGTGTCGTTAGACAAATTCGATGGCAGACTAAATTAACAATAACAACATTTAATTACGTAACAACACATAAAACATTTAAGAACAAAGACAAATAGTTAGATCACGATAAAGACGCTGTGTAGACAAGACTTCCTACTCGAAGCTTAACATAGGCAAGACACCCTACTCGGTGTTTAACATAGAAAATACACCCTACTCGGTGTTTAATAAATAGAGGGAGCTCAAGTGCCACGGGTCCTTTACTCGACCTGGTCACTCCTTCTCCTCGACTCCGATTCGAATGTCCCTCTGTCGTTCCTTACTTACCCCACTCAGTGATGAGGGAGCGACCTTGCGAGAATGAGCTGCACTAAATTCCTATATATATGTGTGTGTGTGTGTGTGTGTGTGTGTGTGTATATATATATATATATATATATATATATATATGTAATGTGATATGGTGAATTGTATTAACATTACAACACCGACGTTGCGTGTCAATACAAACAAAAATGAGTAAAATAGATCAAATTTTTAAAAATTTAATAATTTTCATTCCTATATGATTTTAATTTACCTGTTTAGTTCTGAAGTACTTGTACATGCAAACATACTTGCGCACTTATGTATATATTATATATATACATATACACACGCATGCATACATATACTCATGTATGTATGTATATGTATGCATAACAAGTAGACAGACAAATTTGCATCATTATATAAAAAGGAATTTTATTATATTTTTAAAATTTTGTTCGATATTCCCTCCTTTTTCCACGTTTTCTTGTGCAATGTTATTTTAATTAAAATCCAAGTTGCCACCAACGTCAACGAGCTGAGCAGAATGCCTAACGTTAGCATGTTTGTGGTTTTGTTAGAATAATTAATTCAACCATGAGCCCCCATTAAAAGGAAATAGTAGAAAAAATGCAATGGAGTAAATGAAACTTTGGTTGGGTCTCTTATACGGAAATCAAAAATTCTAAGTATTTCACAGTTTGGAATCTTTGGTAAAAAGATCTGATAGTTGATGTGGAACATTATGAAATTCATCGCTCTCGCTGTTTTGATAATCTTTTCTCTCATAAACCATCGGGTGGAGTTGAAGTTTAGAGTAATATTATCTTCAGTTGCTAAAGGCGTTAACTCATAGCCAGAGTGTTGTGGAATCAGGTCCAAAGACCGTCATATTTAATAACATTGGATGGTGCATTTAAAATAGGTTCGTATTTCCAATGTCCCCGAAGGTTAAACGATACATCTAGAAATGGCAGTCCAAGTTTGGTGGTCTTCTTCTTGGTTCATGTTTCCAAATTACGAGGACCCACTTTCAGTTAAAGTCGCTCATTCACCCTAGCGGTACTCCTCCAAACAAAAGATGGAATCTTTCACTTCAAATCGAACAGCCTGCTGTTCATGAGCTGGGGTCGTCGAAGTGGCATTAGGAAACAAATGAAAGATACATTCAGCTCATAATTAAAGAATTAGATACAAGACAAAGAACTGCCGTTTGGCAGGAAATCATAAACTTCTCTCGTACCGAAACAGAAATTTTGAGTCACCTGTAGAATTAGTTAAAAATTCCTATAAAAAGTCATTTTTCTATCATTAGTAAGTACATGACTTAACATTAATATCTTAAAAGGACACATTGAACTCTTCCCTTGACTGTTACAGAAAATAGTTATATTTTATATTAATTGTAGTAAATATACTTATATCGTTGTTGTTGACTAATCCAAATTCAAACGAGTAGTATTCTACAGTTGTCTCAAGAATTGTAAAAAACCGTTAGCCAAAATCGTACATCTGACTACTTAGTGCTATGTAACTTAGTACATATCTAAAAAGTCGACGCTAGTTTAATTTAGACAGGAATGGATGTTTTTAAATATTTAAACAAAAGAAAAGTCCTAAACTCAAAATGAAAAACTGAAATCTTATCTCGTGTTATACTGAACTCTTTCATTGCGATATGCCAGTACTTTATAATACTTGACATGCTGCATCCTGAAAGTGATTAATTGACTGTATTGTTGTCATTGTGGTTACTATGGCACCACTAAGACCAGTATCTTCCTTTTCACGAATGTTTTATTCTTTACACATTTCCTGGAAATATTTCCTTGGTGCAATCTGAGAGCTACAATGTAAATACCGCATTAAAAAAGCGCGAAACTATGAAACAAAACATATGGATTACCATAGTTATATATTTCTCATATGACTGTGGTGTATATATATTTCAGCTTATCTACCACGTTGAATAAGATATCGTCTACGATTCAAATGCGATTCGATAACACAAAACGTTGCGGTTGCTAATAGCCTGAGTTGATTACCATCTGACGCCTGTGTGTCCATAATTTATCCAAAGAAAAAACCATAAAAAATTCCATTTGAATAATTTAGTCAACCATAGACTGACTACCGCATAAAGACATATCTCTTGGTCTCCGGACTTCTCTTGGAAAACACCGAAACACCCGACCTAGATGAATCTATTAATCAAAAATTGAAAGCTTTAATAGGAGCAGAAAAAAAAAGCTAACCACGTAGGAGGAACTTGCTTTAAGCATTTTGATATTCAGAATTTTCTTCAGCAAATTGGTTATGGGAGCACTTTGCAAGGTTAAAATAATTTTGCCCCGTTCCCTTTCCGTAGATCAGAACTAAGCATTATTCCATTGAAAGCTCAAGGATAGCATTACTAATAAATCTGTGTTTGATTTTTTATTTGCTGTTCTTGTTAGTTTGATCGTAAAAGTGACGTTTATAAGCCGTTGAAAAAATTATGTATAAAATACGAAACATGATTTGAATTTTAATAAGTAGCAGCTGAATTCGGAGTTTCAGTTCATAAAGGTGAGAGTAAAACTTCGCTGTAGGAAAATACAGTATATTAATAAAATTTAATAGGGAGATAAAAGTGATTTAAGGGCCGTAATAATATCATATTTGAAATATTAACTTTATAGACTGATTTTTCTTTTTTAGAAGAGTACTTATCACCAAATTAGTTGGTCAAACATTTTTACCTTGAATAAAAATTTACAGAGACATAAAAGATTTAATAAAATAATGCAGAAAAGAATTTTTTTGCCGTCAAAAGTCCTCTCAATTCTTAATATTTTGATCTTGAATGAACTGATTATTTTTATACATGTGATTGTGGTTGTAAGGCGAGAATGGCACCCCTCGCTTCAAGTTGAAATTCGAATATAATCTAGTTTTTTTTTCGAATTAGATTAACCAATTAATGCCAGAGTCATTACATCCAAATGATTATTGAGGAATATCTTAAATCTAAAATATTATAGACTGGAAAAAGTAAAACAAACGGGTAATTTTAACAACTTTGAATATTACAGCCGGATCTCGGTAGTGATCAACTCTCATTTTAAATACCATAGGGTGTCATTTGTAAAACAAATTTATTTGTTATAACCTGTAAACTGTAAGTGTAGCTTTATAATGATAAATCTTTGATTTCAGTCAATGCACTTACCGAAAAAATAAATTTATGTCAGAGGCTTAAGAAGTCATAAAATGCGGATTCAAATGACAAAATTACGATTATTAGCAGATAATTGGAAGTTTGTTAGATTGTTTTTAAGATAGACATCTACCTCCTCTGAAAAGGAAAACTGCCACTGAGAATTAATAAAAAAAAATCCATGTACTATTTTTTTCTGTCCTGAAAAAGAGACGATTGGCATTAATGGATTAAGCTTCAAGAGACTGTGAAAACGTCATTTACTAATTGGTTTCACTTGAAAAAGTGAAAGTATTCTGTTGAGACAATTTTGAAAGATTTTTGAAAATTGGATCCGGTTAGTACAACAGACGTCCGTTTAACTGAAAGATTTGAATTTGTATTTTTTCTGTGCATGTTACAGTCATTTTGACGTATTCGAAAATCGAGTCTGAGTACATTAAACAGGAGTTTCGTTTTTATATACTAGGTAATAACTATAGACAAAGACGTTTGAATTTGTTCTCTTCGGTTTATTTTTATTATAAGGGTTGCATTTAACCTTTCATCCGTTCCATGCAAAAGTAAAAAATTGCCCATTTTTAGTATTCTAAAAACTGGGTATATAGTCTCTGTTACATATTTTAGAGAGCTTCAAAAATAACAGCATGACTCAATAATTGGAACAAATAATAATTTTTTACTTAAAATACTTCATTTAAAAGTCATTGCCGAACGCTGGCCGATTGGTTAGGGCGCTGATCATCGGCACCAGAGTTCGTGGGTTCGAATCCCACTATGGCATGGATGTTCGTAGCCGTTCGGAATCGGCTTTAAGCAGTAGGTCCCGGTTTTATTAGCCCTCGTGTGCAAAACAGTAGATCGTGGCGCTCCAAACCAAACCAAACCAAACCATTTAAAAGTCATTAGCAGGGTTATAATTCAGATGAAAATAAAACTTTATATTTTTATTTTTCTGCTTAATTTTATATATTAATGCTAACAAACTGGTGTTGGATAGTCTCTTGAACTAAAGGGTTGTTATAAAATACGGTACAGTAAGATATATTGAACAGATTGTAACTTTTTAGTTACAACATCTGCAATATCTTTCTAATTTTAAGGGTGAATTATTTATTTTTACCTGGCCGTTTAAGGTATTGCCTGTCTATGCTATATACATTGACCCATGTTTTTACTTATTGTGACTATTTCGTAGTTTTTAATTGTTATAAAGTCCAGCGTTTGTTACCAGATGTATTTATCTAATACTGGAGTATAAGAATTGCCTTGAAAATTTATGCAGTTATTGGTACATAAGATTATACTGATTTTATCTTTTCAGATAATTTTCTAATTGATTAACAAATTTCGTTACGTTTTCTATTTTCGCATTTTGTTTTAGCAGTTTTAAGCTCTTGAATTTTTTTACTCCGTGCTGGGACATAAAAAAACGGAGTGTTCGTACGGTCTCAATGCTGTCTTATTCTATAGACAGAACATAAACATAAAGGGTTTAAAAACGAATATGTGAAAGAATTCTTCTAAAGACAACATTGAAAGGGCCGTTTGTTATAAGTCATGTAGCATTATTTACGATTTTCTCGTACAGATCTCCTCCACTTAAGTTATAATCCACTTTACGTGATGAACCGCGTCCTTCAGGATTTTTAATTTTTCATCCCGCGACTATTTCAGCCACCAGCTCTTCAATTTCACTTCTTTCTCACCCTTTATCCGCTCCAGTACCCCGGTATTTGTCACTTAAACACCCATATGTCGCTCGACCGTGATAGATTTCGATGAACTTGAGGTCTCGACGGGGAAGCCATGGAGTTTTTTTCTTTTCGTACTTCCTCCCTGTGTTTTTCAGTCGTCTTGGTGACGCCTGCCGCACCCGGCATAACCTGTTCGGGTGACCTGACGCCAAAAAACCACCGGCAGAATTCTGGTTACATTATTACGAAAAAGAAAAAAAATTCTCCAGATCTAATCAAGCAGGTCTTATTAGGCCCGCTCTTCTTTTGTTTAATAACAGTCTAATGTCCATATGGGAGCGAGTAATCTGTTTATGCTTTTGGGCTGCATCTCGGCGTCACGTTTAATCCTTGTATCAATTCCGCCGCATCTGATAACGTCATTCCCTTTGTAAGTTGTGTCATACGTTTGACGAGAGCGATAAACTAAATTAAGAAATTTACATTAAACGAAATAATGCGTGGTAGAAAAATAGGAGTACACGTTTTACGATTTCTCTTAGGCATTACTCAACACAGATTTGTCTCAAAAGGAAGAAAATGCAATGAATAAGAAATGAGCTACAATTTGTTGCTATATTGTGATTCTCCAATCGAAGAAAACTAAAAAATGCATTGGTTTTTTTTTTTCCTTCTGAGTCACGAAGCGTAAATATTATTTACGTTTTATTCCAAACTGATTCATAGTTATTGTTCTTTTGTTATAATAAAAGAAACGATTTTTATTGAAATATCATACAATCTTCATTAAAATAGCTGCCATTTTTGTCGGTGTAACGTAGGTTTCTATCGCCCAAGACAGATGTCAAATTTGCCACCCCTCCTTCTAAATATGATATTATTATAGCAAGAAAAGATTTAGAACAAAGAAAACAGACTGCAAAGAGATGCTTTCTTCAAAAATTATTGTTCTTACTAACTATAAAACAAAATTTAATTACAAATATAAATTTATTAATTCTATAAATTACAAATTTGTAGTTTATAGAATTAATAAATTACTATCTAAAAACAGCATAATTACTTAAAACCTATTATTAATTGAAAATTTTAATAAATGCTATTCAAAACTTACTGAATGTTGCAATATGATATGTATTTTTGCACAAGGAAATTGTTTTTAGCATCAACTTTCAAAATAAAAATAAGTTTATATTTTAACATAAATCTCATTAATAAAGATTCAAGTATAGTTATTTTGCGTATATGTCGTCTGTGTTTCTCATTTTGCTCATCACGTTATAGTCTTTTGTAATAATAATATTTTAGATAAAATAAATCTTTTCTTTAATCTTCATTAAATCATTTAGAAACATAATCATATGTTAAAAAGCCAAAGAGGACAAGGGTATGTAATCCATGAACTGCCGAATTCACAGTAAACGGATCTTACATCCACAGCAGGTTCCAGATGATTTGTGCTGAAACAAACTAAATAAAATAGTTTACATATTGTAACCAAAGTTAGCATATACAGAAAATCCAAAAAGAACAAATCAGCGGGCAAAACATTTGTGTTTTGTGTGTTCGTCAATTATAGTAGAAAAAGCTTTAATTTAATAAATTGTTAAATTCAGTTAATAAGTCAGTAATTTAAAGCTTAATTGTAGATTAACAATCAATATGTTTTAATAAAGTAGATTAAAGAAGTTGGAGTTTGTGCTCAGATAAAAAATTCCGAGCGAGAAGTTTATCGGCTCATATCACTTTCCGAGACAGGCAGTTTAGATTCAGTGATTTATAGTTTTACCTCAGAACGCACTTACATTTCAGTTACGTTCAGTTTATTATATCAAATTCTATCCTCGCCTTATATTTTTCGTAAAAATCCTATTCTTTCAAAAATAATATTTTCGAATACATTGAACTTTTTTCTACTTTTTCTACCATTCTCTTCTTTTTTTTTAAATAAAAAAAAAATTCTGTCCACCCTCTCGATCAAAGGCGATTTATTTAAAAAAAGAAATGCATGAATATTCTCCCATTATATATTAACTTTTCCCCTCTTACTTAAAAAAAATTGAAATGGTTCAAAAGAATATTTTATTCGACCACAGCCTATTTAGAGAATTTTTAAATTTAAGCTTTCAATTGGTAAAAACTTATTCAATAAGCAGTAATTTAAAACTCGCATGGTGGATGCTCAAACATCTTAAAGAGTTAAATTTTTTTTAGAAATTCTTACATTCCTGACATTGCATCACATGACATTTAAAATATATTTACACTTTCGCAGTAAATCTGCAAATTTAAAAACGAAACTAGTCAAAGACTACTCTAATAAACTCATTATTTAAGACTTTTATTTATTTAAAATTAGGTGTCATTTTTATCTGCAGTCCTTTCCATCGCCCACAGTTGCTTATTAACAAATCTTTACTTAGAAAGAATCGAACCGCTAATTAAGTTACAAATATACTGATCATAAAATGTTATGGGCAACAAAATCTGTAATTCTCACCTACACACATAGTCGAAAACATCTAGCGACATTTATGGCAAAGCTAGATTTAGCAAAATGTCCGTTCTACATCTGTAACTCATATCCCCTTTCCTGTCTATATTTGCCGATCCTTTTTGGTACATGTTTTATGTCCACCATAAAAAAATTCTCTCGTATTTATCTTTTTTTATTATTATTACAAAAAACACAACTTTTAACCTCACAGAGGGCAAATCCTGTAAATTTGACATCTCAATCCCCTGGTTTTAAAACAAGTTCTAGTATCACCCAAGCGGTACTGTTTTCTCGTAACTGTGATTTATATTCGTTTGCTTCCAGCTATATATTTCTGTGTTTTATGGTTTTGAGAAAGGTTTATCCTTCTTCTTCCCTTTCGTTTCTTTTGTTTTAAGAAAACCTGACTGCTGTATGTTGTCAAAGTTTGAATATTACTTTGAAAAACTATGTTATTCTTTTACTTGGATGATATACTTTGTTGATTCTTCTAAGGGTCAACGCATTTGAAAACACGAATAACTTACCTCTATAGAAAAGATTTTACTAGGTGACGGCTGGTTTTTAGGTCATCGAATACCAGCGATATTGTAAGTTTACCGTTAGCTGCTGTTGTGCATTCTCAAAGATTCTTTAAGCATGCTCATCTTTATAAATTATAATGATCCGCGCTTTTCATGATATCTTCTTCTGCGTACTCCCAGATCACACTATCAGGCTAGTTAATAATTAATTGAAATGAACAACGAAGTAGTTTTATATCACAAAGTATAACTTTTAGTTGCCGTTATATATTCTTAAAGCATTTCCTCTGTAAAATGGTATAAATGTTAAAATAATATATATATATATATATATATATATATATATATATATATATATATATATATATATATATATATATATATATATATATATGTAAGGAAAATTCTCAGGGGTTTTCAAAACTTAAATCAAGGGTAAAAATTCCCGCGTCATTTTCCATTCCCCCTTTTAACTCCTAACCTAAATTGTCCGCTAGGGCCATGTAGGTTTATAATCGTTCTCGACACATAACCTGTAGCCCCAGATTGCTTAGGATAGGGTTAAAAATTAGTAATTCCATAACTTATGTATTTGGCATTGAATTGAATTCTAAGCAGACACATAATCGGAATTTTATATATTCTGATATCACCGTCTAGCCTACTGAGACACAAATACGCGGATGATTTCGTCAAAGCCCATCCTACCTTCTTTATTATCGTCTGGCAAGACACAATAATTAGAAAAGACATCACCTTTTTCCCCACTCTTGGAGAGTTCACTGTATATTTTTATCAGGCTTGATTTATGGGTTATTTCTTTCGTGTTCTTTTCGCAAGTTTGAATTCAGTCTTCTTAGTACAGGTGCAGTGAGGAAATTTCTTGCTACGTAAAATGCGAGACTACATGTATTCCGTTTCCCACCGTGTAAAGTCATCTAATTTTCATCGCACTGCTAATATTTCTTGCGAGAAACACTGAAAACAAATTTAGTGTTGTGCAACTGTTGTCATCTCATCAGAGGTTTTCTGAAATCTCCATAAATAAGAATTCTCCAGATTCAACTGTTTCTTCCGGAAATCAAAGTGGATTTGAGGGAATTCGTTATGTTGTGTTTTGAAATTCTTTAGAATATTTACTTTTCTAGATTCGTTGTGTTACAAATAATTTTCAAATTTTCGAAAATTTTTACATCTTTTATATTTAAGAGTTTTATTTAAAAAAACTTTTATATTTGAGATTTTTAGTAGCGATAGTAATTGATACATTTGCCCAAATATACTTTTTATGTATGAGTATCTTTCATTATAAAAACTTTATTTCAACTTCTTATCTAATAACAATATTTGACATATAAAATTTATATCCAACTGTAACGAGCCATCTTTAATATATTGTGCAAAAAAGAATATTACTGCAAATATAACATTTCAATTTTCAGTACAATTATATAACTCATTTTAGTGTGTCTTTTACGGTAGCGACTAAGAGGTTTCATTATGAATCAACGTATCTCTAGTATTATGCTGTATCGTAATTATTGTCGAATTAATATCGCATGACATACGTTAACCACAGAAAATTAAGGATATGGAGCTTGATACATAACTGTTAAAGTTAAGGCTTCATCAAATTATGACTCTTTATAATACAAGGAGTCATGGATTGAATATAAGGACAGATTTTGAGGGTTTTTTTTACCACGGAAAAGCCAAGGTTATGGACTTATTCACTTGCTCCTTAGCTTGTCATAATCCCAGGTATACAACAGGATTGAATCTACAATCGCAGATTTTTAGGCACAAGGGCTGTCTCCCTGGGTATTGGCCGAACGAGTAGGGTGCTGCTCTTCGGAACTGCAGTTCATGAATTCAAATCCCACTAAGTAGCTCCCGGTCTCATTAATCTTCTTTTAGCAAAAGAGTAGATCGTAGCCCACGTAACCCAACCAAAACAAACCCTAGAGGTATAGTCAGGGCTACGAGTTCACATTTCTCTCACATGAGAAGAAAGCCCTAACGAAGCTTTCTCGATCGTTTCGGCCTGAAATCGAACCAGTAACCTATCGAAATAATCTCATACTAAAAATACTAAAATCTTAACCTGCTAGTCTCTGGGGACGACTTTTTTCAAAATTTTATAAAAAAAAATATCGAACCTCAAATATATCGGATTATAACTGCTAATTTAAGTTAAAAATTTTTGACCAATTATAAAACAGAGGGCAAGTAAATGTTTTATTTCAGTATAATGGCTTACTTTTAAATAGTTTACCCAACCAATGAAGCTCTGTCATGACAATTTTGTTGAAACACCACAACTCTGTCAACTGTGTTTGAATCTCAGCTGTCCGTATAATAACCATTTAACCGGGGTTTATTCACCGTGTGCGTACAATTAAAATGTGGGCAAATAAAACGTAAAGAGTGACGGCAACTGCTTCTGCATGCCGCAACCGTAATCTGTGTGGAGATAACGGAGACATTTTAAACAAACCGCAGAGATTGTCTGCATCCGCATCTTCTGCTGCGGGGGCCTGGAAAGTAAAATAATAATAGTAAGAAAAGAAGGCAGACGCTCTCGAAATTCCTGGGAACGTTTTTGTGACGCATCAGATAAGGGAGTCGCATTTTATCTGTCGCATACCTGTGTCATATACTCTTATTTTTTTCCCATTTGTGTGGGGGTTTATCTTCTGTGGTAAGTGGAATATTTGAAAAGCAGAGATTATCAAATAAATCGGTTGGAAGGGACTGTCCACCAGACGAATTGAAATGCAAGTTTCTAGTGATACATAGTGAAAGAATTCAGGTCATACACTGGAGTTCTATTCGCGAGTTTTTTTTCCCCCGTGTTTAATGCGAGCTCTTCCGAAGTTAAATAATGGAGACTTTTTAAGAGAGGGCAGGGCCACTAAATATCCAATAGATAGGAATGTCCGTTGACTGTATATATATATATATATATATATATATATATATATATATATATATATATATATATATATATATATATATATATATATATATATATATGTGTGTGTGTGTGTGTGTGTGTGTGTGTGTGTGTGTGTGTGTGTTTAATCTATTTTTGTTCGTAATCTATTTTTGTTATAATGAAATTTAAAGGAACAGTTATAGTAATTACTCATAGAAACGAAGCTTTGAAATAACCGAGTACTTTGTTTACCAAATTAGGGCTTTAGTGCTTTTCAGTTACATTGGTAAGACAATCTTTAATGTTTATGCCACGTAGGCAAACCTCAAAATTGCTGTCCTACAAGCTTAAAAATCTAAAACTAAGTTAAATCTAATATTTACTAATTGGGTTATAAATATTTAATAATACTTTTAACCCAACAGTGCGAGTCATTTCTGCCAAATGGACATTGATGAATATTTTAAATCTAAGTTTTAATGGATTGCTTAAAAATATGAAATAAAAATAACTATTTTACAGCATGTGTTATTAGGTATGTGCTGTCATTTTAAGCATCATAGGATACCATAGATAAGAAAAAAAATGTTAAGATATTTTCTTAGTATAAATTGTAAACAAAGTACTGTAAAGCGATGCTTTATACTAGAAAAATATCAGATGATGTACTTGCCAAAAAACTAATTTTATCTGCAAGGCTCGAAAAATCATAAAAGGCTGATCTAAACGACAAAATTTTAAATAAAAGCAGGTGTTTGAAAATTTAGTAAATTATTTATAGAACTGAGATCTATCTTTTCATAAAAGTAAAACTCGTTCCAAGAAAACATAAAAATTCTACTAGCTATTTTATAGCTGTCCCTAGAAGCTGTCCCCTTAGGCATTGAGTTAAAATGACAAACAAGAGAAGTATAATAATATAGAAAGTTTAAACTTACGTTAAACAATTTTTTTATGGGTTGTGTTTACTTGTTTATTCTTTTTTGATCGGCAAAATTTAGAAGTCGTTTAGACTCATCCAAATTTTGCTGTTGTAAGCAATTGTCTACCGCCTGGCCCTGAAATTTTCAAATAGAAGAGGTTTTCAAACCCAGATAAAAGTTTTGCTCTCCCTGGCACGTCTTTCTGAGACTTAGAATGTAAGATTTTTATTATTATTTTTAGATATATTTCGGTTAATAAGGAAAAACATACGATCTCCTGTAGGACTTAAATGTAAAAAGAAGCAATTAAGATGAACTTGTAGTATTAAAACAAAAGACGTGTTCCGATCGTCATATTTATCTCTCAGAATCAAGTACAGTAAGCATAGTTTCAATTGTTCAGACTCACTCCATTGTTCGTCAGAAATCTATTGTCTCCTAATTTTACTCTGAAGGGGGTATCCAGACTCTTTTTAGCACCACTTGCTCGTCCTCGGTTAAGTGTGTATGATTCCTTTTTTTTCATTTATTTTAAACAGACCCATTATTAAGAGATAACCTTGACAGGAACTAAACAATTTAAAAAGATTTTTATCTATTTTCCCCGTTTAGCATACTTTAATGAAGTGCGTTTTGTATTTTACTGAATTTCATTTCGTCAACCTAATCTCAAGGAAGGAAAAGGTGTATTCTAAAAATTTTGATCTCAACATCTTTTGAATTTGTAGTTATGAAAGAGGAAAAACTAATACACTGTGAAAGGATTATTATTATTATTATAAAAAAATTTATTACTGATTATTTGCTAATCCTACTGCAGTAATATTTCGTAAGATGTATGAATCAAACTGCATTGTAAGATTCCTTAAATTTTGTCTTTGTATAAAAATACGATTAGAAGGTAACTGCATTAGATTTAAAGAGTGATTAAATTGGTTGACCTTAAGGTGGGTCTGTATCAGTCATATTGGTTTCCTATCGCTCCATGTTAATCTTTGGGAAAAATAATATTTCCTCTGGCCGCCTGGCATTTTAAGAATTCATTAAACAAATTATACCTGGTGGTAGAGGAGTAATAGCAA
Organism: Pardosa pseudoannulata; assembly: GCA_032207245.1. NCBI lineage: Eukaryota > Metazoa > Arthropoda > Arachnida > Araneae > Lycosidae > Pardosa > Pardosa pseudoannulata. Next base: position 87,860,267 of record CM063501.1, read on the forward strand.
CGCAAAATAACTAATCATGTCTAGTAACTTAAAAAAAAAAATCTAGAGATCACAGTGTACGAAAATTGAGGTATAAACCCGACTGTGTTTAGCCATCTTGCTCATTTGAGCCTCATACGAGAATCTTAATTTAAATAATAAAAAAATTGGTTAAATTTTTAACAAACTTTTTATCTTTAGTGATATTTCTCATACATCTTCCGAACGATGATCGAATGGCTAGAGTGCTGATCTTCTGTACAATAGTTCGTGGATTTGAATCCCCCTCTGGAATGGATGTTCGAAGTGGTGGGTCTGTACCAGCCATATTGGTTTCCTATCGCTCCATGTTAACCGTTGGGAAAAATTATTCTCTGGCCGTTTGACATTTTAAGAATTAATTAAACAAATTATACCTGGTAATAGAGGAATAGTTGCCGAGCAAAATAACTTATCACGTCTAGTAACTTTTAAAAAAGAAATCTAGAGATCACAGAGTATTGACGAAAATAAGGTATAAACCCGACTGTGTCTAACCCTCTTGCTCATTTGAGCCTCATTCAAGAATCTTAATTTAAATAATAAAAAATAATTTAAATTTTTTAACAAAATTTTTACCTTCAGTGATACCTTTCATACATCTGCCGAACGATGGTCGAATAGCTAGGATGCTGATTTTCAGTGCAGGAGTTCGTGGGTTTGAATCCCTTCTGGATATTCGTAGCTGTTCGGAGTCGACTTTAAGCTATAGGTCCCAGTCTCATTAGCCCTCGTGTTGCAAAAAGTAGGCCGTAGCGCTCCAAAGCAAAGCAAACTTCTAATACAGCAGGTCCTCATGTGCGGCTTCAAATTTGATTTAATTCTCAGTAATAGATGGTAGCACGAGATTAAATAGATGATCTCCCCGATTTGTCGCAGAAGTGAATACAGATATGAAACATTGTGTTTGGTTTGTGTCCCTTTACTACTAATAATTTTTTGAATCGCTGTTTACAGCTACATAAAATATTAGAGTGGGACTGCAGCTGACATACTAAATTCTACTCGCAAAATGTTAACCTATGAAAATAAATAAATAAAATTTCCTCCGCCTAGCTCGCATTTTAATATTTCTTTAACAAATTTTTCTTAAGATTTCTAATTTCTTCTTAAGATTATACCACTTTATAATACAGCAAATTTTCTAAGGTGACATCTTTCCATATGTTTATAAATAATTGCAGGTGCTTGAAAATTTATTAGATTATTTATAGAATTCCTTTGTATGCTGTCTTTCCCTTTTTGAAAAAAAACACCGAGAAAAATATATTTAATTTTTAATTGTTTGTGAGAAATTTCAGTGTGCTCTTTTTCAAACGCAAATAAGAACATTTAACATAAAATAAACATAATAACGAGAAAAAAAAAGAAATAAAAATTTTAAAAAATGACTTTTTTAAAGGTTGAGGCAAATAATTAAAGCTTTTATAACCATTTAGTTAATACTATTTACATAACACTAATATTGTTTATATGATACTGAATACTTTACTTTTTCATAAAAGAGTGAAAGTAAAAATAAACAAAAAATATTATACCCCAGACAATTAAATATAGTTAAAAAATTAGTGCCAATTTATTTAAATTAATATTGACAAATAGCAAGTAGCAAAAGATATAAGTTTTAAAAAAAGGAAACTATTATATCCTGTTTTCTATTATTTATTACTGAAACAGGTAATTCTTGTTTAGGGAAAACTTTATTTGATTTCAATCAATTTAGACGTTTGAAAAAAAAAAATTACGATTTTTTTTCTGCAATTAATTTTTAACACATTAATAAAATCCTCTTTAAATATGTGAAACGTGAATTACACAACAGCAGTTTCTAACTTTTAAAACCTCGAGGGCCACATTGAAAACCTTATGCATGATTGAAGGTCAAACTTTCTTAAATGGCCAATTTTCCTCAAATTCTGCAAGTAGGGCAGAAGTACCAGTATAAAATTATATGCATAGTTTTATGAAAAACAAAGTTTTAGCCATTTTAGTTACTTAAGACAGTTTTACAGTCCTGCGTTATAAAATACAATTCTGAGGCTCAAAATTGTTTTTGCATTTTAAATAGAAGAATTAATAACGAGAAAAAAAAATGAAATAAAAATTTTAAAAAATGACTTTTTTAAAGGTTGAGGTAGTTCTTATAACTATTTAGTTATTACTATTTACATAATTCTAATATTGTTTATATGATACTGAATACTTTACTTTTTCATAAAAGAGTGAAATTAAAAATAAACAAAAAATATTATACCCCAGATAATTAAATTTAGTTAAAAAATTAGTGTCAGTTTATTTAAATTAATATTGACAAATGGCGAGTAGGAAAAAATTTTATAAAGACAAATTAAAATTAATAATGTAATAAAAATAAAATATTTAAAAGGATAATTTAGAAGAAGTATTGTGAATGGTTATTTTCATCAGCCAATGAACGGATTCTGCTAAATCTAATTTCAGAAGATCAAGCGAGGACAAATTTGCAAGTCGAGTTCCGTACTGATTTTTAATGAATTTCATCGAAGAAAATTTATGATTTTTGTTTTTTTCCTTAAAGCTTATTTAGATTTCAAATTATGCCTCGCAGGTAGCCAGTTGGTAAATCGTGTTATAGAGTATATTACATGTGCTTCTGGTTGTTTAACTTTACGAGTTTTTTTTTCCTAACTGTTATAATTTTCATCACGATCCGCTGAATATAAATAAATTCAAATTAATAAATCTGTAATAATTAATAAATCTTATTACCCGTAAAAGGAATTATTGAAGTTATTTTAATACTTTCAATACTTTTAAAATTGAAATTAGGTTATCGATTTTTAATTTTCCGATTTCGAGTATATTTTTTAATAGTTGTCATATTTGGTATGTAGCTAATTTATTCTATAGATTACAAATTTTTGCTTCTTTTAAAGTAAAATTAAGGCTTATATGTTAATTGAATGGGCAACTCGAAAAAGGTCCAATTTCACATTGAGTTAGAACTGGAGTTATTTTGCGAATAACAAATGATTTTGAAAATTTTTTTCTTTTGTTTTATAAATACATATAATACGATAACGTTTTCAGTAGTTTTTAATATTTTTAAATACCAAAATTATTTATTTGATCAAAATATTAATTTTAAAAATATTCATCAATGTTCATCACTTGGAAAAATCATATCATTATAAGTATGTGTATGTAAGTAAGTATGTATATATTATATGCATATGTAACGTAGTGAAATTAATCCGCCTGTTACAGTTAAATTTTAGCCCCTATTATTTTTAATTGCCCGGGTTTACTGGACAATGAATGAGCCTAAGAAACTTGCTGCCGTGCCACTGAAATAACAGTGGAGTCCGTGGGAAATTTTTACATCATTTAAAGACTAAGAAAAGACATCTTTCTCTGATAAGAGCAGATCAATTAATGATTACATTAAAACGCATTTCTATTACAAACTTCGCCCCACAGCGAGACATGAGACGAATTCTTTCCCAAGGGAGAGCGTCTTACTCAGCGTGTTTAATAGTCAGACAGGAACTGAAATCAGTGGAAGAGTGAACCTTTTATCTTAGGACAGCTGAAAAATGTGGCGAGTGGAGAGAAAATTAACATTTATTTCAGAGTTAGCTTTGGGAGACTGGTTTGATAAAATTTTAGTAGCAAATATTCTTTTTAATTCTGAGATTTGGGGGTGGGGAAATAAATATGAAAGAATTAGAATGGGAAAGAGAATTTTTAAGAGATATTTTAAGTTTAATAATTATGATATATTACAGATACACACACACACACACACACACACACACACATATATATATATATATATATATATATATATATATATATATATATATATATATATATATACATATATAGATGGATCGTTGGATGGATGTATTAAAAATTAATGAGAAATGAAGCCAAAAAAATTAAAAAACAAAGATTTAATAATGTTATATCTCATTAGTAACACAAACATCATTAAACAAAAGGAATCTTTGTGAAAGATAGATATGTATATATATGTTATATATACACACACTTGTTCCCTTAATATTATAAACAAGAATAAGGATTTGACCGCTCCCTTGCCCTTCCTACGCTACGCTACTGAGTCATATCATATAATCGATACTAAGATTGATATAATTTTCTTTGGTTTCGCTCTGATTTATTAAATTACTTAAAAAAGTCATGGTTTTTGGAACAACTTGAAAGTGAAAATCATTGTAACCAGCTAAGATTGTAAAAGGAGATGATGGAATTATTCCAATAGCTTTCCATTGCTCATCGCCGTGACTCATTCATCAGTGACAAGTGCACCTTGATTACTACTACTACTACAACAACTGTCTACTACCGATCAAATAACTTTTGCATGCATCATCCGCGACAATAAAACCAAACAAACCAGCAAAAATTTTTACTCTGCTAACGGAAAAAAAAAACCGATTCAGTAAACGGAGAAGTCATCTGCAAGAGATTTTATGAATGAATTGCTTTCGCGGAAGTGACGTTTCAGAGCCGAGCGTATAAATAGCCAATTCGCTGTCTGGGGTGACTCATGAGGAGTAGTGCAGTCGGTCGGTCTTGTTAGTGTTGATCTGGGAGTCGGGAATCCGTTTTCGCGAAGTTATTCGTCACCGTTTTTCGCGAGGAGAAAGCAGGTGATTTTTTTATGCAGCGCAAAATGCAAGCCAGGACATGATAAACAGAATTCTTGATGGATGGTGAGTTAAATAGCTATGGAACGAAAACTGCCTGAGAGTCCTTAGATTCTGGATGCATGTAAAGAACTCTTAGACAAAAAATACTTTTCTAAGTAAGTCGCTTTAAATCGTACCACAAGTTTTGAGTATTTTTATTATTTTGAAGAATTAATTAATTAAATATTCAGTTTACAGACTTATTTAGCACAAAATTTAAATAAATTTTTATATTAGTATTTGTAATAATTTTATATATAACTTAAAATACAACTCTTTGTAAATTTTTTTATATATAAATTCATGTTAAAATTAAGTAAAATACGTATAGAAGTTTTAAAATATTAATCTGTTTATTTGTGGTATTTCTGTGTTGCCCAAACAATATTTAAATATCAATATAGTTCCCCCATCACGGAATTTATTATTCACCTGATAGTTTCCATGTCTTTATTATCCAAACAGTGCAATCATTTTTTTTCTGTGCTTCTTAAATATTGAAACTAAAAAATATACGTATTTATATTGTTTTTATTAATAAACATTTGTAATGGTTATTTACATATCTATCGTGTCTATATTTTAATTAAAAAAATTTTATTGATTTATTTTAATACGATTATGCCATTACATAATATAGCTATCTTTAACAGATAAAAAAATACATTATAAAAATAAAATCAGACATAGAAGAATTTTTTCCAGTGAAAACAATTACTGGCAGTGTGAGAGTATATCGATATATTTAACTTAAAATCCATTTCTATGTAAGTACAAACATTTCTATGCATGTGCAATTACTGTGTGCTTTGGAAATAATTTAATAACATAACTATTTTATACATAATTCACCTCTTTATTCCTTAATTATTATAATTTAATAATAAAATCTTTGTTTATATATCATACTTGTTTTTTATATCACTCAAATTTACTTATATATCACACATTTTGCTCTCCTTTTCTTTTTATTTAAGAGCCCTTAGGTTTATTTTTAATATCTTGATGCGGGAAACATCCGAGCTGAAAACATTACTTGCTGAAATCATTGCCAAATATTTTATCTCACTGCTGTGTTTGTTTAGATATGCCATGTATATTCGTTCTAATGTGATTTTATTTTCAAAATACACCTCTAATTTAAATAGGTTTTTAAAATAAATATCTAAAGTTGAAAAGGCTGTTCCCTTTACATATGTATTTTGATGGATGGAACATTTTAAAGAGTAACAGGTATTTGTTACTATTTAAAATGTAAAATGATCTTTCCATCAAACCACAATGTTTGTATCGATATTGTGCACAGAGATTTTATTTAGTTTTGATTTTTCTTTTTAAAAAAAAAGGGTGAAACGACAAATACATTTACAAATACATTTTCATTGATGAAATATTTTAAATAATAACGAATATATATATCTGTTAATCTTTAAAATGGTTTTTCCATCAAAATACGAAAATATCTCTTTCGAATATTAAAAAGATTTTTTATTTGGTTTTGTGTTTTACAATTAAATTTTTTATTTAAAAAATATTCCATATTTTTTAGATTATCATAATTTTATAATAAAAGTTTGCTTTAAGTCACTAAAGTTGAAAAAACTGTTCCTTTTACTAATATATTTTAATGGATGGAACATTTTAAAGGGTAACAGGTATTTGTTACTCTTTAAAATGTAAAATGATCTTTCCATCAAACCACAATATTTGTCTCGAGATTGTGTACAGAGATTTTATTTAGTTTTGATTTTTTTTTTTTTAAGTGAAACGACAAATACATTTTGACTGATGAAATATTTTAAAGAATAACGGTTATATATCTGCTAATCTTTAAACTGGCCATTCCATCCAAATACAAAAATATCTATTTCGAAAATGTTTAAAGAGATATTTATTTGGTTTTGCATTTTACAATTAAATTTGTTATTTAAAAAATATTCCATATTTTTCACATTATCATAACTTTATAATAAAAGTTCGCTTTAAGTCCCTAAAGTTGAAAAACTGTTCCTTTTACTAATGTATTTTAATGGATGGAAAATTTTAAAGAATAACATATTTCTATAACTCTTTAAAATGGCATTTTCATCCAAACTCAAAAATATCTATTTGGATTATAGGTAAAGAAATTTTTGTATGGAATAGTAATGTTTTATTTTATACGACGTGTATACACGTCGATCGCAGGAAAATGAATATTTGAACTGACGTATATACACGTCAAACTGATTACCTGGTATTAAATTTCACGTAGTTTATTTTCACTGTCTTCAAATTTGAGATTCCTATCCCCTTTTATATAAACAATTACTATAGATTGTTAATTATTTATCTTGCGCAAGAGTAACACTACGAAGCGTATTATTGAATTTTAAAGATAAAACAATTTTGAGAATCATGTATTCTTATTTTTTGTGTATTATTTTTCATTGAAAAAAATTAATAAGACATGCTCTTTCATATTTGTTTAAATTCTGGTTGACAGGTTGTGATCAATCGCTTCTAATTTTTTTTTTTTTAACTGAATGGAGATTTATTTTTTTTATTTATTATAACACTGCTGATCATCATTGCTGCATCACAATAAAATAATCCATTACCTGACTAATAAAACCACCTGCCTGTCAAATACGATTTGAAGCTCATACAAAGCTCATTGGGTGTTGAGATTACTCGCAAACGCAACTGATATATGTGTCTTCAGATATCATTTTTTATGTTTCAACAGTTTCATCTGCGTTTTTTTTTTTCCCCATATTTTGTGAGAATGTATTAGAATGTATTAGAGCATTAAACTAGAATAAACTAGGACATTTTGAGGACTGAAATATATTTATGTTGAAGGTACTCAGCTTAAAATATAACGATATTTTTCAAATCTAATTTAATAGCTTATATGAGTTATAAGTATAAACTGAAACTGAAGATAAATGATGCATCTAGATATTCTGCTATTTTTATTATAAATAATTTTTGTCTGTACATTTAAGTTTGTGAAGCTGAACTAGCATTAACAATTGTCAAATCTTGTCTCTGAATTTCAGTGAACGTCTTTGATTTATTTTACATAAAATTTCAAAAATTTGACCAAAGATCTTCAAAATATATAATTTTTTAATGAATTTGTTCATTATAATTTATTTATTAATTCATTATAAATTTTAAAAATTTGATTAAAGATCTTCAAAATATATAATTTTTTAATGAATATGTCCATTATAATTTATTTTTATTGCTAAATTTTAAAATATTTTGTTAATCTTTCTCTTAAGTCAGTATTATTAAAATAAAATAAAATATGAATGTTTTTACAATATATTATTGTGGTGATCCCTTTATTGTATGAAAAACGGAATGCAGCTGTCACATTACGTGTGACTAAACGTATATGTGATGAACTCAATTTATAAAGAAAAAAAAAATGGAAACAGGTGTTATGGAAGAAATTTGGGGCATCTCAACCTAAAAATTCTCATGCTTGCATTACAGTAATTTCAACCATTGGTTTTGCAAACATTTACTTGCATATCACAAGGGAGCACATACCGAACAATGAGTGATTGGTTAATGGCGCTGCTCACCGTAATCGGCGATCGTTGGTTCGAATCCCAGTTATGGCATGGAAATTTGTAGCAGTTCAGAAACGTTTCAAAAAGTAAATTGCGATCTCATTATTGCTGATGTAGCAAAATAGTAGACAGTAGAAGTCAAACCAAACCATAAGGGATCGCACTACATCTCTCACACACAAATATTAGACTTCCGTGAAATACGTGAATAACTAAGATTAAAAGTTTCATTCATCTGCGAATATATAGAAAATAAACACGAACACGTGTGGAACAAAAAGCGCCATCTGCTGGTAACATACTTTATCAACAATAAATAATCATCTTATGTCAGTGATTAATTTTACAATTTTTATATGAGTACTGCTACATATTTTTATAGGTATTCAAAACTATTTCTTGTAATACTACTAAAGGCATTCTATACGATACTTTTATTACTATTCAATTTAAAGGCATAACTATGTAATAATAATGAAATATTTATTTATTTACTTTACTTTGCTCTTAGAGTTTCACATTAGAAAAAAAAATTACCTAATGCATTTCTGATGATCAGGAAAAAAAAATTCACCTGACAGAGTAGACCACCTGCATGTCAGTTTCTGTATTGGCACGGATAATATGCTCATAACTTACGAGATAAAAGTTTTTTTTCTTAGAAATCAGGGTAGAGGTATAAAACAAGCCAGGGCTTTTTTCAAAATCATTTCAGTGGAAGTAAATTTCTGCAATTACAGTTAAAAAAAACTGTTTACAAAGCAAGCCATTTTATTTGAAGTCATTTTTACTTTCCCTGTTATTACGTCAGGTCTAATGCAGGTTATCAGATGGAAAATTTCGAAACTTAGTTGGTTTTTTTTTACTCTCTCTAAGACAAGCGAAAATCTTGACTGATCGCTTTGACCTATCTCTATGTGTGAGCTTACAAATTACCTCGGCAAATATCCTTGAAGTTCGGAATCAGCCTGTATGTACAAAATTTAGTTGAGTGCTATCAGTCAAAAATACTCATCTTTATGTCAAAAAAATATAATAAATAAATAAATGTCTGATATATGCAGTTTTTTCTTAAGTTTTCTTCATGGGCTTTTATTATCGGAAAGATCATAATTATGGTTCTTTTTTATGATCTCAAGAGAACTATCGAGTAGAAAGACCACAAACTCGAACTATAGTATTATAATGGGTAGTCTTAATTTCTTTCAATATTATGTATGTTTACAACTACAGAATTTTATAAAAATATAATTAGCATATGCTCAATATCTTATTAAAACGGGTATTGCGTTTTAATGAGATAAATGTCCTTGATTTTTCCTGAATAACAAATGAAATTTAGGTTCAAAATTTGAAATTACTGGATATATAACTTCTTTAATGTTTTCATCTGTAAACAATATTTGGATTTGGTAAACGTCTAATGAAAAAAAAATTATATCCACCTATAAATGTACCTTGAAAAAATAAATGTACTTGCCGTCCCCATAGTGTAAAAAGTTAGGTGATCCCGGCCGCCAGGAGTGACGTTAACATAATATAAATATTACATAATAACATTAATATTTTGATTTGGTAAACGTCTAATGAAAAAAAATTCGCATATTATATCCACCTATAAATGTACCTTGAAAAAATAAATGTACTTGCCGTCCCCATTTTATTTTAGTGTAAAAAGTTAGGGGATCCCGGCCGCCAGGAGTATCGTTAACATAATATAAATATTACATAATAACATTAATATTTTGATTTGGTAAACGTCTAATGAAAAAAAATTCGCATATTATATCCACCTATAAATGTACCTTGAAAAAATAAATGTACTTGCCGTCCCCATTTTATTTTAGTGTAAAAAGTTAGGGGATCCCGGCCGCCAGGAGTATCGTTAACATAATATAAATATTACATAATAACATTAATATTTTGATTTGGTAAACGTCTAATGAAAAAAAATTCGCATATTATATCCACCTATAAATGTACCTTGAAAAAATAAATGTACTTGTCGTCCCCATTTTATTTTAGTGTAAAAAGTTAGGGGATCCCGGCCGCCAGGAGTATCGTTAACATAATATAAATATTACATAATAACATTAATATTTTGATTTGGTAAACGTCTAATGAAAAAAAATTCGCATATTATATCCACCTATAAATGTACCTTGAAAAAATAAATGTACTTGCCGTCCCCATTTTATTTTAGTGTAAAAAGTTAGGGGATCCCGACCGGCAGGATTGTCGTTAACATAATATAAATATTACATAATAACATTAATATTTTGATTTGGTAAACGTCTAATGAAAAAAAATTCGCATATTATATCCACCTATAAATGTACCTTGAAAAAATAAATGTACTTGCCGTCCCCATTTTATTTTAGTGTAAAAAGTTAGGGGATCCCGGCCGCCAGGAGTATCGTTAACATAATATAAATATTACATAACATTAATATTTTGATTTGGTAAACGTCTAATGAAAAAAAATTCGCATATTATATCCACCTATAAATGTACCTTGAAAAAATAAATGTACTTGCCGTCCCCATTTTATTTTAGTGTAAAAAGTTAGGGGATCCCGGCCGCCAGGAGTATCGTTAACATAATATAAATATTACATAATAACATTAATATTTTGATTTGGTAAACGTCTAATGAAAAAAAATTCGCATATTATATCCACCTATAAATGTACCTTGAAAAAATAAATGTACTTGCCGTCCCCATTTTATTTTAGTGTAAAAAGTTAGGGGATCCCGGCCGCCAGGAGTATCGTTAACATAATATAAATATTACATAATAACATTAATATTTTGATTTGGTAAACGTCTAATGAAAAAAAATTCGCATATTATATCCACCTATAAATGTACCTTGAAAAAATAAATGTACTTGCCGTCCCCATTTTATTTTAGTGTAAAAAGTTAGGGGATCCCGGCCGCCAGGAGTATCGTTAACATAATATAAATATTACATAATAACATTAATATTTTGATTTGGTAAACGTCTAATGAAAAAAAATTCGCATATTATATCCACCTATAAATGTACCTTGAAAAAATAAATGTACTTGCCGTCCCCATTTTATTTTAGTGTAAAAAGTTAGGGGATCCCGGCCGCCAGGAGTATCGTTAACATAATATAAATATTACATAATAACATTAAATATTTTGATTTGGTAAACGTCTAATGAAAAAAAATTCGCATATTATATCCACCTATAAATGTACCTTGAAAAAATAAATGTACTTGCCGTCCCCATTTTATTTTAGTGTAAAAAGTTAGGGGATCCCGGCCGCCAGGAGTATCGTTAACATAATATAAATATTACATAATAACATTAATATTTTGATTTGGTAAACGTCTAATGAAAAAAAAATTCGCATATTATATCCACCTATAAATGTACCTTGAAAAAATAAATGTACTTGCCGTCCCCATTTTATTTTAGTGTAAAAAGTTAGGGGATCCCGGCCGCCAGGAGTATCGTTAACATAATATAAATATTACATAATAACATTAATATTTTGATTTGGTAAACGTCTAATGAAAAAAAATTCGCATATTATATCCACCTATAAATGTACCTTGAAAAAATAAATGTACTTGCCGTCCCCATTTTATTTTAGTGTAAAAAGTTAGGGGATCCCGGCCGCCAGGAGTATCGTTAACATAATATAAATATTACATAATAACATTAATATTTTGATTTGGTAAACGTCTAATGAAAAAAAATTCGCATATTATATCCACCTATAAATGTACCTTGAAAAAATAAATGTACTTGCCGTCCCCATTTTATTTTAGTGTAAAAAGTTAGGGGATCCCGGCCGCCAGGATTGTCGTTAACATAATATAAATATTACCTAACATAAATATTTGTATTTGGTAAACGTCTAATGAAAAAAAATTCGCATATTATATCCACCTATAAATGTACCTTGAAAAAATAAATGTACTTGCCGTCCCCATTTTATTTTAGTGTAAAAAGTTAGGGGATCCCGGCCGCCAGGAGTATCGTTAACATAATATAAATATTACATAATAACATTAATATTTTGATTTGGTAAACGTCTAATGAAAAAAAATTCGCATATTATATCCACCTATAAATGTACCTTGAAAAAATAAATGTACTTGCCGTCCCCATTTTATTTTAGTGTAAAAAGTTAGGGGATCCCGGCCGCCAGGAGTATCGTTAACATAATATAAATTATTACATAATAAACATTAATATTTTGATTTGGTAAACGTCTAATGAAAAAAATCTAATCGACTATAGTACAAACTAAACTGTGAGTAACTGCAATAGCTTTGTATTGTGTTCAATCTACAATTAGCTCTTAGCTGTAGTATGACAAGATCTAAAAACATTACATTTAATCTATGATTAGCAGCAATCGGCTATAATAAGACGTAGTCTTTGTTTGAAGCGTTACCGTTAATTTTTTGGATCGCGAAGACCCGTTACCTAGACCTATTACTCAAAGCCGAGGTTAAATACATCCATAACACTTAGGGCTGGTCTCACCAAAATTGTCTAACGGCTAACCATGATTAACCCAAGACACTAACCAATGGTGGGACGCAATTCTCCGTTTAAACAGAGATTAATCGCGGTTATCCATTAAACGACTTTGGTGAAACCGGCCCTATGTAGTATTGAAATTTACATATAAAGTAGCTCATTACTTTTGGCTATCATACTAAAAGAAACTGTGAATTTTCATTTTGACCATTCCTGAATGTATTTTGACTAGTTTCGTCTTGACGATATATATATATATATATATATATATATATATATATATATATATATATATATATATATCACATAACTCAGAAACGATTAGCTGTAGAATGTTGAAATTTTGTAATTAGGACTATTGTAAGATCTAGTTGTTCTGTTTTTATCATTGCGATCTGCATTCTATATCACGAAAAATTTCAATATAACAGAAAATAACGCTGCTGGGTATAACTCAAAAACATTCAGCTGCAGAATGATAAAAATTTGTATTTAAGACTGTTGTAAGTTGTGCAAATCCAATTTTTATTAATATCTGCGATCTATATACAAGTATAACGTAAATTCTCAATATATCAGATATTAAAGACCTACTTGTCTCCTCCGAAGGACAGTCCTTGAGCTCTACTAATTGTTGAATTAATATATAAAGAATAGGAGGATGATATTTCACATTCAAATAAAATAAGTTTAAATAAAGTGCAACAAATATTGCATAATATAATAGGCTTGAATGAAAATTATATCATGTCCATATGAGATTTTTTAAAAATTTCTTTCTAAGCGTAAAAAGAATCATAATCTTCTTCATAGAATTTTTTTTATCTTATAGTATACTACGTATAATATATATATATATATATATATATATATATATATATATATATATATATATATATATATATATATATATATATATATATATATATATATATATATATATATAGAGAGAGAGAGAGAGAGAGAGAGAGATAGATAGATAGATAGATAATGTATACATATATATATATATATATATATATTTATATATACTCATGCACATCCGTGTTATACAGGACACACATTGCATGGAATCGGAATGACTCCTATGTTCTAGTGTTAGTGACCATTTTCTCACTGTGTCTTTTCTCTTCAGTTACCTTAAATAAGAATTTTAACAACAATATAAAAAATTAATTATTTTAAAAATATAATTATGTATAATCCATATTAAAAACATAACATAAAGTATTTATAAATATCATTATATATTATTTATATTTAGGTATATATATATATATGTAATATATCAAAATTATTACACTTTAATATCTCATAAAATATCTCCTCTATTTCTTTCTTATTCCTTCAAATCTATTTTCCTAGAATCAAAATATTGTAATTAAAGGAGTGTCCTCGTCTTAAAATTCTCCCAGCCCATTTCCCAAGCTTTATTTGCAATTGATGTAAATTTTCTGCCCACTCTCCGTATTTTCCACCCGTCCCCTGTTCGCTTCCTTTTCTTGTTAATGACGCCGACTAAGCTACTTTCTCTTGGGAATTCATCTCAGCGTCTCGCTCTGGGGTCTAACCCTGTTCCAGCCCGTGTTTCGATGTTCATTCTATATTCTGCCTTTGACTGTGAAACACATGACGTTCTCTTAACTAAAATAAAATTTAACATCTAATCTTACTTGTGCTTTTCTTCAATGTGGCACGACTGCAACATCTACAATTAGTCTGCCTAGATTCGGTCTTGCCCATTATTCCGAAGAAATAAAAACAGTAGGGTCTATATATTCTTTGTGATCGGTGGAATTGGTTTTCGCCGTGGTTACATATATATATATATATATAAATATTTATATATATATATATATATAATTATATAAATATATATATATATAATATATAATATATATATTATATATATATAAATATATATATATATATATATATATATTATAATCCATGTTAAAAACTCATTTCTGAGTAAAGGAGTGACCATTAATATCCTAAATAAATGTTCAACCCCCATTTTTTTCTCCTTTTTTATATTTTCTCTGATTTTAGCAAATCATCCTGAAATAATTCTGAACAATGTTGAATTTAGAAAAATAATCTAAAACCTTGTCTCTTCCAAAGAAAAAAAAAGCACATCCTCACACCCACTATACAAAGTATTCACATAACATATCAATTCAGTTCCCAGCAGATGGTGATGTAACAACGGCAACTGAACATGCAAAAACGCTGTCTTTCAGCATCAGAATCCGTGTGTGGAATCTAACTGCTGTCATGTAGCCCTTCGAAATCGGTTTCATGTCGTAGGTCCGGTTTATTGAGCCCTCGTGTAGTAAAGAAAGAAAAATGTGATGTACACCACATGACTTCCTTGTACGCCTGTTAAGTTGCATACATTTTTATTCTGCTCTTCATTTAAATTTATTTTATTTGAAAGTGAGACACAATCCTTCAATTCTTTAATGAAGTAGACAGTTACACAATTATTGTTTTTAGTAACATCAAATAAATTCTGAAGCACTTTTCTGTGGTTGAAATATCTCAAAGACATTCGTAATTTGAAAATTTATCTTCGATAAAATCTAAAAACAGCAGTTTCCAACTTGTAAGGGTTCGAGGGCCACATTGAACACCTTGTAGAAAAATGGCTTTCTAGTTCAAATGACGGTGGTTCAGCCTTTTTAAAAACAAAACTTTAATGGACTAAGGACATAGCGTATTGTTAGGCCGCCGCCTTCAAGACAGACATAACATAAACTACAATTCTTTCTCTCTCGGCGCGGGCATCAGCGCCCTCTGGCCTCGGAAGCAATTATTCTACACACCTTACATATATTTGCTGGCCGCATTTTCATATTTGGTGAATTTTCTTAAAATTCTGTAATTTGATTAAAGATCTAAAAATAGAATAAAAGTTATTGTAGCTTTGAAGCAATATAAACCCCTATATAATAATAGCCAAAGTTATCTGTCCGTCTGTCTTCGAATTAATGAAGCGGTTGGGCCTGGAATGGATAGAGACATCCATATTGGATTCTTGATGAGTTAGGGTTAGCAAAATTCAAAGCAAGTCTTTAAAACGTTCGAAACTCCCTCTCCTTCCCCCTTTTTGAGCATTTTATGTCTTTATTTCGAGCCCTATTTTCCCTGTTAAGAGCAGGCTATTATCACATAATAAATGGGTAAAAATAACATTTTTTTCTAACATTATGACGTCATTTCTTTAACCATCTCATTTAATCATTTCTTATATTAAACTATTTAAATATCGTCTTATTTTTATAAGTTTTATCACTGAACTTAGATATTACGTAAATAAATTTCTTTCATATTTGGCATAAATAATAGATTAGGTACCTATGAGATAATTTTAAATTTATTCATTTTTTGATCCAATGGAAATTTTATCAGTGGTATTAACAACAAATTCTTTTCAGAAAATTCTAGAAGTCTATGTCACGGACTAATAAATATCTAGCGGTTGAGTTATATATCTTTGAAAATTAAGAAGTTTATTTGTTTGTGTGTTTGTTTTTTATACATAACCATACTGTTTGACTAAATGAATTCAACGTGATTCTAAACTGCATTCACAATGTAGGGAGACATTAGAGGAGTATGATGATAAACAAATTATGGAGCATGTACCAGATAATTCTCAGCCAAAAAACAAACCATTTTTTTACCTGCCTCGTAGTGTACTTTACAATTCTGGAAAATTAAAAATTTTAGTTGCTAATTAAAAATTTGTTAGTTTTTCTAAAGTGTACTCAAAGAGCAGTTCATTTTAACTTTGTCACCGTAACGTGATAAAAAATTCGATTTATAATTTGAAAATATGAAGATGTTATGCTGTGAAAACTGTTTAGTGCAGATGAAAAGTCCATTATTTTTATTGAGTTTTGTTCTAAAATATACAGACTTTTTTATGAATAGATTTTGGGCTGGAAAAATAAATACTTAATTATGTTAAGTGTATTATGTTAAGTGTATAATATTTGGACTACTTTTTCCTTTTGCACTAAAAAATATTTTATAACATTTCATAAGAATAGTTGTTAAATGCCAATGCTTTTTAAGTTGATAAACATTGTTTGAAAAACTTACTGTAAAAATAATAACAGTAATAATAATAACTGGCTTGACTGAAAAACAGGGTGCCCCCGCCAACTTGGCGACCTTTGAGCATAGTAGCCTAACATTTTCTCATAATCTCGCCGTGCCCCAACAATCTGTATCTATATTTTAATTTATATTATATTTGTATCCAGCTTTTCTTGTGAAACCCATTTCTTATATATTAAATGCGCATAATGCTTAAAAATATAAGATATTTTGAACTTTTAAAGGTTCACTATGGCTCAATTTTAACAATTTCTAGCTGTTGGCTTTGTAAACTGTTAAGGGATTAATTGCCCATAAATTTAAATGCCGCTTTCTCAGTGGTTTTGGTTAATTAAGAAAATATATATAATTCTGTTACAATGGCGCAATTTACATGAATTAAAGTCTCCCAAATAGCAAGTTATACAACGTTGTGCGGATTAAATATTGTGTTTTAGTAAACATCGCCAATAATTTAGCCAAATTTGCCAAAGGGCACCCTATTCTTCAGTAGTACCTAATAACTTTTAGACCCCCTTCTTTAATGAGGTAACTGGATCAAACTAGGTAGCGTTTTTAAAAAGTTGAGTTATCTTGAATTTCACTATTGTTTACTTGCACATTTACTTAAAATTTTTCATATCCTCCAATGAAGGTCAACATTTCTTTACTTTTAGATGACTGACGGGTTTTTATTCATTTTGTGTTTTGTTTGTTCTGAGTAATTATTTTCTTTCAACCAATGTTTTCCTACGGATGTCTCTTATTTATTTTTCTACTCTGGAAGCTGTTGAATCTTCAAACCCGAGCACCTACATTCTGACAGGTGTTTTATTTTCCGGGTATTCCCCTCCTCTCTTCCTTTTTCTTCATTTTACGGAGCGTGTAATTTCACTAACTTCGACATTACGAATTTCGGTTTTGGATACATTCAGGGTTCATACACTTCTTCAAAACTCTTGCATTAAACGAATGTTTTTGTAGAGCCGTTCAAACTCCTTAACTCTAACTTCTGAGTTATTACTTATAGAGAAAGTGCATGTTTGTAAACAAATACGAGGGCTGACTACAACTCAACTTTTCGTTGGCAAACATTGCTTATTACCACTATCTTATGAGGTTCGATATGGATCACGTATAAACCCTTAAACAAATATTTCCCTTAAACAAAACTAAATTTTATTTAAAAGAAACATCTGAAACTAGCCAAGTAATTCAAAATAGATTTTTTTAGCACTTACAAAAGTATATATTTTAAAAAAAAATTAAACAGTTTATACATTACTATTAAGTATCATAATCGAAGTATAAATACTTTGATTATGTTAACAGGCACAATAAACTATTACATAAATAAGAATCTAATAAAAATGTGTACAACCTGATCATTTTAAGGACAAAAAATAATTACATTTATAGGTACAATACTTCTTACAAAAGCATAGAAAATACATTAAAAATGTGAAAAAAAAACTTAGTTATAATAAAAAATTCTTAGAGCATAATAATTTTATATTATCTATTACATTACAGTAAGGTTACCATTTTATCACCATTCTGAAAATGTTTGCCGCAAATTCTCGAAGAGGAACTAGGAGTTCAGTGATGCCTTTTCAAAGCTTTTATCCAAAGCATTCGCAATGTAGGATCTTTAGGAAAGCAATAAAATCCAATATATTCGCCTTTTTTGAAACGCTTACTACAGCCATACTCACAACAGCTTGTTACTATTTTCAGATAATTGACAAAATTAAAACCCCAATAACAAGCACAATGCGTATGAAATTCAAATGTTTTGCCAACGAGGAAGTTGAGCTGCAATTTTTGCTACTCACTATAGGTATCCAGATGGGATTCCGGATATATAAAAATGATCCAGATCCTGGATAATCGTCAAATATTCGTCCCATCCCTAATTGCAATATACGGATTGATTATTAAAAATTTGTTCATTTAATTGTTTACTTTTAAACTTTAACTAAAGTGCTTCTACTATTTGTAAAATAGATGTAACTGAGAAAGTAACATTGTTAAAAAAATCTTGATAATAGTAAAAAGAGCATTTTGGACACCTTAAAATTAGTCCTGAAAAGCGTTATTGTTCTGCAGCAAAACCTCCGCATATTTATTTGTAGAATTAAGCATGAACCCTGATATTTGTTCAAACTTATTAGGTTACTGTAGTGGGTATGTAACAAAATAGTAAGAATAAACATAGGTTTATCCAAAATAATATTGAAAATCCATCTCTAAATCTCTGATTGTGAATAAAAGCAATCACTTTCTCTTGTTTTTTAAGAATCTTTTGGTTTTACTTCCTGAATGCTAAAAATTATTTTAAACTATGGAATACACACACCATTCATTTTTACTTCCTGATACAAAATGAAAGAAGTATTGTAATAGCGAAAATTTCCGGTGTTCAAATTTTAACTGAAACTTTTATTTTGACCACGCCTTAATCAGTTTTGACAGATTTCAGTGTAGTTACTGCATGCGCGTACAAAGAAACTTTAAATTTTCAATTTGATCACTCTGAGTGTATTTTAACTAGTTCAGTTTTTAGGTTTGTACGTACGTATCTCGCATAACTCATAAAACAATTAGCCGTAGAAATTCAAAGTTTTGTATTTAGGACTGTTATAAAGTCTAGTTGTTCACCTACCCTTTTGATTCAAATCTACGTTCTATATCAGGGATGGACAAACTTTTTCGGCCGCGGGCCAAAAATCGAAAGAAAATAAGTTTGGCGGATCAAGATAAATTTTTCTAAAATTTTAAAAACAATATAAAAGTACCTAACGGTTTAAATACGTTAATGAGATGAATGAAAACGCGATTTCATTTTTAAAAGTACCTTATACTGAGGTTCGAAGTGAGATGTACTGATTTTAAGGAACGATGCTAAATATTCATCTGTCAGTATACTTCTGAAATTATTCTTTCTAAGGTTCAAAGTTGAAAGCACTTCTTCACATATAAGAAGCAAATATACAGCTGATCTTCTGGGCTTGAGATAATAAATTTGGGATATAATATTTAAGCAAAGTAGAAAAGGAGATGGATATATAATATATAAATATATATTTCTTTTAATTTGCCTCGGACCGGTAACTTAAAATTCAATCCGCGGTCCGGATAAAACCTTCCGACGGCCGTACTTTGCCCATCCCTGTACTATAAGATGAAATAGTTCAATGTAAAGCATATTAATGCTGTAGTGCATAACTTAAAACGATTGGCATAGAATGGTGAATTTCAGAATTTAGATCAGGTATAACATCTAGTTGTGCACGTCTTCTTTTGATCTACAATAATGATATCGACGTATTCACTTGCAGTTGTAACAGTGCATTTTGAAACAACGCTTTTTAAGTTGATTTTCAGGAAACAAAAAGTAAAAAAAAATCTTATTTTGTGGAGAACAATTTTGAACTTTTAACAGTTTATTACTTCTGGTTTTGAGTAAAGAAAGTACTATAATTACGAAACATTTCGATTTAGAATAAAATAGGTGTATAATGAAAAATCTCACTATAACGAATATTAACACTGAAGGTCTCCACCAGATGGAAGTACGGGAGCTCTAAGTAGACAACACGGTTACCTTGAGAAACGAAACTTGATTCTTGAAGGCAATGTACACATTTTATTGTGATGACTTCTCATACAAAATAAAAGAAGATATATAATTCGTTTACCAAGAAAGTTATACGGCGTCCGCATCAGATTTTTTTTTTCTTTCTACAAAAGTTAAACCTAAATGCATAAAGAATAAAATATTTTAAATAATTATTATTAAATTTACGTTATATTACTCATAGTCAATTAGAGATAATTGAAGGACCATTTGACATATAATTTCATGGAAATTAATTGTCGATTAATTTTAATGAACAATGGTGAGACAAAGTCTTAGGATACAAACTTAATCGTCTGAAATGTTGATTAATATAATATATATGATTTTAACAGCTTAACGAAGGGTATATTTTATCGCCTTGATTTTGCAAAAAATTAAAATAAATGTTAAGTAAAAATGCTAATATTTCTACACTTACAACGTATCTGAAATTTATAAATGCATTATCAATTTTTTATTCACAGACATATAACTTCATTCTACAATTATCTTGTCATAAAATTCATTTAGACAATTCTTAAACCTATATTTTAACTTCCGCAATCTGTCTTTAAAAAACCTCTTCTGTCAAAAGCGACTTTGATTACGTTAAACAATAGGAATTATTTTTGTAACTGCTAATGGAGTATGATGAAACCTTGGGAAAGGCCGCACCTTATAACCCATACTATTAATGTGATAAAACACTGAATTTCATTAATAAACTTTAACTTAGTTTACTGTCAAGTTTACGATATACTGTATATAACGATCAAAATTTGGAGTTTCGAGAATTTTCGCTTTTAATGTTAAATTTTAATTTTAATTCAGATTTTGTGTCTTGGTAATAGCAAAGCTTCATGAAAAAAAAGGCATTCTTTGTGAAAGAGGTAGGCAAATATTTCGGCATAGACACTTCCTTCTGAGAAGTTTTGCCATGTCAAGGAAAAGTTGAGGTTTAATTTAGTTTTAAATTAAATTCTAATTAAAAAATGATGGATTCAATATGAGATAAGAGTGTATATATATATATATATATATATATATATATATATATATATATATATATATATATATATATATATATATATGCGTGTGTGTGTGTGTGTACGTATGGCTATATGTATAGTGTACGTGTACTTTCTTATTTTGTATTAAAGTCAATTATTTTTTAATTCGAATATAATGTGCGTATATATATAATATATCAAAATTATTACACTTAAAATATCTCTTTAAGATTTTCATTTTTTTTTCTTCTTATGCTTTCATATCTATTTTCGCAGCCACGAAATCTTATAATTAAAATTAGGTTCCGCTACTTGAATTCCTCCAACTCATGTCCCCAACCTAACTCTGAAATAAATACAAATTTTTTTACCACTCGCCACATTTTCCAGCTGTATCGGGTGAATGGCTCACTTTTTTTTCAATGATCTAAGTTCCATTTTGAATATTAAATTCGCTGACTAAGCTGATCTTTCATGAGAATGTTCTCCGCTTCATTCGCTGTAAGGCCCAACAAGTGTTATATGTATCATTCCATTCTCAGCTCCTGAACGAGAAATACGTCGTTTTCCTTAAATAAAAGTTAAATTCCACTACGGACTCGCCGTACTTTTCATGGAGCCACGACTGCTAATTATTTAAGCTAACCTATTGCCCAGTAAGCACCTGGCAATTAAAAAAAATAAAAGGGCTTATTTCACATGTAACCGGAGGATTAATTTTCGCCGCCTTACATTCACACACACACACACACACACACACACACACACATATATATATATATATATATATATATATATATATATATATATATATATATATAGAGAGAGAGAGAGAGAGAGAGAGAGAGCGAGAGAGAGAAGGAGGGAGAGAGAAAAGTTGGAAATGAAAACGAAGTAAAACATTGAACTAAAAAACCGTTTAATGATAGTGTGTCTTAGCAGTACAAAGAAACATAATTAAAAAAGTATTGTTCCTGAAAGATATGATTTATGCAACAAACACATTTTGGTACTGTATAATACGTATTAGAAAAAGTACAAAAAATAGCAATATATCTTGCTACAACGCTAAGCGAAGATGCGCTTCAAAAAATAACAGTTAGCTATTTATCTCACTAAGGGCCGGTCTCACCAAAGTCGTTTAACGGCTAACCGCGATTAACCCATGGCGCCAACCAATGATGGGACGCAATTCTCCGTTTAAACAGAGATTAATCGCGATTAGCCGTTAAACGACTTTGGTGAGACCGACCTTAATTGTTATCACTATAAAGGCCTGTCTCACCAAAGTTGTTTAACGGCTAACCGCGATTAATCCATGACGCCAACCAATGGTGGGACTCAATTCTCCATTTAAACAGAGATTAATCGCAATTAGCCGTTAAACGACTGTGACACCGGCTCTAGTGAATTGGAAAAATAAAACCAGAGATTTAAAATACAGAGAACAACATCAATAGGACATTTTCTAGTACATAAGTAATACACTATGACACTAAACCGCCATTCCAAAACACAAGTTTAAAATAAGATACATTAGTTAACTAAACTATTTAAATCTAAAATGATAATAATAATATTATTATTATTAATCATTATGCTATATTATTTACATTTTAGATATATTTCGAAATTACACTCTATTTAATAATTAATAAAATGTTACTTTCTGCAGAACCTCACTTAGATTTTCAACATGTTTTTCCTGATTAACTTTCGAACATAGTTCATTCTTTCGAATAAGCTGGTAAATAATATTTTTAAAGATAGACTTTAAAAATAGAAGTTTTTAAAGACAGACTTATTGTGATAACAGACTGTACGCTGACATGATAGATATCGTGATATCAGGAACTGAAGTTTCTGTACAGTTTTGAAATTTTACAGATTCGAAACTGTGTACTGGGTTTGGCGAATATATTTTAGTGCTATCTGATATATTTTTCATTAAATTACGTGCTAAAATAATTAAAACCTTTTAACTAACTTAATTCATGAAACAGTACTTAAAATGTGGTATAAAATAAGTTTTAAGCCTTTCGATGAGATTTTCAGTCTAGTTTATTTAATTTTAAATATTTCTATTTCTTTCACTTTCACTTCAACTTCGCCATTTTTCATATGCAAATCTGTTCCGTTGCTGGGGTAACAGAGGGATTGTTTGGAAAATTATTTACATTTTATTTTGTTCCACCCTTGGAAACAGTCTCACGAAACTCGATCAGGGATTATTTACTGGACAAATCTAAGAAAACTATGACTGAGAAGATCGAGTCTTTCTATTTTTAATTGTATAGTTAACTTGATTCTCTTTAAAAACTCATGCAAGAAATGTAGTTATTCTTCTTTTATAGCCAAGTTAAAAAAAAGGATTAATCACCAAATATAGTAAGTTATACCAAATTAAAGGCTCATCACACGTCAATATGTCCGTGTTGGTCTATGATTCATTTTACTGTGTAAAACTGTGCAGATTTCTTGTGCTACAGCGAAAAAATTTCTCAGAATTATTTTTGCTCAGGTTGACTTGTGATAAGGCCTTCAATCGGTTGAAAATCTTTCGCAACACGAGGAACACGAGAAATCCGCTTTTCCTTCAATAGGAAAAGCGGATTTCTCGTGTAAGAAATGGAAAGTAATCCTAAACTAAATCTGCTCCTTTTTTAACACATACATGTTGACGTAGAATAATGCTTTATGTTTGCGAATAATATTAAAATAAAATGTATTGTCTATTTTTGTGTGTGTGAAACTGAGTTGTTTTATTTTTTTAAATTTATTAAAATTTTTAACATAATATTTTCTAAAAAATAATTTTAATTCTGAAATAAACTCCACCTTTCATTTAGGAATATATGCCCAGACCTAAGGCTGGGTGTGAAACGGCTAGTATTTACATAAAGATAGAGAGAGAGAGAAGAAGGGAGAGATGCAGATTTTAATGTTTCTTATTTCATTTAGAAGTTTTATGTTGTAGCAATCGATTTTTAAGTGATTGTATTGCAAGAGAAAATAAATTATTCATTTCAAAAAGTATTTTCGGAATGAATTCAGAAAAAAAAAACCTGAAGTTCTTACATCTAACTCTTACTCTCTGAAGTTCTTACTCTCCTAAAGTAATTCTAAATAGTGACCCTAATTCTCTATTAGCATTTATTTAATTTAACGTGGTTGAAAACCCGCTTATTTTTAATATTTCTGTCTGAATTCCGCTCCTTTAAAAAGAGCATTTCCTAGAAAGATTCGAAAATTAATCATCAGAATTATTGGAAATTACTACTTAGTTCCTATTACCGAAAGAAAACGTTTAGCCATTCCAGTGGGAAAAAGAAAAAGTCTAAAATAGTGTTTTTTTTTTATTTGGAGATTATTTAGTTCCAGTTTCTCTCAAAAGAATGCTCATGCTGTCAGAAACTTAGAAGTGCGAGCGTGTTTAAAAATATTTCTGTAACATAAAAGTACACAAATTTTCTGAAGAATGATAGATTTGTTTACTCCGTAAATATCTACTTATTCAAATAAAATTTTTCCTTTTAAATTAGCCAAAGGCATCTATGTATTTTCTGTAAACCTGTTTTCCATTATTTCGTAATAGGTTTTTATATTTTCAAACAATTTTTTTAAAAAACTAACCTATTGTAAATTTGAAAAATATGTAGTAAAATTTCAATAAAACTTGTATGATAAATGTATTGCAATCATCCTTTTATAACTTGTTCATTCCTTCTCTCTAATACACACACACATATGTGTGTGTGTGTGTGTGTGTGTGTGTGTGTCAGGTTAAAAATGGGGGTTAAGAATTAAGCGAGTTATAATTAAAAATAGTTAGGAATTAACGATAACGTAATAGGAGAAAGACACACCCTAGAGCGGAATTATACAGTGTAAAGAAGCTGATGCTGAAGTAGACATAGGAATTTTGCTTAAGTAGCAAAGACAGTTTTGAGCAGGAACTCGGGCTGCTAAAATCCTCCACGCTTGTCGTGGCAAAATATGAGAACAAAGGATATCTAAATGGCATAGAAATGGACGTAAAGATTACAATAAAGAATGAAATCAAGTGTGTCTTCCATGACTTAACCACTCGTCCATGTCATATATATATATATATATATATATAATAAAACAGAACCAAAACACTATAACTCCATTAAGCCCAGTAAATGTAAAACGGATAGGAAGAAAAATGGATTGGGTGTATATATATATATATATATATATATATATATATATATATATATATATATATATATATATATATATATATATATATATATATATATATATATATATATATATATATATATATATATATATAGTTTCGCCGAGCATCACTGGATACTACACTTCTATCCCAGTATCTGTACCCGTCTATGTATGTCTGTATCTATTTATAATAATCTAATTTCATAGTTGTGCTTTGTTTTAAGAAAAAAAATTTCAATAGACTTCAAAACCATTTACCGTCTAAGAATTTATATCTATAATATACGGCTACCTCCACAAGCAGGGGATCGAAGAAGCCCCTCTTCACCGAAATTCGAGAGTTTCTATATTGTATTTTAACATCGAAATAAAAGTGCATTTTCAAACTTACCATTTTTTAAAAGTGTATAATTAATTAAGTGTTCATTTTCTGGTAAAATTTTAAATTTTAAAATCTCTATCTACATTTTAAGTTTCAAAAATTTCCTCTAAATTGTTTTATGCATTTACTGAAACGTATTACAAAAGATTGTGAGTGGTCTTTTAGGTGTATATAATGTAAAGTTTCATATAATATGCTTTACAAAATTATGTTTTTGATTTAAAAAGTAATTAAATGTATATGTAATTGTCTCAGTTCAGCTTGACCTCTCTCCCCCCCCCCCGGAACTAAATCTTGGCTACGGCCCTGGCATGCAGAATTTCGCTACATAAGCTAAAATTAGAACTACGTTTAAGTATTTCACTGTCAATAACTAAATTATAATCACCTTATTCTTTCACTGAATAAGTAATATGAAGAAAGCTCTCTAGCAGACGTCGACGAGACGCGCAAATTCTGCTGATAAGAACTGCGCTGAGCTCTCACTTTTGATTTTATTTATACAGTTGTTTGTTTTTCCCAATAAAAAAATTAACAGCATAATTACGCATTATGCTGTTTTAAACACTATCCCGAAGCTAAAATCACTGAAAGAAATATGAACCATAACCGAAAGATTGTACGAGTTCCATACCATTGAAACAACAATGTGATTTTTAACCAGCGATTTAAAAATGCCTGAAAAAAAATTAGTTTTACTTCAATCAATTAATTGGCAGAACACGAATGTGAAAAGGCAAACCGTTCATTTCCTTTGCAAATCAGTTTCGCTTGGTGTGAAGGAGTTTTGCATAGAGTGAACGTTTTACTTGTCACTGGAACGAATGAGAGCGAAGTCCGTTCCTATTTTCCTGCAGTATTTGCGAGTCAACAGACAAGTTATTTACTCACGCGGTCTGAAATGTCACACCGAAGAATCCCATCAGTTTTAGCCACCCACTGGCAGGAGAATTTTTATATCTATTCCGTTCCTTTCCTCCATCTGCAGACCTCCCATAATGAGGACACTTGGACCCACAGATTTATCCTGCACCTTCTCCGCTCATACAAGGTAATGTTTCGGGCGGCCTACTAGGCTTCGGTATTCTTGACCAGTGGTGCGGAAACTATTACCATTTTCGACAATCTCCTTCTCCGAATTTAGTATAAAATTTTGCAGGGCGGGAAATAGTCCGCTAGTCTGTTTAGAAACTTTGCGTGTTTTGCGTCGAATAAACGGAGGTCTTTACTATTACTATGATTACACATGCACTGGGTTTGTACTAAAACGTCGTATAAATAAATGCAATCGACGCATAAATGTTAAGCGTATAACCGTGCTTTACTGTAAATCTATTTTATAAATAACGCAAATTTATTTCACTATTTTACTAGTATCTAGTACTAAACTGTTGTTCATTTTCAAAGCCGACCAGATTGTATAGTGGTTAAAGTTTCGTGTTTCTACCTAGTCGAGGAAGACTTCGATGTATTTGTGTTGCGTCAAATAAAGAGAGATTTTTTTTTCTTTTGGCTTAAAGACTAGTAAAAACAAACCACAGTATCTGTCTCTCCCAACTAAAATCAGTTTAAAAATAAATAATTAATGAAAATGAGCAAAAGTTGACCCGTGCATTGTATGGCGAAAGTGAGAACGATAAAGGAGAATCACATCCAACAAAATAGCGTCGAAAAGGTCTGATATAACCTTTACAGAATAAAAATTTCAAGGGAGAATCATTTTTATAGGAGAACAGGTCAAAGAGTTTGTAAACATGTATGCTCTTTCAAAGATGTCATCATATCTCTTGCAAAGCATTGAGTACTTGAAGTTTCTATTACACTCAGTCTAAGTTAAAGCTTATCATAAAACTCCTTTATTCTGTTTATAAAGGTAAAAAAGAAACTGGCATAATACATGCAAGCAGTACAATAAGCCAGTTACAATACTTTCATTATTTATTTCAAAAGTAAGAGAGGAACTATATTATACTTGTATACCTATTCGAAAGTACAGTTATGACAGAGATGGAGAAAGGACATACTTTCTCCTTCTCTGCTCCCCATACGGCATAGCTAGTATTAACCACCCAATTAATTTCGAACACTACCTGGAGTAGGGATAATTCTTCATCTGATTTTCATGCTTTCTTTTTTTCTTCAGGAGAACCGCAACTTTTGCCGCAGCGTGAGCGTGACGAGCAACTCTAGCGCCAGTTCCGACTCTCGTCTGAAGATCGTGAGCAACTCGTCGGTGCAGCGCGGTCTGTCGATGGACGAGCCGATACTGTCCGAAGAAGAGCTGATGCTGCGCGATTCTTCGTCCCCGCAGGAACTGAAATTTGAGCAGAAGAGGATCAGCGCCTCCTCCAAGATGAAGGTGAGCACCTCGGACGGCTACACGGCTGAGAAGGTAGCCGCGGCCAACCAGAAGAGGAAGAGGCTGCACGCGGGAAGTGTCAGCTACGAGGAGAAGTCCGCCTCCGCAGCCATGAAACAGAAGCTAGAAACGGAAGGATTCTCTACCGAAAAGGTGAGATATTATGACACCTCTCTATAAAGACCACCCGTTGGACCCTAAAATGTCGCTCTTTCAGAAAGGTGATCACTCAATAGAGACAATGGCTGGAGAAAATTTCATGGAATAGATATTACATTGGGTTTTTCGGAAAGTAATTTATTTATTATTATTATTTTTAATGAAAGACGATTTTCCTAGTGTATAAATATTTTATTGAATTGTATATTCTCTATTTTGTCATAATTCCTTTTTCCCTCTTTCTGGAAGTAGCATGATTTCACGCTCATAAGACTTCGAATTTTTAGTGGAAAAAAATACTACTTTAAGTCATTTTTGACATTTTTATTTGAAGTAAAGGTTTTGCCGTCTAAAAATTTTCATAGAGACCGAAACGAGTGATAACCTGTAAGTGTCAAGAGTCGGAGAATATGGGAGTGTAGTTATACATCCCATCCAATCTTTAAACTTTTTGGCGAGTTACCAAACTTGTATGAGGTCTCGCATTATTTTAGTGGGACACTATACCTTTTCTATTGGATACTGGCTTGTTCTCTTTGAGTTAATTAATTCGGTTTTTCAAGTTGATGACAGCGCATTTTATAATTAATTAATCGTCGTATTCCTTGAAATATCACCAACTAGACAGCATCACCTTTTTTGATGAATGTTGGTTTTCGAAGTGTTTTAAGCCGGTTCATCTTTATTACTCCATGATTTCTTACGTTTAACATTGTTATAGACAACACCTTTCTTGTCCCCAGTAATGATTCGCTTCAAAAATGGATCATGTTATAGACTTTTGAGGAGCAAGTCACAGACGTCAATGCGGCAGAGCAAATTTATTTCTCTAAGAACATATGAAACTATCTATCGAGTTTTGAAAATAAACCAAGGCATTTCACGTGATTTTCAACTGTCGAATTTGTCAAATTTAATTTCTCAGTGAGCTCATGATTTGTTATTCGTCGGTTTTGCATCAATCAATGACTTTCTTTCTTTTGCCTTTATCAGCTTAAAACAGTTTTTCAAATGTGGTGTGTCTTCAACATCAAAATTACCAGAATGAAATTTTGAAAATCCCTTTTGACACTAGCGTTCTATCATTACATCTTCTCCTTACACAAAGAATATTTTTTTCTTGCTTGAACAGCAATGCTACCTCTTTAGAAAAGTGAAATATTCTTAAAATGTTGCTTTCGACTTTACATATTTGATATGATACGAAACAAAAGCTATTGTCCAGAATCATACAAACTTTATCACAAAAAGTCTTGTCATATCAGCTGTCAAAATATACAATGCCAATGCATCTTCAGTGAAAAATTGCAATTAAACCCTCTGTTTGGTAAAATCAAAATTATTTTCCAAGCAACCCGCTACAAAAGGGAGGGAAAGGAATATTTAATGTTTATACAGCTTTGCAGAAAATGAAATGAAATTTGATTTGATTTGAAGAATTTCAAATTCTATCCGATTATATGGAAAAGGCAAATTATTTGTTCTTACAATAATGCATGGGATTTGGTTTACGCATTTACGACATGAAAAGAATAACCCATTGTTTCATTTAGTTAGTAACCTTAATTTTTTTTCAAAATAATGGATGGTTACTTCTTGTTTATGATTATTTTCAGCATATTAATGTTCCGTTAAAATGCACTTCTTTATTTCTAAAAATAGTTATATTATGCCTACAGCTATTTTTTTAATGATCGCGTAAATGAATCATTCCAGATTTCCGAACTATATAAAGTCGTATATAGTTATAAAACGATTTGATGTTGCGTTCATATTGCAAGGGGATTTCACCTGTACTGTAATTGTATTTCTTACTAATTTGCGGTATGCCATGAAGGTCTGAATGCATCTTAATAATTTTTGATAACTCTCAATGAGACGCCAACACTTATGAGTGTTGGCATTCGTCACGACACTCTGGAGGTTCCCCTTAATTTGTATTATCTTCTGGAGGGATATATTTGCTCCTGATCCGTACCTCTTTTCCACCTTCTAATATGTCGCAACAGGTCCTCAATCCCGACGAGGCTTAAGGGGTAGGTCTCGCCATGTTGGAGATTCCTCTCATTGTTTTTTTTATCCTCCTCAGGGAGGGGGGGATTTTTGCTCCTGATTTCGTATCTTCTTCCCACATGACGATCGCCCAGCGGGAGGACATCCACAACCACCCGTTCTCTGGGAGTAATGACGATGTTTAATAAGCCTTCAGTGCTCGACCCCGCATATTGACCACTTATCCATCTTCGGCTACCGTAACCCTTTCAGGACTATCGGAAGAAGAAAGAAGCACGACCCCAAGCCTGCGCGTTTCAAATTTATACAAATAACGCATGGGACCAGTTGATTTTCGTCATTAAGCCTAATTTCATTTAAGAATTCATTTAAGTTCATTGTTGAAATTGAGTATGCTGAAATTTACATTTTTATTATCATTGATAGTATTTGAATATACTGTTGTAAAATTTTCGTGATATTTAAAAAAATGTGAATTTTAAAAAGAGTTTATTTTAATAAAAAGGTTATATCTAATGAAGCTGTTTACATAAACAAAATCAAAGCGCGTAATTAAACATGTTCCCATTCTTTCGGAAGAATCGAACACAGTTGTTTACGTGTTGAAATTCTCCTAATCCTTTTTGACACACACACATATAGAGAGAAACACCTTGAAATTGAAAGCACATATTGAAGGTAGAAGGTCACCATGCTCTGTTGAACGTTATTTGAAAGTGTAAGTAACTTGAACCTCCATTTACTTTCGTTTAAAAATTTAAATAAAACGTTCCGATTTGAAATCACACCAGTGTGATTACGAGCCTCAAGATTCGAAATGCCTAATTGTAATTGCATACATGTGATCACGATCCTGAACGAGTTATCCTCTATGTTTGTATCTTAATGGCAACTGCAATTCTTTCTTTGTTGCAGGTGGCCGCTGTGAGACAGGATCAGGTTCAGATGAAGACTGCCGATTCGATCCAACAGCAGCAAAGGACCGCCATGGCCACTTCCATGAAACTCTCCACCGACGAGTTCACTTCCGAGAAAGTCGCCATGGCTAAACAGGAGGAGAGGCACACCTTCACGCAAGGCATGGTACAGGCAGAGAAGAACATGTCCTCTTCGTCATCAGCCAAGATGACTTTCACCTCCAAAGGTAAATTGTTGCACGCCATTCCTTCTGCAGACGATCATATCAAAAGTGTTTTTCGGTGTACAATGGAACTTTTGTAATTCGCCGTGGTGTGGATTTCATATCAATTTAAAGTTTAAGAACATGGTTGTTATTTATTTCAAGATTGCTTTAGGAAGTTTTCCTAATTTTCTTAACGAAATAAGTAAAATAATTACTTTAACCTGCCCTTGTGAGATAAGAGACCCATGCCACTATTAACAAAATATATTCAGAAATATATAAGAAATGAACTGCATAATCCCCATTTGAACATGATAAATAAATAGACAAAAGTAAACAGAATATGTCGAAATCTATCAGATTTATGATATTCTTGACTAACACTTTTCACACTCTTAATTACATCTTATTTAGTGTTAGCAGGTTGTTATTCATATTTTATTAGAAAATTTCAAACAGGCCATACGAATGTACGAAATGTACGAGTCTGAGGCACGAACGAATGTATGAGGTATACGATTTTGGCATATTTATATACTTAAACGTTTGCAGAGCTAGATGCGGAAATAGTCAATGAGTCAAAGTGTCATTCAGTACCTTCTATGAAACTGCCAGAAATGAAATTACAAAATTTTCGGGAAATTAAAGATGCTATTGAGCAAAATATATAAATATTCAGTAAAATTTACTTTAAATGCAATTTTCACATAATCAAGCTTTTGCATAAACTGCTTTCTTTAAATGAGATATCTCCAAATGTTATATTCCTAATTATTTATTTTTTGTGGGAATATATTTTGCATACATTTGTCTAGAAAATGAACTAAAAGAACTGAAATTGCAATAAAATTTTATACGCTATTGTCGTTTTCGGTAAAATATCCATTGTAAATAAGCTAAGTTATTTAAATAAAATTAGTACCCTCGTAAACTACTATCTACAGAATGACATATCTTGTATATATAAAAATAAGTCAAAACTTTAGGGTTGAATGGAAAAATGGAAAAAGTTCTTAGAATAATTTTCTTTAGATAATAGTAAGTAGTTTATAAGATTACTAGTTTTATTTGAATTACCTTGAAAGAGTTTCATTTATCTAATTTGAAGTTTACGCATTTTTTCCATAAAAACCATCGAAAAAATGATTTTTTGAAAACAAAAATAGATAAATATTTAAAACTTTTATAGTTTTATATTAATCTACTATGAAATTAAGATTAAAAATTTGTTACAGTACTTGTATTATGCATATTAAAAAAAAAGTGCTCCAAACGTGTTCAGATATCTCCAGTTTTGTTCAGGCGTCAGATATTCTCTTCGCATCTCGTATTAAATAGGATGGTAAAGAATGGTCAAGTTAAATAAAAAATTTCAGGTGAAGCGTTTGAATGACTGTCTGTGTTGTACAAATTGCTAAAATGTAATCACGTAATATGTATCATATAATTTACAAACTTTATATAAACTGGTCTTATTTACGACATTTTTTTAAAGAAAAAGATTTCTAAGACCGACATTAAAGTACTTCATATGTATCTACCCTTGTTTAATACAATTTGGAGTGAAACTCTAATTGTTAAAATAATGATATTGAATCTACGTTAAAATGTATACCTGTTGTGATGTCAAATGACGTCACTGCACCACTTGACTAAAGAGTGAACGCTGGCAGACGAGAGAGATGGAGAAGTGTGCTGTACTGGACGGTACAAGAGTTTGATGGTCGTTTGGTTTTAGATTTTAAAATCATAGCTATTTGTTAAATGTTATATGTTCTGATGTAGTGTAGTGTTTATGTTTCTAATCATAAACTGTGCAGTGTGTAGCGAATAAATTTGTAAGTTTAGTTAAGTGGTGGAGTGTTTAATGTTCAAATATATGTTCCATTGAGAAAACATCGGGTGATGTCAAAATGGCATTCTATATCACACCTCTTATGTGTTATCAATCTTTTACTTTAATGTTCTGTTTAACCCTCTGAGTGGAACACACAGAGGAAAAAAGTCTCTAAAACTTCGCTAAAGTTTTATTGTGTCAGTGACCAAAGTGTTCTATGATATTTTTACTTCACCCTTTGCCCCATCCTCGTTATTGTCCCTCTACTTCCGGTTATAAATAGATATATAATTAGACATTATTGATTGTTTATTTTTAATATACTTAAAGCTCCTGAAGTCTCGAAGATCATCACATAAGAAATAATGTATTCCAAAAGTACGAATAAAAATATTTTTAAGAGAATTATTTATATTTTTTTACTAAAGTCATCCAAGATATTTCAGTGGTACAGTTAGAGATATATCTGTTACCGCAAATGAAATACTTCAAAATAGAGATTTCCAAAGCAATTTGAAGTTATAAGCGTCTTTGTTCCTCAGAGAGTAGGGGTGCATCCCTCAATAAATGTCAGTCAAAGAGAGGTGCAGTTAATAAACAATCGACCTGACCCTCTTTCCTCAAAACTCCATAGGGGAAAGCACTGTCAGAAATGTCAATACATCTATTTTCGGAACGTTTTTGGAGGTCGAAAATTGTCTGTGACAGCCCGCGGAATTGTACGTGCAAACCGCTTAGAGGGTTAAAAATACGTTTCTGATTTTTTTTAGATAAATCTTTTTTATAATCAGGTTCGTGAATTTGTGTCTTCAAGAACTGAAATTTTTTTCATCATAGTCCTTTTTCCTTTCCCACTAAGAAAAGTTTTATGTAGTTTTCTACCTTAAATCAATCTTCTTTTACAGTGATAATTTTTTTTAACAATTGTTCATGAAACCATACTGCTTCTTTTTGTTAGTAAATATAAAAGGTTGTTAACCGTAATAATGCATTAATCTTACTTTTGTTTATTTGTAATCTTTGCAATTTTTAGTGATAAATTTAGTTATATGTGTCCTTATTCTTTGTGACAGGTGTCAGTAAGTCTTCTTTATCCAGTCAAGTGGAATTTGGAAATATGTCATCTCTTGGAATGTCTTTCGGAAGTATGGGACCCAGTTGCATAGAGTCATTTCCTTTCAACGACGAGAACAATCTGTCGGTCATGAAATGTCCAGACACCGAGTTAGATGACGATATCCAGACTTTGAGCGAGGAAACTCCCTCTTCCGATGTCGAAAAAGCAATGGCCAGGATTCGGAAAAGGATGGCCACCTGCGTCGACAAATTGAAAAATGCCTCGACGATTGACGAGGCAATAACTGTACTCACGACTATGAGTGACATGGTTAGAAAAGCATGGGCAATACCAAATTATGGACACGATTTGGGTCTCACCTTGTGTAATATCTTACGTAATAACGGAGGACTGAAAATAATTGTTGACAATTGCAGCTCTGAAAATTTAGATTTGCAGTTCCGCAGTGCGGAGCTCCTGGAACAGTGTCTGTCTACAGAAAACAGAACTTATGTTGTCGAGAATGGACTTGAGAAAGTAGTGAAAGTCGCCTGCTCCTGTAGCAGTAAAAGTACTGAATCTCACTCAAGGGTAGGTACAGGAATATTAGAACATCTTTTCAAACATTCGGAATCGACGTGCAGTGACGTTATTCGGATGGACGGCTTAAAAACTATTCTTTATAAATGCAGAACGGCGGACGTTGAAACATTACGACATTGTGCAACAGCTTTAGCCAATTTATCACTTTATGGAGGTCCCGAGAACCAAGAAGCTATGATAAAGCACAAGGTACCTGTTTGGTTGTTCCCATTAGCATTTAACAATGATGACAATATAAAATACTATGCCTGCTTAGCCATATCTTCATTAGTAGCTAATAAAGAAATAGAGGCTGCTGTGCTGAAATCAGGAACTTTAGACTTGGTCGAACCTTTTGTAACTAGCCACAATCCCGAAGATTTTGCTAAAAGTCATGTAGCACATGTTCATGGACAATCTAAAAATTGGTTGTTGAGGTTGGTGAATGTCCTAGACAGCAAACGAGAAGAAGCTAGAAGTCTCGCAGCATTCCATTTTGCCATGGAGGCAGGCATTAAAAAGAAACAAGGAAACACACAGGTAAGGAGATACACTCTTTGTAACGTAATATCAAATTCTGCCAAGTGATAGAGGTTTCTACCGATCCTACTGATGACAATTTTACTATCGCAGATATTCCACGAAATCGATGCAGTAGAAGCGCTGAAAAAAGTCGCCAGCTCTCCAAACGCTATTGCGTCTAAATATGCGGCTCAAGCTTTGCAGCTTATCGGCGAAGAACTACCTCATAAACTATCACAACAGGTGCCTTTATGGACAGAAGTAGATGTTAAGGAATGGGTGAAACAGGTAATAAAGCTATTTCTATTTTTGATTTTAACTGAAGAGTGGAGTTTGACAGCCTAGTATTATTAACACATTAGCCTTCCTGTTTTCGTGATATACTACTTAATACCATTGTTACTGACTTACAGTCATTTTATTACAATAACGAGATACTTTCTATTTTTTTAAACTATTAGCATTTCATTTGTTAAATTAATTTTGTGTTGATAGAAAAGATACTGAAATAGAAAAGGGATATCTCACCATCTAGCTATGCCAA
Source organism: Pardosa pseudoannulata (assembly GCA_032207245.1). NCBI lineage: Eukaryota > Metazoa > Arthropoda > Arachnida > Araneae > Lycosidae > Pardosa > Pardosa pseudoannulata. Next base: position 87,896,602 of record CM063501.1, read on the forward strand.
ATAAGATGACGTTTTGATATTTTGATAAAAGTAATGCATTTGATCAAGTATACAGTTGCACTCACTATACATAACACAAAATTTGGTTGATCCCAGATCATCGATTTGAATGAGGATATTTATTAACCCGTTTTATCCTATTTAATTTATTTTGTTCAAATTTTAGAATAATTATATGTTTGGGGTTATATTAAACCTAAAAAGAGTAGATGTAACAAATTATATATATATATATATATATATATATATATATATATATATATATATATATATATATATATATATATATATACGAAATATGATCCATCCTCTAAGTAGAACAGTAGCATAAAGGAGATAAGATTACACCACTAAATGATTTTTTAATCGTCATTTAAATAAGACAATGGAATAAAATGGATTAAGTGAAGTATACCATTCTTAGTGATACTTTGTCAGACTTAGGCCAGTAACACCATAGCTGATTAGAGCTAATCGTTGATGAAGCGGTACGCAATTGGATAGTAATTATTCTCTTACAAATTCTAACCGACTGAAACTAGGTTTTATACATCAGAAGTTTTATTCTTGCGAAATATTAGGTTCTGCTAAAAAACTTTATACGACTTCAAAGAATGAATTGCAATTTATATGACTATTTTGACATCACGCCGCCAGGTCGACATAGTGGTTAAAGCGTTCACTTGACGAATAATAAAAGAGTGGAAGAGCGCTGCTCTTCGGTACCGGAGTTCGCGGGTTCGAAGCCCGATGCTAGAATGGATATTCGTAGCCGTACTGAATCAGCTTTAAGCAGTGGGTTCCGGTATCATTAGTTCTCGTGAGCAAAACAGTATACCTAACCGCTCCAAACCAAACACGATACCAAGAGCGTGCACACCTTCCTACGCTGGAAAGTGCGAGTTCAAATCTCGTATAAGGCTTGGTTGTCGTTTGTATTGCCCATTCATAGGGAACAAAGTTGATTCTGTCGATGGTGCTCCCACAATAAGAGGGGTGACAAATACCTGCGCTTTTGTTAAAAGATGAATGCTAATTCTAAAGGCAAGTTCCCCCACAATGGAAAAAATTTGTTTTGAAAAACAATAAACAGCTTAATTTTTATTTCCAATTTTGGTAAAAATTCACATACCATATTCCTTCATGTTTTGATAGATTAGTGTAACAATTTTTTTTTTAAATTCTGGGAATTATACCAAGTATTGCTTAACAAGTTATAATAGCGCCAGATCCAGATCGCAAGCCATTTCCGAGGGTCGTCTCCAGGCTCCCCACGGAAGGTTGATGGGTTCCTTAGGGGCGAGTAGGTAGGACTTACCAAGACAGGCTTCGTATCTTCGGGTATTATCTGTTTCTTTCTTATTTGTGGATAGTAAAGGCCAAATTCCGGAGGTAATTCTCTTAAACGGAGACTTCTGCGAACACTGTCAGAGTTATCCACAATGACGAAATTGTTACCTAGCGCCTCCACCAAATTTGTCACGAAGATTCGAATGAACACACCGCTTAACTTAACAGATGAATTTATTGAAGCTAAGTAGCAACTTTACAAGATCGGGAAGTTGCCTACAGCTAGTGGGTATCAGCTTTTATACCCGAACAGAATATTCGAGAAATAACTAATTTACATATTAAAGAAAGATCTAGAATGTTCGAGAACATAAGGAAACAATAAATAACATTTTTAAATTAAAAATCTATACTTTGGATCAACCGCCATGGCAAGCATCGAACCCACAATCTTCGAGTCTGGATCTCGCGCTTTGACCATTCTCTCCTGCCCTTTGGTAAATTGGAGAATGGTCACAAGTATTGATCCTGTGTTTCACATTTGCACCTGTGTTATAATAGCTCCAGTATTAATTATGTTTATTAATAAAATTGTAGTTTTGCTTTGAGAGCTACGCTAATTGTTTTGTAACATGAGCGCTGATTATGCACCGGAATCTATCGATTCAGAACTGCTACAAACATTCATGGAAGTAGCGGGGGGGGGATGAACCCAAGAATCTGGTGAAAGGTCACTCTCAGTGTTAAAACTTGTAAAAAATTATCTACGAAACTCACTGAGCCGATTAAAATTAAATTCATTAGCTGTTTAATACATCGAAAAATGTTTTGGATAATATTAATTATGATGTAATAATTTATAATTTGCTGAATTAAAAACAGAATTAATGAAATCGAAATTTCTCAGTAAAGATACTAAGATTCAACTTTACAAAACACTAATCACACTAATAGTTTTATATAATAGCGAGTGTTAGCCATTAAATAAAGCTAACGAAAATGAACTGTTGATTTTTGAAAGAAAAATATTGAGAAAAATTTACAATACAGTAAAAGAAAACGGAATAGGAAGGATAAGAAATAATGTAGAAGTACAACAAAAATACAAAGAAGCTAACATAATCAAGATTATTAAAGTTTCTCAAATAAGATTGCTAAAACATATACAGAGATATAAAGATGAAAATCTTGTAAAAAAAAGGAAATATTTCTTAAATCTTATGGAAAAAGAAAGTGTGGTAAACTCCAAACAAGATAGCTTAACAGTGTGGAGCGATGGCTAAGAGTTGGGTCTCTCAAAGTATGTTTCGTGGAACCTCAGGGTTCCGCAACGACCCTCCCGGGATTCTTCAAGAACTTTTTAAACTCCACAGACTTAATGATTCTATTGAGCAATACTTTCCTAATGAGCAACACGAAAATCTAAAAAAACAATTATGAATTTAAAATCCATTCGTCATAAACGAAAAAACTCGTTTTTCTTCGGAAGAGTAGGTAAAACGTATTGAACTGACATCGACCTATTCAATATCATCAGTTTAAAAAACAGTGTCAGCGTCAAAATTCTTGAGTCGTTTGAAAATAAAATATCCATTATTATCCGAAAATGTTCTGTCTGTGCTGTTACCATTTGCAATGACCTAGATTTACAAAACTGGCTTCTTGCATATGCCCCTTTAACCCCCTTCCCTGTTTTGCCCGTATGCCGTACGGACACAGCTTTCGGGCCTTTACTGATATGCCCGTACGGCTTACAGGCAATCTGATTCGATTGCACTGTTTCGGCCGTATTTTTTCCAATTTTAGTAACAAATTATTCTTATAGATTTCGATAGTTGTCCAGTAAATGATAGTTTGCAGTTTATTGTATTTTCTACTCTGATTGGTTCAAAAGCGCGGGTTTTTTCGCATGTTTTGTATCAGAAGACGAATTGTTATCTTTCAGTGCATAGCTTTCTGGTTATATTTTACTAACCGCCTGAAAATTTTATTGATGTAATAGCTGAATAATATATTTTTACTTTTAAATAATGGATAATTCAGAGCGTATGGAGCTAATTTCTTGTGATTTGAGCTGTGACTCTGAATCAGAAACTGAATTATCTGTAAATGATACTAGCGAAAGTTTCCAGATGATCTGGATAGTAGTGACTATTATAGTAGTACAGATGGAATCAATCAATCAAGACAATTTTTTAAAATTAATTGTGATAATCCTTCGGATCCGCTTCCTAGATTAGCTTTCAATGGAATCCCAAAAATTAACTTGGATATCGATGAGACTAAAGGTAAACTTCAGTTCTATGATGCTTTCATAGAAAGAAAAAAAGTTGTAATAATTGCTTAAAAATATTAGAAATGTTAATTTTAATAACATATCTTTACTTAAAAATGTAAAATGAACAAAAAAAAATGCAATAAAAAAATGTGACATTTTTTGACCGAATTCTGGAAAAAAAATGAAACTGTCAAAGGGTTAATGAAAACTGAGCATGATACGAAAATAAAGTTTTCTTCAATACAACCGAATTTTAAAGTAATTTATGACACTCAAAAAACAAATCCATTCATCTCATCGATACTTTTCATCAGTGTATCAATAATATTTTACTTGTATCATTTCATTAAATAAATTCTTGCTATCATGTTACCTGTTATAAGTATTACCTATATTTTTAAACTGCTTTATATTGTTTAGTTTTTATTCTTATGTGTCATCAGTGATTAATAATATCCCCTTAGTTTCTCCTTAATTAATATTTATTCAATTGTTTTATTGTTATTTTTGTGGCAAAGAAGAGTGTTCGTGAGATGGAAAGTCTGAAAACCATTGGCTTAGAGCATTGGTGTCAATCGCTGGAGGACAATGGTATTGGAGAGACCTAGATGGTTAAAACTCAGACAGCATTCATAGGTGGCAGGGTTCCCACGGTCCTTAAAAGTCCTTAAGAACTCCTTAATTTCAGCTTTCATTTTTAAGGGCCTGTAACGTATCCGGTCCCTGTTTCAGGTGACACAAGGAAGAATCAGGTGTATCTTGAATAATGAATTTATTTACACTTCTGCTATATACATTATTTCACCACTATAAAAACAATTTCTAATCACAGGTAAGTGATTAGTACACATAGGCCTGAGTAAAGACGGGTACCTAAACTAACTTCAGTCTCTGCCGAAATATGGGTGATTAGACGAAAGAACAATTCGAAGCTCTCTCGAAAGTTCTCTGAAGTATAGGTAGGAGATCTGAGCACAGTTAGTTCTGAAGAACTGCAAACAATCCTGAAGAGGATTATATTAGAAAAGGAAAGAAACCCAAAGCACAGGGTATCGCTTCAATCTCAGCAAGAGATATATCCCAAGACGGGATTCCGCTAAATAAAACTCTCCGATGGAGAGACTGGTCGAGGCGACCTCTGAATTAGCTGGTTGCTAGCTAACTAACTTCTCTTAAAAAAAAAATCTTCTCTCGTCTCTTTCTAGGGGAGGGGCCTCACCCACAATTTCATTATTGGGTCACCTAGCGATGACCTCACCTTCAACCAACTGGATTGGTCCGGGTTAAGCAATCATCGGTCGCAAAGCCAGGGGTCCCTGGAATTCTTAGCGGCTACATCTGAGTAGCGGCAAAGCCTTTGTCGTTCCCGCGATCATTTTTTCGGCTGTCAGTGAAGGTGCCGTGTCGTCTGGCATATTGTTCCTTTACTATAGGGCACAGCAGTGTAGACTTCGTGGTGCCGGGGAAAACAGTCCTTTTGTATCCACACAAGTCCACCTCTCAAAGCAAAATTCTTTGATGACGATACACCACTAAATCACGCCATTACAGGCCCTTAAAACTACTTAATTTTTAAATTTGAATGCAATCAATTTCTCTGTCGACGAGATCTGCTATCGTCATGTCATTTCCTATTAGTTTTCTTATATGACAGTTTTTTTCGTAGTTACTTATTTGACAAATAATCTTTCATATACTTAAAAGGTTTAAATTATAAAGTCAGCTGTCCTTTCCTAATAGCTAACGGTCATGCAAATTTTAATTAAACGAAGCATGGAGGATGGGGCTTTGTAGATATCTCAGTTACTTATAGAAGTTTAATTTTCCTTGCATTGAATGTAAAAGAAAAGTCTAAAACTTTCTTCTTTCCCAGGCAACGTCGGGTATAATCAGCTAGTATATACATACAATATATATATATATATATATATATATATATATATATATATATATATATATATATATATATATGAGTCATTTTTAAACCCTCAGAAAGTACTGTTTATAATGTTTTTATTCAAGATTTATTTTTAGTTTGATCACTCAAAAAACTTTAGATGTACATTTTTCAAAATAAGCTTTCATCAAATAGATTTATTTTATATTAGTTTTTAAGCATTTTTAAAAGCTTAATTCTGAAATATTGTAGGGCATTTATTGAACAGGCCTTGTCTGGGTCATAATCATTAAATATGTTCCTCAGGAAATAGGGTTTATTCCGTTATGTCGTGTATTTCAAGTAAGTCCTTATAAAAAGCTGCTTAGATCCTTAGAAAGTGCTTAAAAAGTCCTTAATTTTTGTTCTGGAAAAAGAGTGGGAACCCTGGGTGGGGAATCACCTATAGATCTTAAGAAGGAGGAAAATTTCTAGTGGAAGAAAGCGGGGGACGGTAAGAAGAAAATGTCTAGGGCTCCAAAAAGGTTTGATCCGGTTATGTTGGCCATCGTCCAATGAGCGATAAAGGGACTTGTAAGGATTTGTTTCCTAAATATGTTCTAATGAATAAACTGCTGTGATAGATTTTCAAATAAACCGCCAAATGCGAATCTTAGTTAATAGCAAAGACTGAAAAAGGATAATAACTAGAATTTGAATTCGAGATCTGACACGAAAACATCACCCCATCTCTAACCAGTACGCTGCAATGTCTGTATGTGATAATATTTCAGACTGTGTTCCATAGAGAAACTGTGTTTTCACAAATTCATAACTAATAAATCATAGTACAAGTATAAAAGCAAAGTCAGTTTAATTAAAGCCCAAAATTAAGGAAAATTGAAAAGCATATAGGTAGAACAAAATTCTGTCCTTTGTTTTCCTTAGTTGAAAATATTCTCCAATTTATTCTCAGTGTAAATTTACAACTAATTTATTTTGTTTCCTATCGTTTTACCTCAAAAAAATGACTAGAATGATTATTTTTTCTAATACTTGGTACTTGCATTATGTAGTACTTCTTTTCTATCTCTTTTATATCTTCCCCCTATCTAAAGACACATACGAATTATCAAGTTGTAATTATACACTCAAACATGGGTTTGTTGCAGAAATTTAATAACACAAATGGCCAATCCCACAGTTTGACAGGGTGTATTAACCTCTTCCAAATAGCGTTCCAGCTTGCGAATCTGGTTCCTTTCGTAGAAATAGGGCGTAAAGAAAGAAAAAAAAATGCGTGAAACAGTTCATTTTTCCACAGGATAATGCTAATTAATAGTAAGCTGCCTCTCCTCGCTTGGCGATGATGCGGAACTGAGGTTGGCGACAGATGTGAGTGATAAAAATAGACGTGTGACAAAAAGATCGTTTCCGAATTGGCTGAAAGAGGGATGACATCCCAATGCGACACGAAATACACGTTTTTCTCTCAAGAGAGGTCAAAGTCTGAACCCAAAACTGATTATCTGATAATCAGACTAATGGAAATATTTAACGAGAATCTAAATAGAAATGTTCCATCTGCATAGTAACTCTGGGATTTCTTTTTACTGGCAAGATGCAAATTCGTTTCAGTGAATTGTTTTCGTATTTAACCTTTTAATGCCCAAGTCATTTCTGCCGATTACATTTCGGAGCCTATCTTAAATCTAAGTTAATATGGGCTGTACAGAATGAAATAAATTTGAAGATCAAACAATTTTGAATACTAGAGCATGTCACGTTGTGATCAGTTATCGTTTTAAACATAGAGTGACATTTATAAAAAAAAAGGAAAAACTTCCTGAAAAAAGATTTATTTGATATTGCAGGTAAAATAATCTCTGCAAAATGCTGTAGTGTAATGGAAAAGGCAAATTTGTCATGATCTCAGTCTGTACCTGCCGAAAAAGTAAATTTATGAGCGCTGATCAAAAAATCATAAAATCTAGATCTAAATGAAAAAAATATAAATAATAGAAATTACTTGAAAATTTCGTAGATTGTTTATAAGATTGCCCATTACCTACTCTCAAAAGGAAAATTTGTTCTAAGAAAACATAAAAACTCTACAAGCTATTTTTTAGCCGTATCTAAAATGATACGCCAGGCATTAAAGGGTTAATCTTCACTATATTACTTTTGTTGATAACAACTTATTAACACATTCGGAAGCTACAAATGTTTTGAGTGTCTCCTACTGAGTACCTGCAAAAATAATGAAATTATGAAACGAATTGCCACAAACTTGTATCGTTAAGGGAAGGTTTGGTTTGGAATACTACGGTCTACTTTCTTACTACACGAGGGCTAATAAGACCGGGACCTACTGTTTAAAGCCGATTCCGAACGGCTACAAGCATTCATACTTGCAGTGGGTATCGAACCCAGTATCGAAGAGCAGGGCCGTAACCATTAGGCCATCATCGACCTTTAAGTCAAAGATAAGAATTTAATAGTAATAAATTTATGTATGAAAGCACTGATTTATCCAAATACTATCGAAACAAGGACGGAATGGTGTAAACTATATTTCTCTCTCCCATTCTTATTATCTTGTGACAGCATATGTGATAATGTTAAGAAACAGAAATTGTAGAACGTAAATTCACGTCACGGGCAGCCAAGAATAGAACTTGAAATTGCGTAAAGTCACGTCGGCGTTTCCAAATGTTCTTCCACTGAAGACCCGTGTACCCCTATCAAAGACAGAATTATTTTGTAATCAACTGAATAAAATGGAAAATATATAAACTGTGTGATGCATGTCATCTGTAACAAAATTATGCATGATACAATATCGGACGGTTTGGGTAGCAGATGTCTATGAGCAATAAATCTTTAATTATTGAGACATCTGAGTGCTCCATTCTGAAGCGGGTTAGTTATTATGAATATAAATTTAAAGAATACAATAAGTAAAATATTTACCTACGAGCAGTCGAGGTATAACTATAAAAACAGCTAAACTTATGAGAATTCTACTAGCACTGAAGCAAAAATCATATCTTTTGTTGTATAGTGTCATATCGGCGTCTAAAAAGCAACGCTTCGGGTTTCTACGAAAAACTTATATGTTCAGCAAACGTAGCACCACACGGCGCCCGCCGCTGCGGTGCCTCATCCGGATGCTCATTGGTGCCGACAAACCGAACGTCTATTCCACGTGTAGAGGATTTCACTGCACGCTGGCAGAATAGAGCGAACTGTTTCTTGTTCGTTTAGTTCGTTTAATGGATTAAATTTCATTTATTAATTGTTTTTAACATCTGAAAATCATATATTCTACAAAAAACATCTTGATAATTTTTTAAGAACAAAACCAGGGATATGGTGTTACATAATATAACTTATATACTGTCTGTAAGACACGATGAATGGCAAAATTTGGACTGTGCTGTTAAAATTCGTTTCTTTAAAACAAAACAACATTGTTTTTCAGCTAATTATTTCAATAAATATAATACATCACCGAAATTAATTTACCACACTAAAACATTTCATTTTATATTGATGAAATACTTCTTTTATATTTCCATGAAAACAAAATCTTACAATATATAAATTTAAACGTTAACCATCTGCAAAATCGTATGGCCAGTTAATCAGTTAAAAAGCCAAAATCGCATAATATTTGAATATATTAAAAATAATATTTATTATATACCATATAAAGATAGGTAGACATAGGTGCAGAAAATTATTGTCCCTCATAATTTTGCCAGGGTGTGGAGTGCACACCCTGCACATATGGACCGCACGCCACTGGCATGAAATTGATGGCTTGAAGCATGGCAAGGCCGTAGCCAGAAATTATTTTCGGAGGGGGACCAAGGGAAAGACTTTGTCTTTTGTGAATGATACTTGAGTAAAACTACAGGTTTTCTTATATGTGTGTATACCCCTAATGAGTACCAGAACACTATGTAGTTTTAAAATAACAAAATGATTAAAAAATGATATAATGAACAAATTTAAAGCTTAGAATAAGTAACGAAGCATCTGCACAATGAATTTAAAAGTAAAATTAACATTAAAAACCGTTTTTACATTTATTCGTTTAAATTTGTCTCTCATTTAGCTATAAACTAGAATATAGTCTAACGTAAGAAATGGAAGCTATTTTAGAACATACAATCTGTGTTTAAATATTCACCATGGAGCACCTCAAACTGAAAAACGATATACAATACATTACCGAAAATGATCTTGAGACAAATGACCCTAAGGAATTGGGGTAGATATAAGCCTATGGTTCCGCAAGACATTTATGGCCGAAGCGGTCTTTTTCAGAGAACACTGTTGTTTATGGACAGCAAGGCAGACGACACACTCACACTGGTCAATTTTCTTTCCACGAAACGGTCTTCTAGAATTTTAGAATTTCGGTGAGGGACCGGTCCCCTAAATCCCCTCCCTTGCTTACGGCCATGAAGAATGGTAAAAAAAAATTAATCATATAAGGACCTTAGAAAAGAATATTAGTGGATACAAACCTCAATATAGAATTATTTTCAAGGTTAGATTTTGGTTGGTGGAGCCCTTTTTACAGCATTATATAAAACTAAAAATTTAACGTATTTACTGGTGTATAACGAGCTATAATATTTTTGTAACAAGTAATAAAAATTGCGGAAATTATATCTCGTGTATAACTCGCACCTAAAATTTGACATAAAAGAACTTTCCACATTGCAAATCAAGCTTCAATACGCTTTCAGTATTGTTTATTATACAGATGCCTTCATTCTTAACGGAGTCATTCACACTTGTTATCGGTTGCTTGAGACCATGGTGGCGAGGAAAGGTTTCGCGCATATTATAAAAGACCTCGTGTGCCCCCCCCCTTTTTTTATGGTGTTGTACGATTGGTTGTATTTTATTTATTCCCCTTCATTATATAACAAATATTCCCTTCTTTATATAATTATATATGTTTTGTGACAACCTGAGTAAGGTAGAGACTAGATCGAGTTGTATTGCAGCATCTAAGTTGTAAACAATGCAAATGCCACAGAAAATGGGAACCGTACTTGAAGTCTGAAATTCGGCTTTAAAAGCCAATGACTAATTTTACTAGCATTACTGTATAAAAGTGTAGTAAATAATTATAAATGCCTTCACCCTTTCTTTCCTTAAATAGTCTTTGTACATACGGTATATTGGGTGATTACAGGAAGCAGTAAAATTTGTTCGCGTATAACGCGCACTTTCCGTTTTTGCTGTAAAATTAAAAAGAAAAAAGTGCTCGATATACACGAGTAAATACGGTTTTCCCTGAAAGCACCTGGTTGGGGGGCCCCTATAGGTTGGTGCCCTATCTACCCGCCCATGAATCCGGTATTGGTTTCACCCATTTTTAAAGTTCTTTAGCTGAACGGATATCTACTTGGATTACAACCTTCCCGTTTTTCAAGGCAGTTTTCTAGAAGTTTTTCCTCTCCGGATAAAAATGTAAAATGCCACCCCCTCCTCCTCGAATGCAAATTACTATTACTAGTACGAACAATTATATTTTGTTGCATTTCATATAATTTTAATATGTGCATATTTAACTTTTACATTCCGTATTTTATTAAACATTTTAAGTTTGTAAGAAGTATAGGATAGGCGGCGATTTGGTCCAGCCTTCAGCCTATAGGAGGCACATTTGTAAATTCGCTTTTGATTAAACTCAATGAAACTGCCGAATCGTGGATAAATTTTTTAACTGCTATATAGTTTTATTTAACCTCAGTGAGTGTCAAAATTGCCTGCACTTTAAAACGCATTTTTATCTTTTTTGCTTATTTATAGAAGGTAGGCATTATTTAAATTAGACAAAGAACAAGTACGTTCTCTTTCTTCTCCAAAAGATGTCGTTCACCAAAGCGCTTTCGAAATTAAGAAGATAAAGAAAACTCACTTAAACCGTTTCCGTTTAAGTGAAAATTGGAAAACTAAATTATTTACTTAAAATAAGAAGTACAAATAAAAGGGAAAATTAAGTCAAAATAAGAAGCAGCCGAGGTTTTTTTTTTATCATTTTATATATATAATTTGTTACGGAAATTAGAAAATATGTATATGCAGGGCACATAATCCATTCTCGCTCATTATTAAATGAAGATTGACTAAATGGATAGTATTACAAGAAGCCAAACTCTGTTAACTTTTGGATTTAAAAGTTTTTGTTAAATTTCACCAGTAGTCCAGGTAACGAAGATAAATTGCAAGAAACACTCGATGTTGTTTTTTAAATAGCTGACGCAAAGAGAAAACTACCCTATTTATACCTTGGGAGAAGAAAATCTCCCCCTTTTCCACTCTGAAATTGTCACTGTATTAGGACAATAAAAAACGTATCAAAAGAATTATACCTGCCTGTGTTTCATTACATCCTTGCTACCATAAATCGCTACGAAGTGCAGTCTGTCTCCCCCCCCTCTCTCTCTCTCTCTCTTAAATTAAAAACAAACAAACAAGCAAAAAAACCTTGTTAACGTGACACATTTTAATTGGTTAGGCTAGTGTTTCGATTAAATTTAATAAAAAATATGTATTAAATATGTATTTAATAAAAAATATGTATTAAATATGTATTTAATAAAAAATATGTATTAAATAAGTATGTTCCAGGCTTCTAAGTAATAAAGTCTTTTACAAGTTTGAACCGAAATGCCGCCTTTCTATAATTTACTGCCGGATAAGGTTGCAGTTTGTCCAGCCCTAATGCTGCCCTTATCTTTCTACACAGACGCATTACCACGCATAACTTCTTTTATACACGTATTACTACACACCAATGACAGAAGAAATTTCAGATTTAGGGCTTGGTCTCAGCTTTATCTGAGGTAAAGTTGACCAGTAACTAAACGAAGTTTTCATTAACCGTAACGAACAGCAGTGAAACGGTGATTAACTTCTTAAGAAAGTGTTTTTAAGATAAAATTTAGTGGTGTATTTTTACATAGGATAGTTAAAATACAGCTTAAGGCGGAAAATTTTCGAATGCGGCCACTAAAAACAGAGTATCAACTTAGCTGAATTTCTTATCTCTCTTATTTTTGGTTATCAACCTCTTGTATTCATCATAAGTTATTGCAAAAACGTATTTCCATTCGAAAATTTTTTTTTCGTCATTACGGGTAATACTTCTATGCTGAAAGTTGATGGGTTTTCTTGATTACATATAGTTCTATGTGATTACCAGTCTATGATCATATGTCGCAGTTAAAATTTTATTGATTGGGATTTGTTTTATTTATTTCTTTTATTTTCCTACCTTATATAGATCTTAAAGCCTTCTTACACCTTAACCCAGGGGTGGGCAAAAGCCGGCCCGTTGAAAAAACCTGCATGCAATTTTTTTAATCTCTTATATGCGATTTTGTTGAAATCAACAGTATTTGTATGCGTAGTGTACATATAAATAAGGAAAAATATATACATAATAGAGAGTATTATAATTTGAACAGCTGTAACCATATCGCTACTTTAATGTATGCAACAACATACTCTCATGAAGAATGTGGTCGACTTACTGCATAGAATTGAACTTGCACTCCTCTCAGTCTTCGAGGGACGACAGACTGCAGCACGCGTACTGTTTATTTTGATTTAGCACTAGTCGCATACTCGTCATTTCTTTTGAGACTAATGTCTGTTATTTTGCAAATATAATAAATTGAAAAAGTGGACTTTTTGCAGGTAAAATTTTAAAACATTGGTTTTATTTTATTGTAATAATTAAAGTATTTATTTGTAGGCCTTTGTAAAATGAGTCAATCTAAAAAAAGAAAAGTTGATTTGGAGTGCAGAAATTTCAATGAAGCATGGACGGTAAAATACCTTTTTACAAACATTGATAAGAAAGCAATTTGTTTAGTTTGCCAGTAAACAATTGCTGTTTTCAAGGAATACAATTTAAACAGGCATTTTAAATCAAAACATCCAAAATATGCATCACTTTCTTTAAAAGAACTTTACAGTGCAGTAAGACAATTTATTATTACTATTATCTTTTATAACTGTCAAATTTCTCTGTAAAAACATTATAAGTATGAATGTTTTAAAATCATACTGATAGTGTTTTTGCCAAAAAAAATTCTTGGACATGGAAAAAACTCCACCCGAAACTGTGCCTGTGCACAGCGTACACGGTATAGTCCTCCGGCCCGGGAGACATTTTGAAAATTTCATTTTGGCCCGCGCTTAAAAGTATTTGCCCACCTCTGCCTTAACCTGTACTCGTAGAAAAAATAACAGATTTAGTTCCTCATGAAAAATGCGAAGATTTCGCGTATGATAGCAAAAATATTTCAACTTATTTGACGTCATTTCAGTACACGTCATGTTCAATAAAAACAAATCGGTGAAAACTTTTTGTTACCTCACAAAAAACCCGCTCTTTCTTTATCGGAAAAGGGATCCTTTAACTGAATCCGTTGTTTTTTCAACACTTATGTGTTGACGTGCGAAAAAGGCTTTATACAAACAAATGACAAATGCTACGCTTGCGGTACAAGCAGTTATATTTTGTTGAATTGAATGTAATTTTAATAAGCATTTGTATAACTTTTATATTATTTTCCTATATATTTTTAGTTTGTAAGAACTATAACATAAGTGTCGACTTGCTTCAACCTTCAGCCTATAGGCGGCACATTTGCAAATCCATCTCTGATTAAACTCAATGAAACTGCTGAATCGTCGATAATTTTTTTAACTGCTGAATAGTTTTGTTTAACCCAAGTGAGTGTCAAAATTGTCTGCACTTTAAAAGGTATTTTTATCTTCTCTGTTTATTTATAGAAGGGAAATATTATTTAAATTAGACAAAGAACAGCTAAGTTCTCTTTCTGAGTTACGCTACCTCTCGAGAGGAAAGACGTCATGGAGTCAATTTCCAGCGAGCAATAATATCATTGACTGCGGACGCCTCGTAAATCTTCGTTTAACACCGGCAAGTCCCGACTGGCAAATGATACTTAAAAAACTTCGAGTGAAAAACCCGGCCAAAATTCTCTCCAAGGTTAGGAAACGATCATCATAAAAGTGCATGAGAATTGAAGTTGTGAACGGGAACAAATGGGGCGTAAATTGCTGCAGAAGCACCACAGCGGTTTGTCGCCATGTGGTCTTTTGAAGAAGTCATTTAGACGAGGCGTGATAATCGGGTGTAATTGTAGGAACGTCAAGAAATAAGATCTATTACCGAATAACAACTGTAAATAGTAAATAAAGACTCGAGATAAACGGTGTAAAAATGACTCAGTTTTTACTTAAGGAGTGATTCATGCAAGCTTTTAAGTCCTGCTAACGGAATAATTGGCCGTGCAAATTGATTGCACTGGATACATTCTAACTGCCGGAATTCATATATAATTTTTTTTCCTCATGTCGGAATGTAAATCGTTTTCATTACGAAGAACAACTTAACTCTTTTTAGATTGTTTTTTAATGCTAAATAATCTTTTAATAATATACTTAGTGCTTAGTTTTATTCCTCATGCATTTACGTATGTTCTCATATTTTGAGCTTACCCTTTTTTTACATAACATACACAGGTGTAATCCTCAAAGCTGATATGGATTTTTGCAGTAATTTGTAATCGACTTTAAGCTGTAGGTCCTACCGTCTACCATTTGTACATATAAGATCCATAAAGTAGGAACATAAAAGAAAGAAACCGTAAACAATAAAACTATAATTCCGATATATGAACATAGGTTGATAATCGCATATAATTATAACAGAACGAAGTCCAAATGGTAGGGCGCTGCTCTTCTGTATCCGCAGGTTCGAAAATCGTTGCTGGAGTAGATGTTCGTAGTCGTTTGGTATCGGCTTTAAGCAGTAGTTCGCGGTCTTATTAGACCTAGTGTGAAAAAAATAGTAGACCATAGCTCTCAAACTCTTTCAGCATAAATAATTACAGTTAATGAACAATTTAATTTAATTACTAGTTATCTTTAATCCAGATAAAGCTAAAACCGAGCCAAAAGCCTTAAATTTCTTTTGTCAGTGGTGTGGAGTAATGCACATATTAAAAAAAAATTATAGGTGAAAATGCATGTTTATAGAAAGGCATGGGTGGCTTTAGAACTGGACAAACCGGACCTCTGTCCAGTGCGGCAAATTATATAAAGTAGTCTTTCAGCTCGAACTTATAAAATATTTCCTTTATTAGGCAATATTATATAAAAATATTTTACAAAACATAATTTGTGCTTGGAAGCCTGAAACATACTTAAACATTTTTCTTTTTGTTAAGTTTAATCGAAGCGCCAACCAGTGCAAGTAAAATGTGTCACGTAATTTTTTTTCATAAAGGTTGCACTACGTCTAATTATAGTAACATAGTTTGTAGGTCCAAATTTCACTGATGGCATGGTAGTTCGTAGCCGTTCGGAATCGTCTTTAAGAAGTAAGTTTCTGTCTCACTAACCTTTGTGTAGCAAAATAGTAAACTGTAACGGTCTAAACCTAACCAAAACAAATGTAATTATTCTTTGTAGCGAAACCCGCTCGTGGCATTAACTACATAATATATCAGCATTATGTTCATGAGAGAAAAAAAAATTAATTTCAGAGCTTTCTATCTAGTGTAATGAGAGTTTGCCGTACCATAAAAATAAGTTATTATCCTTCTTTATTATGTCCTAACTATAAGCTGTTATTAGAAATCTATTTTGAGGTGTACACATATATTGCGCGCAAATCCAGCGAGAATAACCCACGTTGTTCGACGTTTTCTTCCTCCAGCTATAAAAATGTTGGGAGATATGTCAACAGATTAGTTTTATCTACGCCATCTGTTTTACTATTTCTTCCGGCAAAGCAGAGTAGGCACAATGCAGCAAAAAGTTTCTCTAAAATAATTCTTAAATTCTTCAGTGTTTGCAGCAAAATTACTAATTTGGGGTAAGGTCATATAGTTCTTAAAATTTTGATTTGAATTAAAGCTAATTTCTAGAGTTCAAATGCATTAATTTTGATTAATAAATCATTTTACGTAAAAATTATCTCATTTTTTCTAAATCGGTATGTTTTACCTTCAGTTCTTGGTTGCATGGGGTGCCGTAGCTTAGAGCTCCATCCGCAGTCGTAAAGGTGAAGGATTCATTCAGGGTGAGCATCAGGATTTGCGAGTTAATTAAAATAAGAACTACATAAAATGTGAAAACAATGTTGTGCTAGATAGTAGAATAAAATAGTAAAGTGGGTAAAGTAATAAAAGATTTTATAAAACATTTCAATATTAATTGAGAAAATTTTCTATATAATCTAAGAGCAGAGTTGATTTTAGTGACCTATAATAAAAATTTTTATTTAATTCATCCCTCTATGAATTTTCCGACATTCTCCTTAATTCAAAGAATCTGCATCTTCAACTACTGCATTCATCCAGAAAGTAAAGTTCCTAAGTCTCGTTAAAAGAAACAAAACATTATCATCTGGAAATATTTATTGCAAAAGATACAGCAATATTATATCTATTTCTCAACATAATAGCATTGGAATTCTAGCACATGTAATAATATGGGTTAAGTTTCTCTGGTCTAGTGTGATATAAGTCTGCCGTTTGGGATAGAGTCAGTGTGGCACAATTGTCTGCTAGTCTTCATCTATAGTGACCGAACAGGAATTCCTGTAAGTGCAAGAGCAGATGGAAGCCGCTATGAACAAGGTCGGTATGTAGGGTGGAAGATTGTCATTGACGACATTTGTCGGCCTGGACATTTTGCAAATCTTCGGAAAAATCCCGGCATCAAATACGAATCATATGTGTGTTCATCTCATCCGGTCTATACACTAAACATAATGATAACAGATTTTGATCGGCGCTTCCTTTTGTGAGTTCAAAAACTGTCGGTGTAGGAGAAATAAAAGTTGACACCTTAGCCCACTAAAACGACATTAATATCAGCGATTGGGAATTTACAATACCCACGCTCACCACCCGGCCTGTGCCATCTGTTTAGTAATTTTTGCAACACCACTTTTTGGTAATGTGGAAAACTTTCGGAGAACATAATCGAAGTTCAACCAGACAATTTCTACATTACTATCTGGATGACCTCTCCTGGTTAGTAGACTTTCAATAACTAACATTTTTGGTTAGACGTGAGCTCGTATATTTGTCTCAGTTTGGTGAATTTGTTTTAAAATATATAATTTTCCTGATAATTCTTTTACATTTCTGATACAGCGCTTTCCTGGTAATCGCAAATCTAGTGTATAATAAATCTTTGTACATAACATTTTTTTTATGTTATCTTTTCTGATGTTTGTTATTTCTCGTATCTAGATTGGCTTTGATGCGTATACCAACGAATTTTTGAGCAGTCGGGTGGATGGAGATTTGCTCCTGCAATTGACGGAAGACATGCTGAAGGAAGATATTGGAATAAAAAATGGGATATTACGTAAAAGGTAATTTTTTGAAGTACAGTAATAATTATTATTTATTTGTGAAAGTAAACACTTTTAAAAAACTTTCATTTTACCAGTTTCGTAATACCCGAAAGAGTGGTTTTCAAAGTGTCTATGTGCCTTGCAGAGTCTCGAACGCTGGAGCTCAAGATCTTAAAAAAGAACATTGTTTTGTTAAAATTTTTATATTTTATTAAAAGAAAAAGAAAGGATAAAATTGGATGAAGATGGAGATAATGGATGTTTTACTTGTTGCAAAGATTTTTGATCTCCAATGAAAGTCTAGGCGTGAAATCTATTCTTGGTGAACATTTATCACAGCTCATCATCTGGTTTGAGAAATAATTCTAAAATGATAATATAAATTTGTATGCATTCGATATCCATTCACTGCTATTGTTTCCTTTGGATATACTGACGCAGAAGAAAAGAATCTGATCGAGTTATTAGAGCCGAAATTCACTCATCTTCTATATGGCGAGGCAAGATCTTTCTTCTGACTTTACTGAAATTGTTGGAATGTGATACAGACCACTTAATATGATTAATTTAAATTTGGAGCTATCGTAAAAGACCACAAGAGAATACAGTACAATTAAATCAACAGGTAAAGCAAAGAGGCCTTACCTCCAAATTTTCGATGGTACTGCTTCTCGTCAGTTTGTCCCGGGCCGGGCTGTTTTTTTTCTAGCATAAACACCTTGATTCCGTGTTTTGCATTAATGGCTCGAATACATTGGTGGAAAAAGAATAAAATTTATATACATTTAAAAAGAATTACAGAAAACTATGTACATTTAAAAAGAAAGGCTAGCGAGAGTTCATCTCGACTGTTTACACATTCGCGGTTGACACCGACACTGAGTTCGTTTGTAACGGTTACAGTTAGTTCGCCGGGGGATTTCCCACAGAGCAAATATTATGTTTGGACAACTCTTAATAATATCCTCTTTATTATTGCACATGGTTGCTATCCAACCAGCACAGAGGCTACCGTCTTAATAGAATGGGGTTAAAGGTAATCACATTAGTCCAGGCTTGCGGCCCCACAGAGGATTATACTGAAGACCAGACCGTTACAACAGCGATTCAAAGCGGTTACGAAGCCTCTGCTGACAAACGAGAGTTCAAACATGCTCCGAGTTTAATATTGTCCAACCCAGTAAAGAGCAACCCCAACAGAGGAAAATTCGAGACTATCAGGGAGGTCGGGAGAGCAAGTTTTACTAAGACACTTCTGGCTTGTGACTCCCGTTTATATCTAAATCAGGGAACGATGGTCGATTGGTTAGGGTGCTGGCCTCCGTACCGGAGTTCGAATCCCACAGTGGCATGGATGTTCGTAGCCGTTCGGAATCGGCTTTAAGCTGTAGGTCCCGGTCTCATTAGCCATCGTGTTGCAAAAAGTAGACCGTAGCACTCCAAACCAAACCAAACCATATCTAAATCAGGAATGTTCCTAAGGTTGTCTCTCCTTTCGCACCGCACAAGGGACACGTACGGATTAGGGATGATGGCCGCGGACGCGAGAGATATTCTTCCACGGGGTTAAGGATACCTGGTACTATTGTTTCATGTCACTTAAACTTGGTTGATCCAAAATCATGAAGTGTGCAAAGTCACAGTAAGAAATGCGAAATCGGTTACTCTCCAAAACTTATATCAATTTTCACTATATTTAGAGTTAAAAGCCAAACATAAACATTTACAAACAAAATTAGGATTATGAAGGAAACAGAGAAGAGCTGAATGCGAAACAAACGTACATAGATTATCTATGAAATAAACCAGGATGGCGAAAGCTGCTATTTGGTTTTATCCATCTCAAGTAGTGGGGAGTCCGATCATTCGCCGAAACACAATGTAAATGAAAAGAACAGATTTGTCTTTCACACTCAGTTCTGCCTGTTCAGTTAGCTTTCCTTCTAGTTGGGTTTCAGTCAGAAGCCATATAATGCGAGCGAATTTTCAAACATAAAGAACTGACGCTTGGTGGGACTGCAACCAGTAGTGTTCCTGCTACCCAGAACAGATTCCGAATTTGCCGTTTCTCTCTCGTAAGAAATGTTATCGTTATAAAGACAACATTTTCTACAACAAGGAAAATATGCAGCAACTAGATTTTTTTTCCTCCAAAATTTAAAACTCTTACAAAATAGGAAAGGAAATTGTAAATACATGTTGTGACACCTGATATTGATTAATTATTTAAAAACAATATCTTAACTTTAAAAATTTTTTTTAAAAACTGTCAAACAGAAATTATAATAAATATTATTTAAGAACTACTGACTGGGGCAACATGATAAATATTTTTATCTCTGAAGAAATTATTTTTATCATCTACTTCAAAAATAAAAAATATATATGTTTTAATATTAATTTTATGATACATATTTTGCCTCTTGATGCTAGTGTCCCCTTTGCATCTTCTACACTGCACTATTGGCTGCACCTCCCTGCAGCCAGCATTACACTTGGAGCGGGAGTTAATGCTATGAGTAACATTTGTTTTGGGAAATTTTGCTAATAAAAATACTAAACCTTTATTTAACTGTCTGTATGTAAAGTACCTATAATATTGATCTACATTTTAATATATATTTCATAAAAATGGAATGGGGTTTCCCCCAAAATATCTTACAATTCTAAGGGTTTCATGAGTCAAAAAAGTTTGAAGTTAGTTTAACTCCCTGGGGATGACCCTGGCCCATACAGACCGAAGGACTTAAAGACGGGCTTGACCAGAAAGATAAAAAATAGGGATGAAAAGTATATCTAGAGGGGTCTTCTTTTCACTTACCCCATCTTATGACCAGTTAACAGTTTGATTGATTACTGCCTACAGCAAAGCTTGACCACATTTTGAGGTGTTTTCCTTAGCAATGAGTTTTTACTTTCGTTTTATTCTCTAAGATAATTCTAATCTTATTTTATGCTGCAATATACATTTTAAATTTCAGTTTGAAAGTATTTTATAAAAACATAAGCTAGTTAAATATTTTATTCATGGCTCCGAAGTCCATTTTCAAGGAGAAGGGAGAGGGGTGGGGAGAATGGAACAGTCCATTTTACATTTCCATCTGCTGAAAACTTTAGAACTTATGGGTAGTAAAATTATCTGCTCCCCTCATCTTTAAAGCATTAATACAATGCAACTATACCTGCTTAATTTCACTAACTGCCAAAGCATTGTCTGTCTATCAACTTAAGTATATATTTTTCTGGAGATTTGGGATATTATAATTCCTTTTCTTGTTTTGGCATGAATGCTTTCAGTACAAATGGTGTTTTCCTACATAGAAGTATTTAACAATATGTTGGTGTTACAAATGCTACTCGGAGAAGCCAAGAACATGCGCTGGAGGCTGCACAATTTAATTGCACCTTTTATTTTGAAAAGAACTTCTGGTTTTTAAAAACAGTTTTGCTCAAAGTGGATCTAGTTGACATCATTCATCATTTTTCATTAGTACTGATTTTTATTGTTTTCATTTTGAATAAAACAGTCTGATGTATTTAATTAATTTTATGTCTCACACAAATGCACATAATTACAATATTTACACATGGCTTTTGAATTAATTTGAAGTATATTAGGCTGCAAAGAAGGTGACTGTACATTCTGTAAGCCATCTTAAAACTGGCATGTAATGACTCCTGCACCTAGAGCCACTTGGTAGTAATTCACAGCAAACATAGGGAATAAACCAGGATCCTAGTAATTTAAAAGCAGAGATCAAGTTGGAGATTTCAAGCTTGGCCTGTCACCTTCAGAGGTATTGCTTGGACATTGCAAATCTGAACCTGTTTTACATGCCCCAGCCTCCTTTAATAAACATATGCTACTTGGTGCCATTAATGAACATACCAGATATTTGGCCAGCTGTCTCAAACCCTCCAGTTATGAGGCTAATGCCTTTGCTGACTGAGCTACTGTGCCTAAGTAATTAATAATACATGTACTGAATACATAATTTATAATTTAGTGGTTAATAAAGTTTTCTACCTTTCTGAATTTAGGTGTATTTTCTGCTAAACATTATTTTTTTTCTTTCAGATTTTTAAGAGAGCTAAGCCAACTGAAAAGAATGGCAGACTATACATCGTGTGATTCTACATACTTGAATCATGTCCTCCAGGGCCTTGGACCTGAATTTTCTCAATATACATACCAAATGTTACGATGTGGTATCCAAAAAGAAACTCTGAGATATATAAATGAGGACCATTTAAGTAGAGACTGTGGTATTGATAACAGCATACACAGGTTAAGGATAGCACATGCAATAAGAGGTAAACTTCAAAATTTTCCATTCAGTCCTTAGGTAATTTTTTGTTAAAGATACAGGATTATAACATTAATACTGACAAAAGGGAATTATCTGATATTAGAAAAAAATCACTTGCTTTAATTTTAATACATATTTCACTCTTTTCTCTCACTTCATATAGTCATACTAATCATACTTTAAGTTCAGGAGCAGAGATAATTCTATGGAAAATTACTGTGTTGATACTCTAAGAATATGTTTAACAAAGGAGGACGAATTAGGTCATTTTAATGGTGAAGGTTAATTTTATTGAAAGGTAGCTATGTGTGAAAAATATGCATCAGAATTAATTTTCATTTATCCTCTAAAATAACTTAGACAATGTTTAATTCAATGTAAAATAGGATAAAACAACTGCTGCAAATAAACTACTATAACTAAAAATTACTTTTTTTACCCAAAAATTTATCAACAGGGGCATAATGTATATCTCCTACAGATCTGTTGTAACTTTCACAAAGTTAATAATAGGTTGTTATAAATATATGCGATTGACTTTCCTAAGATCAATATTAAACCAATGTTCTAATTGATCGATTTCTAAGTATATTTCATGACATATATAAATTAAAGAATTTTTCTCTTTTTATAGATCAGGAAATAAGTTGAAAATGTAAAACTTAATTTATGAAAGTGTAAAAGTTTATTCTTAGTGTTGAATTTTTATAATCTGAAATGATAATGCACTTATATAGATGGGGAAAAGAAAAAAAAAAAAAAAAAAAAAAAAAAAAAACTTATGAAGTCTATTTTACTAAGAACTTATTTTATTAATTTTTGTTTATCTATAAATTTAATTTATTTTTAATACTTTTAATCTAGTTTTTATTGAAAATATATTGTTTCTTTATTTTAGGTTTAGCTCATACAAATGAAGATGATGAAGAGGAAGAAGATAAGCAAAAGAGCTTAGATGTCTTTGTTAGCTATAGGAGATCAAATGGTTCTCAGTTAGCTAGGTACTTTTCTTTCAATATAGGTTTACTGAAATATTGCCTTAAGCATAACTATATTTATTATACATATGTGTGGATTGTAGAAAATTTCTTCCACACCATTAAAAAGAATATAACATACAGGTGGTGGGGACAAAATAATGGAAACACCTTAAAAAGTCAACAAATTATAATTTAATATGGTGTAGGTTCGCCTTTTGAGGCAATTACAGCTTCAATTCTCCTAGGTATTGATTCATACAACTTGTGAATTGTTTCCAAAGGAATTGCAAGTCATTCTTCAGTTAGAATACCCTCCAATTCTTTAAGAGATGATGGGGGTGGAAATCGATGTCTTACTTCAATCTCTAAAACTGACCATAAATGCTCAATGATGTTGAGGTCTGGAGATTGTGCTGGCCATGCAAGATGGTCAACGTCATTACAATGTTCCTCATGCCATTCTTTAACAATTCTAGCTGTATGGATTGGGGTATTATCATCTTGAAAAATGGCGTTTCCATCTGGAAACAGTGCTTGAACCATATGGTGAACTTGATCACTCAAAATTTGTAAATAGTCTCTGCTGTTAATTTTTCCATGAAGGGAAATCATTGGCCCTGTGGATTTCCAAGAAATAGCACCCCAGATCATCACAGAACCCCCGCCATGTTTCACGGTTGGTTGAAGGCAGTCTGAATCAAACGCTTCTTTCGGTTGTCTCCAAACGTATACTCGGCCAGTTGTCAGAAATAAGGAAAATGACATTCGTCAGAGAAAATTACACTTTTCCTCTGTTCAAGGGACCAATTCCGGTGGGCCATACACCACTCTAAAGGCTTTGAAACATTTGTCTGTGAAAGCAGAGGTTTTCCAATTGCAACTCTTCCATGGAATGCCCCCTTGTGCAGCTCTCGACGGACAGTTTTGGTGGACACTGGGTTCTGAAGGTGTTCATTGAGCTCAGTAGTAATTTTAAGAGCCGTGGTCACACGGTCCTTTCTAACAATTCAATATAAAGTTCGACGGTCTCTCTCAGACAACTTCGACTTTCAGCCAGACTTGTGCTTTGCTGTGGATGTTTTCCCTTCTTTTTGGAAGGCAGTCATTACTTTTGAGACAGTACCTCTTGAAACACCAAACATTTGGGCAATCTTAGTTACACTAGCCTACCATACAAGCACCAACAATTTGACCTCTTTTAAAATCTGAGAGGTCTGCCATTATAGGGTATAATTAATATTTTAAATATCTGAAAACAGAAAAATAACATACATTTTACATCAATATACCAAACAAAATTATTATACAGAAAATAGGAACATATGCCAAGTTTTGATTGTTTAAATTATGTTCAAAGATTATGATGGTGAAATATTAGGTGTTTCCATTATTTTGTCCACCACCTGTATATGGGAGGTAACAGCACTTAATAGACCTAATGTATTTAAAATATTTGAATATTTTTGTTTCAATTAAAATTTACTGGCATAATAAATAGTGATGATAAACTTTTTTACATTATTTGAATGTTAACTAATACTTAAATTTTAATAACAGATTCATTACAAAAAGTATGTTTGGTACTAAATAAAAAAAGTTAACATAACGCTATCAACCCTTCATATATATAAAAAATATTTTAATTAGAGCCCAATTTTGTGTTTCCCTCTTAGTTTTACTGGGATTAAATATAATACAGTAAAATATTTTTTTTCCTCATTTAAAGTATTGCTCCATATCTTTCTTAATATAAATTGTTCATCAATCAAAGAAACTGATTGCATGTCTTTCTTGATTTATACTATTTTCACTAATGCTTTCTTTTCTTATCTATAGCTTACTAAAAGTGCATCTGCAGCTACGAAGTTTCTCTGTGTTTATAGATGTTGAGCGATTAGAAGCAGGAAAATTTGACAACAATTTATTGAACAGCATTCGTCAAGCCAAACACTTTTTACTTGTGCTAACTCCTAATGCATTAGACAGATGCATAGGTGACAATGAGTGCAAAGACTGGGTGCACAAGGTAATAGCAATTCTTAAAATTTAAATGCTTAGAAATATTTAAATACTCTTCAATAAATCAGAAGGTTTCTTGTATTTGCTAAACAATTTATACAACTTGTTGCCTATTTAACATAGTGGCTAATGTCACTTCAACCTTGAAGTATACTTAGATTCAAATTCTGAATTAGATTTTGATGTACATATACTGCCCTTCTGATAGTGAGTGTGATAAGCTTGCTATTCCCATACTTTTATATTTTAAAGTTTTATTCATGTATGTGTCAATAGCACAGTTGAATGGGAATGGTGAGATATGGTTGTATTGCAATCAGTGTGTGATGGTAAATTTGTATTTTCATGTTGAATAATATATTAAGATTCCAGCATCTTGGGCCTCCTTTTAATATGCTATACCAAATGTAAAATACCATTATAAAACATGCACAGCATATTTATTGAATTTGACTTTGTTTTTTATGCTACTGTGAAATTTGAATAGTTCACTGATTGAGATAATGAGTAATATTAATTGCCTACATAATGTTTAAATAATAAACATTTCTGCTGCATGGAATTGAAAAATGTCAAAATCAATAAATAAAAATAACTAATTAATATAACTATTTTATTTTCAAACACAGTTTTGTAAGTTTTCCATTTAAAGTTACCATGCTAGACTAAAAAATTAATCTTTTTTTAAAAAATAAGTGTATAAATTATGACTAAACGTTATTTTCTTTTTTCTTGCAAAGACTTTAGGAAAAAAGTGTTAATTATTATAAGATTATAATGTTATTTATTTTGATAAGTTATATTAAAATTCAAAATTTCAAGAACATTTTCAGGTAGAATAATATGTATCTCTATTAATAAAATATTTTTCAAATTGCAGGAAATTGTAGAAGCACTCCAAAGTCAGTGTAATATCATTCCAATTTTAGACAATTTTCAGTGGCCTGAACCAGAAACATTACCAGAAGATATGAGAGCTGTGTGCTATTTCAATGGAGTCAGGTAAACTGTTATTCTTTGCTAGTCTATGTACCTTGAGTTTAAAATTAAATGTTTAAGTACACCTTTACAATTTATTCATTCTATATAAATATATCGTAAATTAGTGTTAAAGTGAATGGAAAACAGTCTTTCTTGATAATAATAAATTTATTAAATTATCGTTTCTTCTAAAAGCAAAACCTGCGCTATTTTCATTAATCGTGGTTGACAGCTCCATGTCCATGCGCTAACTGATCTTATCTGTTTGCAAGCTCATCAAATTGTTCCAAAATGTTTCCACCTGACCGGATTATCCTAAAAGTTTATGCTGGCATGGGTCCTTTTCATTTATTTTATTATTATAAGAGTTCCCTTTTTAAAATTGCTTATAACTCACGTAATTTCTAACTATAATATATACGTTTTTTAAAATTATTTGAATGGTGACTAAATCATATTCCCTGATTTTAATACTTTTATGTGAAGAAAACTGAGCAACAGGTTTTTTCATGCTCAATAACTTAACTTTCCCATGAATGAAATCACTGACTACCAAATTCTCTCTATGCACTCAGAGACAATCTCATGTGTACTTTATAAATCATCATGGTGTTCAAACCTTTTAATTGTCTATTCTTGCAATTTGCAGTTTTGATTATTCCAGAAAAAATAACCTAATTCTCGTGTTTTTACTTGGGTAACTTGTGTAATAGAAAACACAATCTCTCAACTGCTTTGTACTTGGCCTGGACAGATGTTAGAATGCAATCCTGATTCCTACTATGAGAAAATAAATTTTATCTGTTTTTGAGTATTGTGGTCTTTAACACTTTTTCATTGGATTAATTAATTCAATATGGTGACTCATCCAATATGGGTTTGCACTTTACAAAAATAAGTATCTAAAATTTTAAGACAAGACATAAACATATCCATAGAATACATACAGACAAATACATATATATATATATATATATATATATATATAGATAGATAGATAGATAGATACATAGATAGATATATTCAGATAAGAGATAATTATGAAAGACTTGTATACAATGAACTATCCAGACCTTAAAAGAAATAGTAAAGAAGTTTTGAACCCGCTATGAAGAAATCGATATTTAAAAAAGAGTTTGAATACAATTAGAAAACATGCTTATTCTGTACTTTGCTATAAGGATGAAAAGTATGACTATACATACTGTTTATTTAATCATATTCATTTTTTCTTTATGAAATGCATCAAAACATAAGTGTGTTTGTTTTAATAACTGCACCCCAATGTTTGAAGATCAGCAAACATAGTTTTAAAATTTCATAATGAGTAATTAGAACAATGCTAGATTCAGTATTTTTTTTTAAATAATAGTGTTAATGAAAAAGCTATTTTTTTAGTACTCAAAATGACAGCACAACTTTTCTTTAATAATCGTATTTAATACAAATTTATTTTTAGTTGTTGAAATCAAATTGCATTTTTCTCAAGTAACTTTTTAATCTTCTATAAAATTTAAACTACTCTCCTAAACATTTAAGAGTATGAAAAATTTAGGTTATAATTTAAGAAAGTACAAGCACTTTATGCAATATTAATTTAAAAGAACTCTGCAATGTTAAAATTAAAACCTAGATAAACATATAATACTATGAAATGTCTACAGTACTACATATAAAGCTTTTTTAAAACTACATATATCAGATGCATTACTAAAAGAGAAGAATAAAAAATAATAATGGATCTATGTTAGAACTTTCATATTTTTAAAGTAAAAGTGTTTATACCTAACATATGGATAAAATACTCTTAAATGAATTTTACTTTTAATATACTTTTCTCTCTCTCTCTCTTCGGCGCAACAGCCCCTAGGGGGCCAGGGCCTATGGTGGCAATCTTCGTTTTCTAGACCAAGGGCCCTGGGGTGCAAAGCATATGTTCCGGTTAGGTGGTCAGCCTTACGCAGAACCCCCAGTGTTTAGTTCCCAAGCATGCTTGGTCCTCAGTTTCTCTATCCACTGAAGGGATGAAAGGCTGAGTCAATCTTGCCCAGCCCGAGGATCGAACCTCGGACCTGTGGCGTGGGAACGTGAAGCACTACCCCAACGCCACTGGGCTTAATATACTTTTCTAGATGAAGTAAAATAGTATAAATTGTTAAATTTTTAAAAATATTAAAATTTACTTAAAATATATTATTTATGCATACATTATGAATGCAACATTGAACTCTTTTATTATAATCAAATGCATAAAACTTGTAATATATTTCAAATTTATGTAAAACAATTTCATTTTTTAAAATATTAAATAGAGGTACTAATATATAGTTATTGCAACAGAAAATTTATTTTCTTAAAAATACCTTTTTCAGGTGGATTCATGACTACCAAGATGCTTGTGTTGATAAACTGGAACGCTTTATGCGTGGTGAAATGAATGTACGCAGTGATGGACCTCTAGGACGCTATGTTGGTATTGGTGGTGCAGGAACACCAGGCACAGGGAATGTATTGAACAACCGAGGAAACCCTACATACCAACGAAGTGCTAGCAATGATAGCAATAAAGGTAGCACCTGCTCAGATAAAGAAATAAATGGAAGCAACGGACATAATCACCTGAGTGAAGTGTCACATTGTTGAACATCAAAGCATAATTATTAGGTGATAATTCAAGTGCTTCAGACTGACGAAGTTGCTTGCAAACTTATCTTGATAAGTTTTGAATGCTGATTATTTATACAAAGGACAATTTTTTATGAGTGACTGGAGATGCCAAAAAAAAAAAAAAGATTTTATAAAAGATATCTATGGTAAAAATATTGATAGTTTATAGGGATGATTGTGATCCCACTTCCAGAATGTTAAAAACTACCATGATGGAAAAATATCACATAACTCTGTTAATATTTACACACATTTTGTAATAATTTCATTAACAAAGCAAATATGTATAACTTAAAAATTATTTCATGTTTGATCTAGAAAATTTGTGCTGACCAATGCTCTTCATGGATTTGAATCCTTCTGCAGGCATGAATGTTTGTAACCATTCAAAGTCAGCTGTAAGCAGTAGGTCTTAGTCTTATTAGACCTTTTGTAGCATAACAGTATACCATAGTACTCAAAACTGAAACTAAAACCTAGGAAGTTGGACTTGTTTAAATTTTACATAGTCTAAAAATTTCAAAATTTTGTAATCTGTGAATGGTATATTTGTTTTAAAAACTAAATTTGAGAAAGACAATGAGTTTGCTACAAAAATGTAGACTCAATCAGTTTAATATTTTTATAAATTGTAGGCTAAATTTTATAAAATAATTAAACAAGAACATGAAATATGAGGAGTTCTAGCTATATCTGGATCACAACCACTCCTGGTTTTAATATTTGACACAAAACATTGCACAGCTATAAAATATTTTTAAATATAATACATTTAAAAGTTTGTAACTTTTGATAATTTTTTAACTTAAAATTGACAGAGCTAGAAAAACTTATTTTAATATTAATAACACAATGTAAGTGACATATACACAGCTTACAAAAAGAAAAATCAAATAGAGTTCCCAAAGCCTGTTCCCACAATTCCCAATCATTAAAAAATATTAAATTAAAAAGACCTTTTTCTCCACTAGGATAATGCAAAATTATCACTTCTTAATGGATTTTATATCCTGCTACGATAATAAAACCTTTTATTAGTACTGGAGTTCATAATATCAAATTCTGCAGCTGGCATGAATTTAAACAGTAGATCCAAGTCTTATTAATCCAAACGATGGCTGAAAGGGTAGAACACTGCTCTTTGGTACCAGAGTTTGTGAGTTCAAATACCACTGACAATATGGATGTTCATAACCATTTAAAATAGACTTCAAATAATGGGTCCCAGTCCTTAGTATAGCAAAAAAGTAGACTATTAGCATTCAAAACAAACAAATAAATCTTATTAATCAGACTATGTGTGGCCAAAACATAACTACAGTGCTTCCGACATATGTAAAATATATAAAAAAAAAATTAGTTTCAAAACATAAAAAGAGGTATGAAAAGAATGATTTAAATTAAGAGATGATGAATGGAAACTGTGGAATACTATATCAGTATTCTAATATTGTTAATTAGTAATTAGCAGAGACACATCTTACAATAACCAAAGAATATTAAAGGTGTCCAGTTAGAATTATAAAGATAAGTTTGCAAGCTTTTTATGAAATACTGTGTAGATATTATACTGTGAAATGAACTATGTGGAATCAAGAAGTAAAGTTTTTGTACTACTAATTAGAATGAATTTATGAATAATGCATGGAGCAACAGAAAGCATTTGTAGAGAGACTATGAAATATCGGAGAACTCTATTCATCTTCAAAAAGTCATCATTTGTATTTGTTGTCAAATATTTGAACTGAAAACAAAATAAAACTGAAGTTGATCGATTTAACATGGAACTATGTAAAATATTCAGAATTCTCTAGCAATTGCCACTTTGTAAGTTAGTTTTCATGTTCTGAATTAAATTTTAAAATGTGATATATAGTTTGTTTTATATTGCTACTAAATTATATACACTGCTCATATGTAAGAAGAGAAAAAGAAAAATATAATCTTAATAGGAGTACAAGGATTTGACCTGGGCTTTGTATGCACCCACCTACCGTTCCCAAAAAACCTGAGAAAATGTTATACATAAAAAAGAAAACCCTATAAACTTTGCTTAAATGTTTTTCAAAGAAATGTGTTGGTGTATCTGGACTTATAAAACCCAGGCATTATAGTATTTATTTTTAAAAATAAAAATGTTTTAAGTTTTAAAATTTTAGGAGATATTAAATTGGTATCAAACAGAGGCCAAGTGTTATATTCCCCATTTTAAGCCTACTTCTTATCTAACAAATAAAAATAATAATAAAATTATGACATTTTTGCTTATCAGTTTGTCTTTTAAAATAGATTTTTAATATATGTGTTTGTATAAGTATAAACTAACCAGTTTTGATTATATAATTTAATAATCACTAAACCCTCTTATAAACCAATAAAACCCACTTAGGCCTTTTTTAAAAGAATTTATAAGTTCTGTTTTTGACTCCTCTATTAAGGTAACTGAATTGATTTCTCCCTTAAAAAATATTTATGTGAAGAAACAAAATGTAAAAATGAAACATCAATGGTTACAACATATTCAAAGTATAACAGAAGAGTTTTTTCAGAAAAAAAAATCATACTTGGCTTTTTTAACTGTAAGATATTATTTTAACTTCAAGTAAAATTATCACAATAATAATAATAATAAATAACCCCCCCTTTTTTTACATGTTAAATGCCATGCTAATTTCACATGGCATGCCTACCTGGCAACATGAAGTTCTCATGTTGAACTTTGGAGAAATATTAATTGCAAATAAGTTAATTCATGTTATCATTCATAAAGCATTTAATTTTACTGAGGTCACTGGTGACCCCACGATGCTACACAAACTCAGTGCCAGTCACTGGTTACTCCTATGTTAATTAAAGCTATTTAACATGTTAATTACAAAAAATAATTCTGTTATAAACAATAAAATAAAACTTTATTAAAGAGATTTGCAGATGATATTTAACAGAATTTACAAAATCTTTTTTTAAGAAAGATCATGAAGAATCATCTGATTCATCATCTGATTGACCTTCCACAACCCTAAGACAATGCTCAACAAACTCAACAAATATGGGTTCTTTCATTGCATGTTCCATTTCATGAGCATGATTCTCAGTAGAGTCCAGGTGTTTCAGCATCTTCCTTAAATGTGGATTTTCTAAAGATTTTACAAGCTTTCTGTCAAGTCCTAAAAATGAATTATTAATAGCATTTCTTTATTAGTATCAATAAAAACAATCGAATTAAACTACATCTTACTTTGTAACTTATGTAACTTAATTTACTAAAAAAATTTGAAAACAACTACTAACCATGTTTTTAATAATACTTACACATGCAAACTTTTATACATTTTAACCAAGGTTGGAAAAAAATCATGATTTTTTTTTTAATTAAAAAAAAAAAAAAAAAAAAAATCAGATTTATTTGATTTTTTCTGAATTCTAATTTTAATGATTGTTGTGTTTTTATATTTTTTGCAATATACATGGAATAGTTTGTTATAAGTAACAACTTATCTATCTAGTATATTCTACACACTGATTATCTAAAATTAAATACATAAATTTTAATCTAAATACATTCCATTATTTTGTAATTGGATGGTGCAAACTAAATAAGATGTAAATTAAAAGAACATATAAATTATTCATTTAATGCAAACTATTTATTTAAAATCACATCACATTTATTTCATATTTACACACATAATTTATAAATCACATTTATTTCAATATTTTTTTAAGCAACAAGTTATGGATTTAACTGTTTCAATAAAAACACTAGTTTTGATGCTTTATCCACTCCTGATTGGTTACGAAGGTTAGAATGAACAAAACCAAAAGAAGAAAACTGTGTTTCTATTCTAGCAGATGATGCCACGGCTGTTGTTATTTGGTAGAGAAACTGGATTTCAAGTTCTGTAATACTCTCTTTACCTCCCACTACATAAAATGAATTCCACTAGTCATAACTAGTCATTGTACTTACCCCTACTACTTTCTTTCTGATAGCAACCCCTAAATTCTTGGAAAACATACTATCTACTTACACTTATTTACATATTGGTATTTCTTTGCTGACTGATTCTCAAATCTCCTGTCTTTGGAATATAGATTTTAAGAGAAATGAAAAAGAAATGATTTTAATCAATGATTTTTTTTTTAAATCAACTGATTTAAATCATGCCAACCCTGATTTTAATCATTCTATAAACATTAACTGTATTTTTTAAACAAATTTGAAGGTTTGCTATATTTTATATTTCCTTTCTAACTTATCTGCTATTAAAAAAATTTAATAGAATATTAGCCAAGATATTTTATAGCAGAGCAAAAAATGTACTACTGATTCCCTTAATTAAACATTAAAAGAGTATACTAGCAATTAATTTCTTACAAAGTTTTTATTTGTATGTAGTCATAACAATGCTTATCCATTAGTTATATATATATATATATATATATATATTTGCAAAGAATAATTTTAAGTTCTTACTGTCATTACTTCTTTGTATGGAGTAAAGAAAATAATGTAATCCTGACAAACTTCAATTCATAATGAAATATCTACATATTGAAAAATCTCAATATAACAGGCATAACAGTGGGACAACAACCATAAGGTGGCATTACTTGGGTTCTACTCAGAAAACTCAACTTGAAAAACAAAAGTAACCTTGAAGTAAATATCCAAATGATAATTCTGATGGCATATCATACAATCACAATAAAATATTATGTATAATTTAATATGGGTACAAGGAGGTCATGTAGTGTCAACAAACAGAATTTTTTTTTTAATGTTGATATCCTAAAAACCTCACAAAAATGGGTTTTTAAAGGTTTG
This sequence comes from Pardosa pseudoannulata, assembly GCA_032207245.1. NCBI lineage: Eukaryota > Metazoa > Arthropoda > Arachnida > Araneae > Lycosidae > Pardosa > Pardosa pseudoannulata. Next base: position 87,930,273 of record CM063501.1, read on the forward strand.
GTTCGATTTGGTGCATTTTTCTTTTTATCCCTCTCCTTTTGTTTGGTATATTATGCTAAACTCTCTTTGGACAAATGTATACATGTAATATATGAGAGAAAATAAAAATGAAATTACTTACCTAAGAGGCGCAATTTTTCGGGATTTACTGTATCTTCAGTCTCAAATTCATATTTTGATGCGGTGTCATTACCTATTAAAAGAAAATGAAAGAAATGTAAATCTTTTTCCTTTACATACACAATATTTAATTTACATTAATAAAATATTACTTTAAGAACACTAGCTAAGTATTTTTGGATGCAGAAAAGATTATAATCAAATATTAATGACTTAAATTTTTCATGAATTATAACAAATTTCAAAACTATTTATGTGAAGAAAGAAGATGTAAAAATTAAACATGAATGGTCACAACTTATTCATGCTATAACAGAAAAGTTTTTTGGAGAAAAAAAGGTAAAAAAAAGTCATACATGACCATTTTATGATGTAAAATATTATTTTAATTACAAGTGAAATTTCACAATAAATAAATAAATGGTTTATTTTATATTTTAGACATCATGAATCCAATGCTAATTTCCCTTTTTTGTTTGTAGTAATTATCACAAGGCTTTAAAAGTATGCATTCACTTAGAATACATACTGTTTAAAGCTTAATGAATAACTATAATGATTTATGCAAGCAGTAGAAATCAAATCTATAGACTTTAGAACTGAAAAGAAATGCTGTACTTGTTTAGCTATCAAATGAAGACCCATTATGAAAAAGAAGTTCCTCCCTCTCTCTATATATATATACACACACAGGGTGTCTCAAAGCGACAGCATAAACTCTGCACAGTTAGATTCCTATAAAAACTGCTCAAAGAAGTGTTCATGTACGATCCATAGTTTACACACAAAAGAAAAAAGCATGACGTTGCTTCTGGTGCAAGAAAAAAACACTTTATTGGACATATTAACAACAGTATTAGCATATCTTTTCAGACGATAATGTTTAAAACGTTCGGCGTGCATTTTGAGCCACACATGCCATGAAATGATGTTAAGCAGCTGTTGAACTGGTATTTAAAAGGCTGCATCTTGCAGCTATTGGTAGTCTTTGTATGGTGGCCATGTATTCCATTCATGACTACTGCAACATATACCTGGTGTACAGCCAATGTAATGAAAATGCCTTACGAACTGTTAGGGAGTATGTCCTTGCATGTACTGTTGCTGCTATGTTCAATAAAGTGTTTTTTCTTGCACCAAAAGTGATGTCAAACTTTGTTTTTTTTGTATCTTTCTAGTAAACTATGGATTGTACAGGAACGCTTCTTTGGGCAGTTTTTATGTACTCCCAAAGAGGAAACTAACTGTGCAGAGTTTATGAGGTCATTTTGGGACACCCTGTATATATACACATAAAAGTGAGAAAGGTAAATAAAATCTCAATTTCTGCTCTGTAAGTCTCTTTCTAGGACTAATTTTTATACACTTCATACAAAAGAAGCTTCTTTCCTGCATTTTCACCAGAAAAGAAATTTTTTTTCCCTCAGATTTTTTTGGGTCTGTGATATTTAAGATTTGTTGAAGTTGCATCCCTCCAAAATTGTAAATTTCCACTTTCTTTCTTTTAGAGTTTTTCTGGCCAATTGAACCTAAATTTTTATTGATGTTGTAGCCCACTGTTAAAAATTTGCAGAAAAAACCTGCTATAGTGCATGATTGTGAATGCTGTACTGCTTTGTTAGCAGTACAATAAAATTAAACAGTAATGAAAAAAAATGTCAAAACACTAACATCAGGTGTGTAATAATAACAAAGTTAATCATATTGATCACAGGAAAATAAAAAGATGCTAAAACATTATTAAAAGAAATATGAACATTATGAATATTAACAGAAAGAACAATCAGCAAAAAGAAATAGCATCATTACATGGAAAATATCAAAATTGAAAAAAAATGGGAATGAAATAAAATTGATGTAAACAGATTGACCAAAAAAGGATAAAACAAAAAAAATTGGGATTATGATAGCAATACAGATAACCAGAATGTCAATATACAAAAAGAAGCTAAACATTGATGTAAAATCATAAAATCAATGTATACAGGTAGGAAATACTAGTAAACAGTTTGACTACATTTGAAAAAAAAAATTTTTTTTTGAATGAAAGAATACTAAGGTAGTAAAGTAAAAGAGGGACTACAATAAAAATGAACATAAACAGAATGAAAATATGTCAAAAGGAACTAAATAATGATGCAAAAAATTTCAAAACAATAAAAATGGGAATGATATAATAACAGATATAAACAGACTGACTTATAAAAATTACAAAAACGAGAACTGAATAATGTAACATATAGAAATCTACAAAAAACAGAGTGATCATATGACAATAAGAGTTATGATGTTACAGTAATATAAAAAGAAGAAAAAAAAGAGCTATACTTACAATTAGTAATAGAAAGAAAAAGTCAAAGAAATAAAATTTAAGAAAATATAAAAGAATAGGAATCGAATAAATATTTTAGAAATGGAACCAGAGATTTTAATATTAAAGGGAGGTTCTAACAGAAATAAAACCTTTAGAAGGCTCAAGACAACTCCAATAAATTATACTCAAATAAGGCAAGGAGAACTAAAGTATTACAAATATAGCCTCTCTTGTCCTGTTACCAACAAAGTAGAAGAGCTAAACAAATGACAAATTGGTTGTACAGTTGGCTCTCTGTCCAATGACTTTCAAAGAATGATAAAAAATTGCTGCTAAAAAAATTTGTGAAAAATTGACATTTTCCTTTCACATTTTAAAGGATTAGAACTGTTAATATGTTTCTTAATATTATGGCCTGTTTTAAAATGTTATTATTTTATTCAAAAAACAATTATCTTAAATTACATTAAAATAAAAGAACAGACAATATAATATATTATTTTAAAAATCAGAAAGTATTGATTGTTTCTATTTTATACATTGTTTACATTATTCTCTCTCAGATTGTTTAAAATGTTAAATGTGTCAGATTTTGTATGCAATATATTATTGTTCATCTAGAAGTGTTTTGCCTTCTATATTTTTAACTTCATTTTTCTTTATCTGACTCTGTATTTCTGTTTACTGCATCTTCATAAATTTGTTCTACATTTTTTAAATCTATTTTTAAACCTGATACATTACAACTGGGGAAATTTTTTATTGCAATATTGTCATCTTCAACAAGACTTCTCCATTCTTCAGTAGTAATGCCATCTTCATTGAATATTATAATTGTAGTTCTAAGTTTCTTGCGAATCCAAGCAACATGAAAACAGTTTTTTTTATTGTGGATGAAGAAACTTCTTTCCATGCTGATGCTATGGTGTGCCTTGTTTCAAATAGCATATTTTATAATTTTCATTCTGTCAGCTAAATTGTTTATTAATTTCCAAGTTTAAGACTATCTATAGTATGTTTTTCACAGTGCAAATGACATCCAGGTCTAATGACTGCAACTTGCCAATGCAATTAGTTGGTAAAAAGTAATTAGACAGATTTGTAAGTCCAGGGAAGAATGTGCTATGCAAAAGTTTGATTAAAAGTAAGACTTCTGGAGGAAATTTTTCAGACTCATTGATATTAATGCACAGTAAAAACCAACAGTTCCTTACTGTGTCCCCCCCCCTATACATTCGTTTTTACTAGGCACCATTTACCAGTATGGATGCTATTTACACTGAATATGTTCTTATATCTGTCTAATATTCCTTTAGCTCTATTTTTCATTCTTCCACTATTTTTCTCTATGGTACAATAGATTTTCTTTAAATATCACTCCAAAAATTGGAATGCTGATAGTCTTATTTTATAAACCTTTGTCTGAATGTCTTAGCAAAATCTTCTAACTGGTTCCATTGAATTTTCGGCCAGTAGTATTTGGATTTAAAACCAAATCTTTTGTGCTTCTTTAATAATTTTCTTTTTGCCTACTAAAATGCTTTTCAAAATAGACTCTGGTAGCTGAAATTGGACTTGTGATATTCAATAACTTTTTTCTCACTTTTCAATAATTTTTATTTTTGTGTAGTGTAAGGTGTTTTAGTTTTGATACCATTTTGATCTAATCACTTTGCAGTGGAATGAGCTCCTACACAAATTTTCTAGATATGAACATATAACCAGACTTGTCCAAACTTAATTCCCTCTACAGAATATTCCCCTATTACAGATAAGGTGAAGAAAAAGTTTACTATGTAAAAAAATGTCATCTTTGAAATTTTTTATGTTGGAGGCCTTGAGACTGTAAGATATTGTCTTTAAACAGAGGTTATCATTAAATAGAGAGCTAACTGTAACTATAGTATGAGCTGATTTATTTGCTATTTCTTCTAGTATTTCCTCAAAGCAATAACCATTCTATTGCAAGTTATCACCACCATTAAATTTAAAAAAAAAAAAAAATCCTCTGATGGCCTAGGAAAGATCGCAGAAATTATTTTGTTGTCCACATGATCTTGAAAGTTTATGAAACTCTGTTTTATTCTCAGTGACTACATGTTCTACAAAATTTGTAAAATCAAATCTTTAAATAGGATTTATCCATATATTTTTATTTATTTAACATTAAAATTTTGTGACCTAGACTTTTGAAACAGATCTATAACGATTTGTTAAATTATATGAATTTTTAAGTAAGAATTAAAATTCAACTATTTTAGCAGTTGTGCTCAAAATATTTAACTAAACACAAAAACATACCATTTTCTACTTCTTCAATAATAGGCTTTACACACTGTTCACTTGCTTTATGGGATTTGAAACAAGCTACACAGCAGCTAGAAACAATAAAAAACATTAAAATTTTAAAACAATTCACATATACATTATTAATTAGATAATTTACTTAAATAGCTTAATAAATTTTTTGTCCAAATTCACAATTTAATAAAATTTTAGAAAATTAAAATAAAATTAATAAAACTTAAAGACATATGAATTGACAAAGTTTCTAAAATTATAATACTGACAAGATTAATTATAATTTTCAGCATTAATGATCCTAAATAGCTGCGTGGACAAGTCATTGTTTTTTAGAGTGCAATCCTCAAATGAATCAATCAAAAAACGATATTGAAATACACATTATTTTCTCCTCTTCGACGTCAAAATGAGACCTCATTTGTGACAGTACTATCAGGAAGGCAATCCCATAATCTTCCCTTCTGTAAGGAAATGCAGAGGATTCATTTAAATGCTCTTGCATTAATATAAGTTAATAACTAAAAGAACAGCTATAAGTTTAGTCTATATATATATAAATGAATGTGTGTCTGTCTCTGCTTGATAGATTTATAAATCATACATCCAATCACCATGAAAATTTGGGAAATTATTAGCTATATCCCTAGAACAGTTTTTTGTAAATTTTTAACATTCAAAATCCATTCCTTCTCCCGTTTTCGAGCCTTTATGTCATTATTTCAAGCATACTTTTCTCCGGTTAAACGCAAGAGATTAACTTTTTAATTTATTGCATCATAACAAAGTAAAAGAAGCAATAATTTTTAGCAATGTGACGTTATTCCATTAATCCCATGTAATTGTTTTAAGTGCAGTTTTCCTCAGTTAAAAGCAAGAGATTAAAATTCTCAATTTATCACATAATAAATAGGTGAAAACGATATTTTTTTTTTATCCTTTTGACGTCATTTCTTTAAATATCTCATTTATTCATTTCTTATTTTATATTATTTAAACATCATCTGCATAGTATCAATTCGATTTGACCTGGAAATTGAGATATAAAGTGATTAACTTTCATTTCTATGTGACACAAATTATAGCATTTTTATATAAGAACTAATTTTAAATTTGATTCCTGGTTAATTTCTACATTACAATGAAATGTTTATCAACAATATTCTAACAACAAAAAGTACAAATCTTAGTGACTCTCATGGGCAAATAAAAACCTATCATTTTATATAGTTATCTTTATATTCATATGGTTGTCAATATGAATGTGTGTTTCTGTTTCATACAAACCATGTGGTTTGTCATAAATTTGTCAAATTTTCACACTCTTATTTTGCACACGCTTTCACATCTTATTGATGTTCAACTGAAGTTTAATGGAAACTGCAATATAAAAACTGAATAATGTTATAACACGCTTATAATAGAAATATATAAATATGACGATGACTCAAACTGCACTGCGACGAATTTAGAGAGTTATGCACGAAAAAAAATCTTTTTTTAAAAGTAATATATTAATTTCACCGTAGCAAAGTATGAGCACACTTGCTAGTAATTATTAAAATGAAAAGACAGTAAAATTATACAATATAAAACAAATTATACTGACTTTTTAAATTTTAGATTATAAATGTTTAGAAAAATGAAATAAATAGGAACTATACAAACCATGATTACACACTAGCAAAACTTGATGTGAAAGAAACACTACTTATGAACAAAATAATACTGAATGAAAATTATACTTACAACTTGATAGAACATACAGGGCATTTGTACTTGGAAATCCCTTCTTTACATATTTCGCACTTATCTTCTGTCATAACTAAAATGAAAAACATTTAGCACATCTAATATATCTTAGGTATAATCTTATCATATGAAAGCCTTAATTTTTATATTTTTTATATATAATGATCTGGTATGAAATTACAGCATTCAGTAGTTGTTTCTTTTGGCTTTTATTCTCAATAGCTATGTACATGGCCTGGATTGATAGTTATACCTTTCTTTCACCAAGCATTATAGTTTCAGAAACTAGACATGAACTTCTGCATAATTTATTCATTATCTAGCCCTTCATTTGCTGCAACTATTGCAGAACCTGATTCTGAGAACAGTATTTTAGTTTGAGGACCCCTAAGTCAGTTATGTAGAACCAGATAGTGATGATCATCTTACGCAAGTCAGAGTAAATTCGGTTTGATATGACTATTCATGAAAGCCCATGAGTAATCATATCAAACTGAATCCGATAGTGACATTTTAATTGAAAAACACCTCTTTGACCTACTAACTTCATGCATCCACTTGTTTGATGTAGCAGAACAAAGGCTAGAAATAGATTAGCAGGAATTCAAACAATACAAAACATTTTCTGTGAAAATAAAAATTAGATATCTTATGGTCACCATTGTTGCTAAAGCCTTTAATGCTCTACTAAAATTTGCAACAAGTACAAAGAAAACTTATACAAACAGAAAAAAATTGGATCTAAAAGTAAAATTTTTTTTTATTATTACAAGTATATTAAACAATATTATAATAAGCAAAATTTAGAGCAATAGGTATTTGATTGGTTTCAGTCATCCTGCAGTTTTAGGTTTATTCTTGGCCAATTTTGTGTTTTTATTAATTGATATTTACTAAAAAAATTTGAAATAATTTGTTTTTCAATCATTTATATAGACTTTTATATAACAAACCAAATTAATTCAGTTAAATAGCATTCAGCAGTTAAGTCTTTTTTGTTTGTTTTATAACCCTCTAAACATTATGCATGCAATTTTCTCCCTAACCGATGTCTTCAAACAGCTGTGCACATGTTATGAGGTTAGATTTAGATCGGAAACTTTTATTACAAGTACAAATAATATAACCATTTAATTAAAAGGATCTAAATCATCTCATAACATGTGCACACCCATCTGAAGATATCATCGGCTGGGGGGAAAATTATGTTGTAATGCTTAGAGGGTTAAAAATAGAGGTCTCTGAGACCAGACTGGGAAGTTAAAAGTTTATATTAAATTAAACCTACCCTTTAAGACCAGTCATACAATTACATGTTATATAAATATAAAACAAATAGGTATACTGAACAGACTAAGAGACATAAGAATACAACAAGAGTCTGATTTATCACACAGACTACCGGGGCACAAAAATTTATACAAAATAATTTTGTTAATGGTAAACGTACACATACATGATATAGATATGTAATCCAGCAAAATAATATCTGCTGGACACATTAATTATTTAGTCCCTATTGTTTTTACTTGCCCGGGCTACTGGGCAAGGAGAAAGCTAAAACAGCTAGACTTTGAATAATGTTGCAGTTGGGTCACAATGAAGAGAAGCACAATTTTGAGAACAACTTAAATCTTTATTGCTGCTAAAAAGACATCTTTGCCAGTTGTTATGATGAGGCCGACAGAGCGTCAATTCCAGCCGCATGTATAGTGGAAATATGAAAAAAAGAAACTAACTCTTCCTGCTGAATTTTGTTTATTAAAATTTAAATAAAGATGTAAATAGCATATGATATGTAAAATGATTTTTAGACTATGATGCCAAAGGGACCACACTCAGTCGAAGATCTATCAAACATGGCGTCTTGATGAAAAAAGAAAATGGTGCTCGAACTGTCGCAGAAGATCCAAAGCTCCTTCTCATTTGATCTCTCTCCTAGGGTCCCTGCAGATCTCTCTAAAAAATGTTCGTTGGGCAGCTTTGCCTGGGCCAAAGTGGGCTACTCCGTGGTTAGCAACCCCTCTTGACCAATGGGGTCGAAGGAGGGTCACTCAGCTTTTGCCTCTAGGTCGGTTTCGCTCTGGCTTTGTTCAACTGTAACTCTTTGTTACACCAGTCAACAGCAAAAAAGAGAATGAAATGAAAAACATTTCGATCAAACAGATGTGTATCCCAGAGAGAGACAGATAGAATTTTCTTAAGAGACAAAAACTTATTCATTGAATTTAACTGTTAAATCAGGGGAAAACTAAGCCATTTGCTGGTGACAGCTGGAAAATGTATTGAATGGAAAGAAAATTTACATCTATTGCAGAGAAAGCTTTGGGAATGTGCCAGAGGAATTTTAAGTCAAGAACACTCCTTTAATTGAGACATTTTGTGGCTGGGAAAATAAATTTTAAGGAATTAGAGTGGGAGAGAGCAAGATTTTAAGGAGATATTAAAGTGAAATAATTTTAATATATTAAATATATATATATATATATATATATATATATATATATATATATATATGGCATTTGTATTTGATGCTTTTTTTTTTCATAAATTCACTTAAACATTTTAAGGAAATAGATCATAATTTTGTTGATATTTTACATTCTTTTACTAACAAATCAATAAATACATTTTCACTTATATTAGCTTTTGTGTTTATTAAATATTACATAATTTTACACTAATAAATGATGAAGAAAATTGAAATATATAAAATCTGCTTTTTAATTTAATATTATAATTTTCATAAGAATATAAATATGTTTTAAGTTTGTTTAAACTGAGAATGGGAACAGGCACAAAAATCAGACTATGCCCTAGGAACTAAACTCTCTTCCTGCATGGGATTTAATTCGTCTTCTTAATAATAATAATAATATGCCCAAATCAGCCTACACTATTAAATATTTGATAACCCTGATAACTAAAATGCAGATATTTTACTAATATATTAAAAAATAAATCACATAAATTTTGATTCTAAATAATCTTTAAGTATTCTAAACTTTATTAATCATAATAATTGTACACTTACTCATCTCTTGCTCAATACATTTAAGAGATGGAGGGACTACATGAAACAGTTTTTTCTTAATCACATTCTTCAAAATATATATCAGATCCTTAATGGTCAACTGGTAGCTAGTTGTTTTATTTTTGCTCCATATCTTAGGTTACATAACTATTAAGCCAAGTTAAACTTACTACATCATTAAATACTATAGTAGTAACTTAAAAGTAGTATTTAATATTATTGTTAAAATTAGACCCAATCATATTCTAATTTTAGCCTAAATGATTCATTAGGGCTTATTTACATCAGATTCCATTAAAATGTACAATACATTAGAAAATTAAGATTCTAATTATTCAAAGTCCCATTTGTTAGTTTTTAAATGTACATGTCTCGTATAGGGGAGACCGGGGTAAAATGGACCATCCCCTATTATTTATGTTATTTATTAATTTTAATGTTTAATACATTGATACATAGATGACAGCACTGCAGTCTTGAAAATGAATGTGTAATTGTGTGTTTAGCCGACAATTTAGCCATTTTATTCTAGAAAGTTGATTTGTGGTAGTCAGAAGTAAATATTTTCATCATAATATATCTTCTTCTCTTCAGTTAAGAATTGTGATTTGGAGGATTTAACTTCTCACAATAAAGAGCTAAGATGATGTATTATTATATTTAATGTAGCTAAAACAATTTAATACAAGATTAGTTCTTTTTTTTCTGACACTTTTTGTCAGAATTACACATGGGGTAAAATGGACCACCAGAACCTAGGGTAAAATGGACCATGATGCATTTTCCAGGTTGTGTTTTCTTTTTTTTTATTTCTGTAATGCTTTCGAAATTGATTTTATGTGTGATACTTTAAAAAACATGCAGGATTTAAAGTAACAGATATATGGCAATTCAATGAAAATGTCTTTGAGAATATCCAATATCTCTCATCATATGTGACTGATCAACCGTCACCAGATTTTGAATTAACATGTAGGCATACAGCTGATTGTCAACCAAGCACAGGTAATCAGCAACCAAATACATCCCAATCAGTACAAAGTGAAAATCATCAGTTGAAAACAATATAACCTTTTGAATTACGCCCCTTGGCAAAAGCTAGCATGAGCAAGACAACAAAGAAACGAAAGAAGTGTGCATCAAAAATTCTAACTGATAGACCACTGAAAATGATAATTGAAAAAATGTCAAAGAGAAGGAAGAGAAAAAATTAAAACAGAAAAATGCTGCTTTAGTTAAAGATAAGAAGAATTTAGAAAAAATGTTAGTCTTAACTAAGCAGAAAAATGATAAAACTGTGAATTTTAAAGCAAATAAAGAAAATATATGTGGATCAGAAAGTTTGAGTGATTCGGAAAATATGTCTGTTTATAATGATACACAACACAGTGATAAAGAAAGCAATTCACAGCATAATGCTAATTCTGATAATGAATTAAAAGTTGGCAAGTATGTTTTGGTTAAATTTTTGACAAAAAAGAAAGTGGTTCATTTGGTTGGTTTAATAACAGGAAAAAATGATGAAGATTATGTTCTTGTGAAATTTATAAGGCAAAAACCTAATCAAAATGTGTTCATTTTCCCTGACAATGTTGATGAATTGCTCGGAAATGTTCAAGATACTATGATAAGTCTTCCAGATCCTACTGCTTCTCAAGAAAATAGCAGACTTTCAGTAACACACAAATCTTTTGGTGTATCATTCATTAACTTCAATATTCGCTAATATTATGATTTATGTGGACAGATTGAAGCTATAGAAAATAAATATAATACATTTTATGTTTTGTACTATTAAATAATGTACTACATTTAAGTTATCTGTAGAATTTTTTTGCGGTCCATTTTACCCCATGCCATGGAACATTTTACCCCGGGGTCGGGGTAAAATGGTCCACTTTGTCACTTGCTATTAAAAAAATTATAATAAAAAAAATAATTATAATAATTGGTTTTGAATATGTGTAATATAAAGCCTAATATATAGGCAATGTGCATATATATTTTTCAGATTCAAAAAATCATTAGTTTGAGAGCAAATACTCAAAATTCACAAAAGCGGACCATTTACCCAGGTTTTCCCTATATATTTACAAGCAAAACTTTATTCAATCAGAAACAAATGTCAGGAGTACGTGAATTTTTTTTTTTTTTTAAATTCAGATTAATTTTAAATCAACACCTAAACCTATCATCCTAAATATGATTCAAAAACGAGAAATCAAAATATTCATTGAGAATTTGTTTATTTTTGTTTGAATAAAGTTTTGGCCAAAATCTTAGTCAATACATATCTTTACAGCTATTTTATAGCTCTAATAGACTTTTTGAACCCCATGTAACTCTATTCTATGAAACACTGATTATACTAAAATAATTAACAATACAATATCACAGTACTAAGCAGTTAGACGCATGACAATATATATATATATATATATATATATATATATATATATATATATAAATATGAGTAATGTATGAATATTAGTAATGAAAATACGTTTATACAAACCCATTATGCTGCAATGATTTTATGACGATTATGGTATCTTCAGCGATAGCTAACAGTGTATATAAATAATTCTTTAACGTGAAGGTTATTACAATGCAGGAACTGTGTTATATTCGAAAATTTAAGTTAATTCTAGAAAATCTGATACACGCTATTAAAAATTTTAGAAAACTATAAATAATCAAGCGGTTGAGCTTAATATTATTAAGTTCGGCGAAAAGTAAAGAGAAATGTTTACGAAGTATTTAAAACAGAGAGTTTAAACCAGCAGATTGTATTCATATAGACATGTATACATACTTAAGGAACCACATGGTATAGAAACCTTAAGTTGCATGTTTACAAACAAAGCAATTATTTCTTAACTGTCACGAAAAATAGGATTTTTGGATTCCTTAACTTTTGGCAGCTGTTATTTAATTTTAACCAGTAAATGGGTGGAAGAAATCCATAAAAATAATTTTGAATTTATTTTGTTAAAAATTAAAATTCATTAAATAAAGTAAATTAATAAAATAATCTTTAAAGAAGTTGTTCTTAAGTAAGATAAGTTTTATATTTTATAGTTTTAATTAAAGTCACTATTTTATTTTATTTCTTTGAAAATTCAATATTTATTTTTTTTTCTTTTCCTTTGTACGTGATACACAGATTAAGTTTAGTTGTGCGCATATGTAAGATTCAGAAACGATAAACTGGCAACCCATATTTCCGTTCTCTCAACTCCTCTTGAACCGCCATGTTTAATGTTATTATTAATTTTATTTAAAAGTATGATTTGTTGACAGAGTGAACTCATTTATTTTCTCTTTGTTGTGCTTTGAAGACATACTGGTTCATAAAATAAACAATGTCTGTGGAAGAAGCTTTGATGTCAACCGATACGGAAGAAATTCAGATCGAAATGGTAACAGATATGTGCGTTCCTTTGATAGGATCAGGTGGTTACTTCTTTTGTGATATATGTGGAGAATATTATATGTCTAAAAATGAATTACGGAAACATAAGACATCTCATAACCCTCCTAAAACATTCAGTTGTGAAATATGCAATAAAGTGTTCACCAAAAAGTATAACCTTCAACAACATTTTATTAGTCACACTGGAGAAAAACCGCATGTATGCACTGTTTGTAACAGAGGATTTACAAGAAAAAAGTATCTATTAGAGCATTATCTCGTTCATACTGGGCAAGAACCTTTTATTTGTGGTGTTTGCAAAGAAGGATTCATGATGGAAAGTGAGTACAAGGAACATTACATGATGCATACAGGAGAAAAACCTTACATTTGTAATAAATGTGGAAAAGGTTTTATAGAGGAAATACAATATAAAGGTCATTACATGACGCACACAGGAGGAAAGCCTCATGAATGTGATATATGTCACAAGACTTTTAAAAATAAAACCCTATTAGGACGTCATTATTTGATTCATACTGGTGAGCGACCTCATGTATGTTCAGTTTGTAATAGAGGCTTTACTAATAAATCTACGCTAGATCGTCATTATCTGATTCATACTGGTGAAAAGCCTTATATGTGTGAATTATGTAACAAAGGGTTTATTCAAGAGCATCACTTAAAAGAACATTATTTTATTCACTCTGGAGAAAAGCCACATAAATGTGAAGTTTGTAACCGTGGATTCACATACAAAAGTGCTTTGAGACGACATACACTTCTGCATACCGGTGAAAAGCCACATGTTTGTGAAATCTGTGGAAAGGGATTTATCCAAGAAACACACTTAAGAGAGCACTATATTTCTCACAATGCTGAGATACCACATATATGTGAAATATGTGATAAAGGATTTGCCAATAATGCAACACTGCAGCGGCATTATCTAACACATTCTGGAGAAAAGCCATTCACATGCAACATATGTAAAAAAGGATTTACTCAAGAAGGCCATTTGAAACAACATTATGCTACACACACTGGCCAAAAGCCATTTGCTTGTGAAATCTGTCCAAGAACTTTTACATCTAAGAGCCTTCTTAGAAGACATTCTTCTACTCATGTCAATGATGTTACTGATGATAAAGCGTATGCATGTGATGTGTGTGGTACAACTTTTTCAGACATGGATACTTTACAAGATCACTGTCAAACTTGTATTGTTGAAAAACATTATGTTTGTGAAATATGTGAAAAAGTGTTTTTTAGTCAAAATGACTTAGAACAGCATTTTGTTGAACATAGTAGTCTGGTTAATGATAATGCCTTATAAATCTCTTAGTCTATAGTAATTTTCACTTTTGCTTTGATTCAAATAACCACTTAAACTAAATTACTTATAATATGACAATGTTTAAATAAATGTCTGTCCTTGTATTTATACAAGTTGGCTCAAGCAGTAATCTGCAGCTTGAAAAACTGCCTTTAGAATGTTTGTAGAACCATCACTACGATAATGATAAATAATTGCTTATAATTGCTTGAATATATTAGAATGAAATTCTTGTTAAATTATTTTTGTTTTATTGTCTATTCTAGATTTCCTATTTTATTTATGAATTTATGTCACTTGATATATTTTACATTGTTAAAACACCAATACTTATTTTATTCCTAACAGCTATGAAAGTTGAAGCATTGATGAACATTTGACTAGCATTTTATAATTGTATAAATTTTTCTTGGAGTCTGTATTACTACAAATTCTCTATAACACTTGTATTTCACTCATTCAAAATCTGTACTCCTATTCTTTAGTCATTAAACTTAAGTTCATCATTTAAATGTATGAAAATGTAAAATCTTTTTTCCATCTTAAATACCTTTTCACTGACCAGAGTAATTAACTTAGTTTTATGTAGTATGTTATTTAATCTATTTTAATAAAAATAGATTCATTCAAACAAAGTAGTTTTTAAAACTTTATAAGATTAGGATCCAGCAATAATTTTATTATTCATAAATCATGATAAGTTGGTTTCCATGATAAATGCTTTATATAAATTTAAAGTGTTCCCTTCTCTCCCACCCCCAAACCTGCAATTCTTTTAATACTTTGGATCTTTTATCCAAAAAATTTGTTTTTGGTTAGATGTCCAGTCTTATATAACAATATTTGAAGTGCAGATATTTACATTTATGAATTTTAAAATATATTTATAGGCTTGTGAAAGTGAATCAGCATTTCATTTTAGACCAAAATGTGATAAAATGCTTTGAGAATTAAAATTTCCATATAAACTTTCATGTATAACAACCATAAAATAATACAGCTTCAGTTTAAAATTTTATTTTTTTTAAACTGAGATTTTTATTTTTTATTAATAAAACAGCATTAAAATTAATATATACCTTTCTGTAATGAAGTAAAAGTTTCAGTACATACTGTATATTTTCATTTATAATCTTAAGAATTTTAGGGCTTTTTATAAGCTTAAATAAGGGGTTGTCTTTTATACAGATCCATGAAATAGGTGTAGTATATGCCCTTAACCTTGTTTTCTGCTGTTGGCAAAATAAACTTTTTGTTAAGCAGAAAATAAAGGGGAAAAATATGTAATGGGGAAAACTAATTGAAATAAAAAAAAAAATGTTGAGATATACCACAAAAATTGAAAAATAAATTTAAAATGACTTACCTGTGTTATAATTGCATAAAAATTGCAGTACTATACCTGTAGAGGATTGGCTAATCTAAAAAAAATACATTCTATGCAAGCCAGAAACAATTAATAAATTTCAAAAATTGCACTTTTACAATTTTTTTTAGATTTATATTGCTTAAATTTATAAAAAAAGTGCTACCTACAGATGGGGATATCATAGTTGAAACTATTGTCATTGGTATCTAAAAAAATATTTGCAGCGTGGTCTAGTTCCATGACTCAGGCTGGGTAAAGTGGCAGCCTGAGTCATGTCAGGCTGTCAAAAAGCCAGCATAAAATTGTGAAATTAATAAAAACAGCATAAAGTTACTCTAAAATTAAAATTTGGTTTTTCCATGCCTCTAGTTATCCGAAATATGTTGTTGAATGTAAACATAATGGTGGGCTGCAAGCTGCGACCAATTTTCTACTTTCATGCTACGTAAATTGAATACAGTGACGGTAAATGTTGGAAGCATTGATCTAGCATTTTACTTTACAGCAATTTGACAGAAAAATATTTCTCCCCTTTTACTTGATGACATATTTTAATATTACAGCAATTTTTATTTCCATTTCGGGTATATTTTTCAAGAAAAATTGCACTCTCATCTTGTACATGGAGGGGCTTATATTTAGAAATATACAATAGTTTGAAGAATGGAAGATGAATTTTTGTACTTTAGTTGTGATTTAATGAAAAGTTCTGTTGTCTATAAATAAAAAGTTGTGATCATATCTAGGAGTTACAGAAAATTTAAATTTGGTAATATCTGCAAATTTATTAGTTATAAAGTTTTTATACATCACTGATGTAAATGCATGGATTAAATACAATATTCGTGGTATTTTTGTCACTTTATATTTTATTACTTAATCTTTAAATTATTAAGTCTGAGGGATTCACCCTTTAATACTAATTTGGAGAAAATTATGATTCAAAAGTGTTTTGTTCGAAACTAGTGTGAATTACATAAGAAGTTTTTAAACATTTTTAAAATAAAATTCAGGAATTATAATTTTTAGAGTTATAATATCAGCTTCAAAATTTTGCAATGTATTTTATGAGAAAAATCACTTTTGAGCTAGCTCTGTGGCTTAGACTGTATGCTGTTATATTAGATGTTGAAAAAATATATTGCAGTTAAGTCAGCATTTTGAATTATAATTTACCTTTTAAAAAATTAGTGCTCTGTAAGTTTTTATAATTTTTATTTTCATTTACGCACGAGCCTTTCTATTCAGTAATTATAATTAACAATCAGACTTATTTTATTTTTCTAGAATTAATATAGCACATAAAGTATAATTATATCTAAGGCAGATGGATAGACTAGGAGCATGTTGACTTTAAAATTGATAGGTTGTGGTAATTGCACTTTTTCTAAATATTGGCCACTAAAATTTCACTAAAATAAATTAGTCGCAGGAGTGGGTTTTACCTAGAACAGTGGTAAAAAAAAGGAATAAACCTGGATAAAAGCTGAGTGAAAGGTTAAAATTTCATTTTGCATTTAGTCTTTCTACTATAGGCTTAGCATTATTAAAAATTTCGAAACAGTTAATATTGAATGGTCAATAACAGTAGTAAAAAAATGTTTTGGAAAAATGGCAACTTTTTAAAATCAAATTTTTTATGTTCTTAAGCCAAGAGTGTTGCCTCAGTACTACTGAAAAGCTTGTTAAAAATAACACATGAATAAAAAAGGCAAATTTATCCAATATTTTTTTTTGCATTGGTTAGATTAATGTTCTATGAAAGATCAGGAGAATTGAGGTCAAAAACAAAAATACAGTTGCATAAAATTGATATGAATTAGTTGTGGGATGTTTCTGCTATATACATATATGAACTGTCTTTGCCAAGTTAAGCAGGAGGTACATTTGTCAATACCAGTGATGAATTATTGTATATAAACATAATAGTTTACCATATATTTACTGTAAATTTTATAACTTCATGAACTTTGTTTTTTTTTACAAGCTATGATTTAATTTGCATACATATGGTAGATTATGCCTCTTTATTAAAAGATTTATTAGCAGTAAAAATGTCTAAAGCAAGTTTTAAAATAGAGGGAACTACAAAGTCAAATTATAATAGCACTAAAAATGAAACATTTTAGGAACAGTGATAAAATCTTGCAATTTATTTGAATTATTGTAATTTAGGAAATTTTGAAATAATCATGAATCTTGTACAAAAATCTGGAAGGTGTTTGTTGGTAGGCCTTATCGGCCAGCCTTACTCTCATGCAATTTCATTATTATTAATTTCCTTTTGTCATGGACTGGAGGGGGACTATGTTGAGATCCATCATCTACCTTCATTCTGTCAAATGCAAAAGCTTGGGTCTACAATAAGAAAAACGTTCTGTGCATGGTAAACTATAAAGGGACCATTAACTAGGTTTCTTAGATCAGCAAACTGTGGCTCTTCCCATAGGTGTTCAGACTACTGCCTCTATGTATTGTATCAATTGTAATATATATGGCTCTTTGATATCTTCATTCATCTTGTTTAACCGACTATTTGGCTTTTCTCTGTAGAGTCTGCTAGCCCCTGATGTAGGAAAGAAGTGAAATACAAAAATACTGCAGTTCAGTTTGCATGCTACCCATCTTTTAATTTTTCAGAACCTTCTTTTCAAATTAGCTGTAAGAGAAATAGTATGGACACATATTTTTGACTTTTTTATCTGTCAGTAATAGTTTTCAGATTGATGCCAGTTTGAGATGAATATTTTTGAAGTAATAAGTTTTCATTTTCTAAACAATTGTGTTATCAGCAAATTTTATATCAAAATTATTTATTGCCACATAGCTAATTTCATTTCCTATATGTTTATATCTACGACTATTATCAAGCCGAACGCTGGCCAATTGGTTAGGGTGCTGATCGTTGGTACCAGAGTTTGTGGGTTTGAATCCCACTATGGCATGGTTGTTCGTAGCTGTTCAGAATCGGCTTTAAGCAGTAGATCCTGGTCTCATTAGCCCTCGTGTGCAAAACAGTAGACTGTAGCACTCCAAACCAAACCAAACTACGACTCCTATCACAATAGGCAGTATTTACTTTTTTCGATTATAAGAATAGATCTAAGAAAATAAATCTTTGTGAACAGTTTATTCAGTTTATAGGTACTAATAAATTAACCGTATAATCTTGCATTTTGAGAGTAAATATTATTTTTGTTTATAGTGTTTTCCATATTTGAATAAGTGGCCTGCCACCAATCCATCCCCCTAAAAATTTCTTCCGGCATTGTGTACTGTACTTTTAAAAACAATAAAATATAAGTAAATTAACTTATATTCATTTATAGTACAAGAATATATATATAAATAAAAAAATTTTAAGATCTTATCAGATTTGACAAAAAGTTAACACAAACAAATTCATTATAAATTATGCTAGGATATTTTATGTGAAATATATTTACCATTATCAGGGCCAGATCAAAATGCTTTGGAGTCCTCGACATTTTATTCTACTTAGTCCCCCCCCCTTTTCTTGTTCACAAGAAGGGAATACACAAGACATATAAAACAGTAAATAAAACAAAACTAAGTAGTGTGAAAAACTGAGACTAAACATTTTGGTTAATTTATCAACAGGATAGCCTGAAAAGCTTTTTGAAAACTAATAATCCAAAAAAATTTTATGATTGTTAAATTAAATTTTTTAGTGGAAACAGATTATATACTATTTAAATCTGTAAATTGCCCAAACATGTAAAAGACAAAACAAATATGTGATTAATTTTTTTTCTCTTTAATGATTATGAACATGTTGAACAACTCTTTTAAATTATGGATATGGAAAGAGTGTTTTCTACATGATATTTATTTAAAAAATATTTAAGCTGAACGATGGCCTAATGGTTAGGGTGCTGGCCTTCGGAACTGGAGTTCGTGGATTCGAATCCCACTGCAGCATGGATGTTCATAGCTGTTTGGTTTGGAGTGCTACGGTCTACTTTTTGCAACTCGAGGGCTAATGAGACTGGGACCTACAGCTTAAAGCCGATTCTGAACGGCTACGAACATCCATGCTGTAGTGGATTCGAACCCGCAAACTCCGGTACCGAAGGTCAACACCCTAACCATTCGGCCATAGTCGTTTGGAATCAGCTTTAAGTTGTAGGTCCCGGTCTCATTAGCCCTCGTGTTGCAAAAAAGTAGACCATAGCGCTCCAAACCAAACCTAAAATATATTTAAGGTTTTTGATCACTATAGTTAATCTCTTTTGTTGTGTTAGAGCTAATGAGCCTGGGACCTACAAAACATTTGAGGTATTATAAATGCATTTTTGAATCATCAAAATTTTGCAGTTTACAAATGCTTTTAATCTAATATGTAATGGTATACATATATATATTTATATACAGGGTGCTTAAAAATTGAGCACATATAATGTTTGAAAATGGACAAAAGAGACAATTTACGACAGTTTTACACAGCAAAATATTATATAACTTCATTAAATAATGTGCATGTGTTTTGTTTGTGGCAGGCAAAATATATAGCAAATATTGATAGTAATAAATAATATATATATATAATGCTCTTATATGCTAAGTGTCTTTATGCAAATTTTGTATAGCAGCTAAAAAAAAAAGATTTCATATGCAAAATTTTTGTGTTTGGCCAATGAAAAGCTTTGAAATGCATTGGGTCTACTTCAGTACAGGTTCTTTATAAGATTACAGCTAAAGTTAAAAAAATTATTATTTACTCATTCATTGATGACCATGTGCATAGAAATACATAATAATGGTATTATAGAAATATGTAATAATGGTACATAAATTTAACTATGGAAATCTATCTTACCATACATGCCATATGAAAACATGCATTATCATCTTGAAATATTGGTTGGGGGAAAATCTGAGAAACCTCAAAAATAGTGGGTGTACTTTTTCTAATTAATTGATACCTCAAGCATTAAAACTTGCTGAACTCAAGAATATTGATCTGATAAACATGCTGAATTCCCTAGATTTGTTTCAAGAGTTTTTCAGAATTTTAGCAGGTATTCTTCCAATGACTTTACTTATTCATTTTTTTAGGTCATTGATTCTGGAACTGGAGTTGCATACACTCAATACTTAACATATCTCTAAAAGAAAAAGTCAAGGGGTATTAAACCTCTCGTTCGGGAGATCTTGGTGACCATAGTATAGACCCTTCATGACCAATTCAAAGATCAGGAAATGTTTTATCCAGCTCTTTTTGAACTGAAGAACCCTAGTAAAGTAGAGTGTCATCTACTACACTGAGGTTCTTCCGTTAAAAGACAAGTTGAAGTTAAGCAGCATTCAAATTGAGGAAAAGCATACCACTCTAGCATGTCCAGATATGTAACACTTATTATTGTCTGATCCATGAAGAAAAATAATAATAAAATTCCATCTGAAACCAATGTGCAACAAACATATTATTTTAGGTACTGTTTTTTTTCTTTTTTTACTATATAAGGAGATTTAGTTCCCCCGATTTCCCCAAAACATGGAAAGTTGCTTCATTAGAGATGACATGATGCATAAAAATAGACATTATGTTTTAATACATAATACAGTGAAACCCTGAACCATCACTTTTCAAGGGGATAAAAATGAAAAACGAAGTTAGAAATTTGGTAAAATGTGTGATTAAGAATAAAGGAATTACTTACAATAATTGGAACATTTTATATATTATAACTTAAATTATATGAATTTAGAAATATATTTAACATTATTTTAAATATTATTATTGCAAATTACCTTTAGGAGAGTTCCCTCAGAAGCTGGGCACTGTAAATAGAAGTCTATTGCACTCAAACCCAAGGAAACATAATTTAAGATCGCCCAGTAAAGTAAAAGTTTGGAGTGCTACAGTCTGCTTTTTGCAACACGAGGGCTAATGAGACTGGGACCTACAGCTTAAAGCCGATTCCGGACGGCTACGAACATCTGTGCCATAGTGGGATTCGAACACACAAACTCCGGTACCAAAGGCCAGCACCCTAACCAATCGGCCATTGTTTGGCCAGTAAAGTAAAACTCAGTAGCAATTGATAAAAATATCTTACAGCTCCCAATGCTCAATAAATGATTAAAGTGCTCAAATTTATGAGTATAGAAGAGTTATATGGGAATAATAAATACTGCCCCATTTGTTTGCAAACAGGGTCTAATAGAGCAACTCCATTAGACCCTGCTTGTTGGAAACAAATAGAATTAATACTTTATCAGTTTTTATTTATTAACACTTTTTTTATCTGTTACCTATATTTCTTTCACTTAGCCATTTAAAAGTATATATAATCTGCATTTCCTAATACTTTGTTTAGAATAAGTCTCAGCTTTTAATCCAAAGAAAAGTTTTACAGCACACAGCATATTATGAAAAATATTTATATTTGGCATGAAAGCTAGAAAGGGTTTCCCACCAGTCATACATGTTTTATACTATGAAATATCAAATAAAATAGAAAAAAAATATGGCAACCAACAAGGGATTACAACACATATATAAATAAGAAGAATTTTACTGTTTCTTGATTTGTAATTTGTTTTGTATTCCAACAAGATATTTTATGCAAGATTTATTTATAAAACATGAATATTTTTCAGTTTGTATTTAAAACATATAAAAAAACCCCTTAAGCTATCAATAGTGTTTAATGTATTTTAATTAATAATGTATACTTTTAGGCTTATTATCTCGAAGGTCAAATTTAATTTATGGAATATTACAGTTTTCATCACAGCTTTAGAAAAAGGAATTACTATTTAAAAAAATTTTGTGTTTTCGGTAATATAGATATTGATATAGAAGATAGTACTTTCACAAATGGATTCTATTTTCTTCTATCATTTCTACCTTCAAGTCATTTTTTCTGAAAAATAAAAAAAAAAATACTAAATTAAGATTTATGCTCTGCTGAATAGGAAAAATATAATATTTTATTACTTTTCACCACAAAAATAAGCTGACAGTAAATTTTTTTTTTTTTTTTTTTCATTTGAATATTTACATTTGACATACCAATACATTTTGTTTCATAAGGAGAAAAAGAAACTTGCTTATAGTGAAATTGCTTGTGTTTTATTAGGAAAATGAAGAAGTGAGGATATGATTATAGAAAGAGAAGGATTCAACAATTCTAAATGGCTACAAAATTTAACTAATATTATACATGAAAAATTTTTTTTTAAACTTTGTGTTAAATTGATACATAAAGACAATAGGTTCCCATATATACAATACTCCCCACCCCAGTGGATCCAGAAGTTTTTCATGGGATCAGTAGCAGATTCAGAGGCAAATAGGGGAAACTGATTAAGGCAGACAAGAAGAGCAATGACTGATTAATATTGTATTTACCACAATAAATACAATATTTTCTTAATATAAATTTCATGGATTTCACCATGAGCTCCTATTTAACCACTCCATGGCTAGAGTGCAAAATTGTATTCCCTTCATCATATTTGGTTAAACAAGAGCTCAGTGCATTAGCTAATTGACTGTCTAAGAAAAGGAACAGGAACATAAGTGAACATGGCAATTTACAAATGATGTTAACAAAATTGGAATCCAACACAATTCACAAAGTTTTAAACTCCAACAGCTTCAATTATCTCAACTATTGATTTTTTTAAATTATTTATTGATTTTATGCTTATCTTTAAGTTTTTAATAAATTCTTTTCACTACATTTGATGGCCATTTTAATTGTTTGTGATTCTTTATAAATATATAAATAGATATAGGTAACATGCACCAACATTTTAATATTTGGTATAATTAACTATTATGTAAGAGAATATATTCTATTTTTTCTTGTAAAGAGGGTATTGGTAAAAAAAGGTTGAGAATCTTAACTATAGACAAACTAAACTGCACCAGAGAGGTATATGTTTTTAGTTATTGTTTCAAGTACCTTTAATGCAAGGTTGAAAAAAAATCATGATTTTTTTTAAAAAATCAATAAAATCAGATTTTTTTTTAAAATCTGATTTCTTTGATTTTTTTATGAATACTAATTTTAATTGTTTTTGTTTTTTGCAATATATTTAGAAGTTTGTTATAAGAAGTAATATCTTATCTGTCTAGTATATTCTGCACAATGATTACCTAAAATTAATCTAAATACATTCCATTATTTTGTAATTGGTTAGTGCAAACTAAATAAGATGTAAATTTAAAGAACAAATTAAATATTCTTTTAAAGCAAACTATTTATTTAAAAAAAGCAAATCACAGTTATTTCAACATTTTTTAAGCACCGAATTATGGATTTGTTTCAATAAAAACACTAGCTTTGATACTTTATCCACTCCTAATTAGTTATGAAAACTAAAACGAACAATACCAAAAGAAGAAAACTGTATTTTCATTCCAGCAGATGAAGACACGGCTGGTGTTATTTGGTAGACAAACTGGATTTCAAGTCCTATAATACTCTCTTTACTTCCCATTACATAAAATTAATTCCACCAGTCATAATTAGTCATTCTACTACCCCTACTACATACTTTCTGATAACAACCCCTAAATTCTTGGAAAGCACATACTATCTATTTACATTTATTTACTTATTGGTATTACTGTGCTGACTGATTCCCAATTCTCCTGTCTTTGGAATATAGGTTTTGAAAGAAGTGAAAAAAAAATTATTTAAATCAATAATTAAAAAAAAAAATCAACTGATTTAAATCATGCCAACCCTGCTTTAATGGCTTTGTTATTTCCAACACTTTAAAAATCTTGTTCCACACTTTTTGTACCATTACTCTTGTACCCATTTGATCACCAATATCTACAGTTGGATGTGGACTAAATCTGCATTCATCTCACTCTCTTGTGATAATTGATGAAACAAAAATATTTTTACTATTTTAATTTTTTACTTTATTAGGCAATAAAAATTTTCATTTAAAATTAAGAATGTTTAAATAGCTATTCACCAGCATTTTACTATTTAGCAGAAAAAATCATTATCTGAAACACATTTTGTATAAAACTTAGTAAATATTTATGTAAATGACTCACAATGTAAATATCTTTAAACACATTCGGGGGAAGGAGAGGACTTGGGTTTCTCCGGGATTGGTGATCTTTTTGGCGCTATTTGAAGGGTGATACTTATTGAATTAAGGTAGCCATTCTAGCAACCTATTTGTCTCATCTACGATTGGTCTAGATATCTGTTACGTTACTTACTCAGTGAGGAGTATATTTTCGCCAAACCTAAATCAGGTGATAGATTTATTTTCTGGTAGGCAACTCCTGTTTGGTCACAATTTGGCTTCTTAACAAGGCTTCCAACTTGGCTTCTTATTCAGTATTTAGGAAATTTAGAGTTAGTTACAAAAGTGCAAGAGGGTAATGTGACAAGGTATTTATAGATTATTTTTCATCATTCACCTAATTAATCATCTTAAATAAATTAATTAAAAATTAATATTTAATTTAGAGCATTAGGGAATTAATTTTAATTTAGGAAATTGTTCTTAAATGAATACTAAATACGACAAGTTTGACTAGTTCCATGTGTATATTATAAAAGTGTAAAAGGATAATGTGCCGGGGAATGGATAGATCATTTTTCATCATTCCCCTTATTAATCATCTTAAATAACAGATCATCTACAGTACTCAATAATTTAGAATAAAAAAAATTTAAATTATATTTTTTGATAATATTATTTTTCACTCCAGTTGAGCAATGATTCATACCCCATTCTTTGTTTTTATATAAGTGTTTAAGGCACAAGACTCATTAATCATATTTTACTACGTTATTATTCACATTATATGAGGTTTGGTTTGGAGCGTTAAGGTCTACTCTATGCAACGCGAGAGCTAATGAAACCAAGACCTACTTCTTAAAGTCGCTGTGGAATTCGAACTCCAGTACCGAAGATCAGCGCCCTAACCATTCAGATATTGTTCGGCCCATAAGAAGAGTCATGAACTTCCGGTTCATTCATATATATTTGTGACCTATATATATATATAGGTTATAGAAATATGTAGTATACATATATGTGTGTGTATACATATGTATATATATATATATATATATATACATGTATATATATATGTATATATATTATATGTGTATAGTTTTAAATTAGTTTTAATATGAAGTTAATTAGGGACTTTACTGAAAAAAGCTAATTCTGTATGGCTATAAAAATCCATGCTCCCAGTAGAATTCTATTTTATGAACTACAGTACTGACAGGTAACATATCTACCTATTTGGCCATTTTCCAGTTAAAATAAATTAAAAACACTTTCAAATTATATTACAACTCTAGTTCTGATTAAATTAAGTAAAAAAGTTTTATCAAAAAATATTAACTTGTATTACAGTTATAATTTTATTAGTAAATTATAAACATGCATTTTTAAAAAAACTATTATTAGACTTTTACAAAGGAAAAAATAAAATGTATAACTAAAAACCAATTGTTTTATTTAGCATCTTTCATATTAATGTCTATTATATGAGGTTGGTTGGTTGGGAGCACTACAGTCTACTTTTTGCTACACGAGGGCTAATGAGACCGGGACCTACTGTTTAAAGCCGATTCCGAACGGCTACGAACATCCATGCCTCAGTGGGACTCGAACCCACGAACTCCGGTTCCGAAGGTCAGTGCCCTAACCATTCGGCCATCGTTCGGCGTCTATTATATGAGAATTATGTTGTTTTTACAGTTTTAATCATTTTTTAATTACATGTACAAATCCAAACAGTTAAGCATTTTCAATTTGCAATATATACAATAAATTCTATTAAACTTACATAAACTGTTGGCATGTCTAATAGCAGAAGTTGTGATCCTCAAAATACCTGCTGGATTTTACATTTCTACAAGAAATTATTATTATAGTTATCTATTCATTATTCATAAAAACTATAAGTTATTAAAACTTATTAAAAAGTTATTTTTAATTTCCTAAAAATTAAAAACTGTATATAGTTCTTTTAAATCAACTATATAATGAAAAATTTTAAAGGGATCTTATACCTATCGTAGACTACTACAGTAAATGAATAGAAAAAAAAAATAGCGGTTGTTTTTATGTAGATAATTTACCATATTTCTCTATGGGTTTTAACTGTACTTATAAATAAAAATTGCTACCCTTATCTTTTCAAATTTTATTTTCTCTGTTATATGTTTGCAGTTAGCAAGTTAATAAAATTGTGTTAGTAATTAGACTAGTACAATAACGATCAGATGTAAAATTATAGTATAAATTTATCATATAAACTTATACAATAGATAAATTTGCTACATATAACACAATACAGAGATAAATATTAGCATTTCAGCTTAATCATTTGTATCACTTTTTGAATCATCTTCTTTTTTAGGTTCCCAAGAAAGACCACTACAATTATCCTTATGTTCTTGAAATAACTGAATTTCACTGAAAATTGCCCCACACTTTTCACAGCTATTTACCTCATTTCTTACATGTTGATGCCTGAGTGAATGACGCTTTAACAAAAACTTGGTCATAAATTGTTTATCACAGAGATCACAGCTGTAAGGTTTTAAACCTTTATGCATTAATAAGTGCTGTTGATAGTTACTTTCCTGGTTAAATCCTCGATT
This sequence comes from Pardosa pseudoannulata, assembly GCA_032207245.1. Taxonomy (NCBI): domain Eukaryota; kingdom Metazoa; phylum Arthropoda; class Arachnida; order Araneae; family Lycosidae; genus Pardosa; species Pardosa pseudoannulata. The sequence goes on from CM063501.1 coordinate 87,957,550, forward strand.
ACAAATACTACATGTAAATGGTTTTTGATCCGAATGAATTACTAAATGACGAGTGAGCTTACATTTCCATGAAAATGTTTGAGGACAATGAGGACAAGCAAAGGGTCTCGGTTTAGTATGAACCAAACTATGCTGTATTAACTTTGCTTCAGTAACAAATCCTTTGCCACAAGAACCACAAATAAACATTTTATCTTCAGTATGAGTTAACATATGTCCTTTCAAAGAACTTTTTGTCGCAAATGGTCTGTTACATATATCACACTGAAAAGGTTTGTTACCAAGATGAGTCTTGAAATGGGACTTCAACAGACGCTTTTGAGTAAATGCTTTTGAACACACTTCACACACAAATGGTTTATCTTCAGAGTGAGTCTGATAATGTTGAGTTAATGTTGCTTTACTTGAAAATGGCTTGTCGCATATTTCACATAAATATGGAATTTCAGCATTATGAGTAATATAATGTTCTCTCAGGCGTTTTTCTTCCCAAAATCCCTTGTCACAAAGTTCACAGTTAAAAGGCTTGCTCTCACTGTGTGTGCGAGCATGGCGAGATAAAGATGTTCGACAACTGAATTCACTGGTGCATATTTTACACTTATAAGGTTTTATTCCCGAATGCTTAAATAGATGTTCTTTGAGTCGAAATTTCGTTACAAAAGCCTTGTCGCAAATTTTACATGCGTATGGTTTTTCACCAGTATGTGAAAGATAATGCTGTTCAAGGGCAGTTTTGTGAGCGAATGTTTTGTTACATTCTCCACAAGCATACGGCCGTTCCCCAGTGTGTATGACATAATGACGATCATGGTGAGTTTTATCTTTAAAAAACTTTCCACATACATCGCACTCGTAACGCTTTCCTCCAGTATGGGTTAAATAATGCCCCTTTAACTCTTCTTCTTGTGCGAATGATTTCGTGCATTTTGGACAAGTAAATGGTTTTTCTCCAGTATGGTACCGATAATGCCTATTAAAATCTTCTTCATGCATAAATCGGTCATTGCAAATATCACATACAAACGGTTCTTCTCCCACGTGCACTAAGTAATGGTCATTCAGATAAGTTTTACGAGTATAACCTTTGTTACAAATTGTACAAACATATGGGCGTTCGCCAGTATGACTAATGTAATGACTTTTTAAATTTGATTGTTTATTAAACACTTTAAAACAAACATCACACACAAATGTTTTGGGTTTACGGTGAGTATTTTTATGTTTATTTAATTGGATGGTGGTTTCAAAAGGTTCACCACATTCTTCGCAAAATATGTAACCTTGCTTTGCTATTTCGGTATCACTCATCATGTCAATATGTCTTTCTTCAACATCATCTGAAACTGACAGTTCTGCTGCCATAATCGATGCCAAGCTTCTTTTCCAAACAAATTTCAATTTACGTACGCAGCTGCAGCTACAAAATCATCAGATGCAAAGGCAAGGTAAACACTACTTGTTGCCAGTCATAATTCTTGAAATATTTTAGAGTGCTGTTTTTACATGATATTTTTATACTTAAATACAATTGCTTGTTAAAAATATGTGAATTTAATAAATAAATTAGCCCATTCATTGAAATTTCAAACTTTTGAAACCTAAATTTTAATTTTTCCCAAATACTCTTTGGAAAAAGTTTAACTGTTTGATACACTGTCTGTCTGCTAGTGATTTTTACGGTTTTTGTTGATTAAAGATGAGTTTATCAGAAACGCTGTTTTTATCATATCTAACAGATCCCATTATTAGGAGTTTATAGATTAAAAAAAAATTGAATATATATATCAATGACAATGATTTTATTGTCCTTTTTATGACAGATTATGCACAAAAGATTGGGGGAATAACAAAAATATAAATTTCACAATGACGTCTAAGTCCAAAGAAATCTTTTTAAGTTTCTTTGAATATTATACGCCAAAAATCGTTCTAATTAAAAACAGGAAAGTAGGTGTATTAAACCGAGTTGTACAACTTGCTATCATTAGTTATATTATTGGGTAAGTTTAGTTCGTCTTAATTTATTAGAATACATTTTTTCCTAACAACTAATGATTCACAATGTTGGTGCATTTCGTAAAATTAATCTTATTACTATATTTTTGACTGTGTGTAACAAGTTAAAGCATGTAAATTTTCTAGTTTTTATTAAGATTTACTTCTGTATTTATGTAACATTAATGTTTTTTTATTTTTATTTATTTATTTTTAAATGTATGTTTTTGATTATTGTGAATGTAAAAGTTTTAGAAAAAATTAATTGCGTTGAATTTTATTTAATACAGTTATGCCATTATCTGGAACAGAGGGTATCAAGAATTCAGTACTATTGAAAGTTCTGTTACAACAAAAGTTAAAGGTGTTGCATATACCAATTTCTCTACAAAAGAATTTAATCCTTTAATACCAGATCCTTCTATCTATCAACGAATTTGGGACACTGCAGACTATATTGTGCCTCCATCTGTAGGTTACTTTTTTCTTATCATTGTATTTGAATTTGTTTTATCATATGAGAGAATATGTTTACATAGTGCCTTTTAAAGGGATTTTTTTTTTATTTGTTAAATTTATTAATAATTCTTATATCATTTGTAATATTTTAGATATTTCATGATAATTTCTTTTTAAGTTTTAATATTTGACTATTATAATATATGTATATATATACAGGGAAACTTCTCCGAACGGCCACCCCCGTATAGCGGCCACCCTTCTAAACGACCAGTTTTTCATGGCATGGATTTTTTGACTCATAGACCTAATGGTAAAATAATCTGTAAGAGCGGCCACCCGACCCCCTCTAAACGGCCACCAAGTGGGATTGCCCCTTTCATTTTATGGAAATTCTACTCACTCCATGCTTTAATTTTGAGCAAAAAAAAACTCAAGGTCTGATTTGTGGTCGGATATAAGACAAAGGAATAACTTGAGAATTCCATTCAAGAGATCCCCCTCCCCCGAAGAAAAATTAAATCTGTTATCTCTTTTGTATTCTCCCTACACCCTTCAGATAGGGAATTTCTATTGCCCCATCCATAGAAACTGAGGGAGGAATGGACAATCAAGCATTGCAGGTGTCCTAGGGCCTTTATTTGGAATTCCAATCGGTAAAGTTGAGGAAGAATTGCACCTCTGTCAGCAAAAATGTCATTCATGCAAGTTTCATTTCATTAATTGGTCAGTGATCTGAAATGCAATGATGTCAAAATGCATTTTTCTAAATCTCGAGCAGAGCATTGAAGTTGAGCATGAATATGAGAATGGCAAATCAGCAAAGTTGTTAACTGTATTATTTAACTGTGGAAGAACGAAAATTAATAAAGTCATTAAAGAAAAGTATTTTATTTTGAAGGAGTACGAAGACTACAGAACAAACAGAAATAAATTGTAGCCTTTTTTTTTTTTTTAATGTAAAGAAGCATGAAATAAAGTACTATTTTCTCTTTAGATAAGTTTTAAATTTCATTTACATAAAGAATATATGTCAGACTTGTTTATATTGTGCATTATAGTCATTATTGTATAATAGTAAATAAAACCCTTCAGAGCGACCAACCTCTCTAAGCGGCCAAATATTCTTGGTATGGAGGGGTGGCCGCTCAGAGAAGTTTCTCTGTATATATAACTTAAGGAAGACACAAAAATTTAATAGGCTGTTAGTTTTGATATTTTATTCTTTTTATAAATCATATTTAGCTTTTCTTCTTTAGCTGTTAACATTTCTTGTATAATATAAAAGAGCATTATATTTTTTCTTTGTGAATTAAAATGTCAAAGATCATAGAGAGTGTTATATTAGCTTTTAAGAAAAATATTCTATTTATTTCGTCATGTTATACTTTATGGTTTGAATTTTGCTGTTAAACAGGAAATAATGGACATTAATTATTTTCTTCATATTATGAAGATCTTTTGTACCTAGTAAATGTTATGAGTCTTTTTAAGATTAAAATATCAATATCTTTTTTGATGGGTAAACTTTCTTTTTAAATTAGATAAGCTTAATATTTGAATTTCTTCTCTTCTACAAAAATTAAATTGAAAGTATGAGTAGCTGTTTATTGTGCATTTGTAAAGAGGTTTTTGTTAAATGAATAAAATTAATAACTTTTAGTGGTGAATTTTAATAAAATATATGCAAATAATAGCTTTTTATTGCAGGAAAACAATGCATTTTTTGTTATTACAAATATTGTAATAACTTCGAACCAGACTCAAAGCACATGCCCAGAGGTAATTTATTTTTACACTCTTCTTAATAAAGTAATATGAACTAGAAAAACCCAGTTTGTGAAATGTTGTGTGTGTGTATACAGGGTTTGTATTAAAAGTATCAGGAACAGTTTTTTCTTAGCATGGTTATACATCAGAGCATGCTCCCAAGCATGGTTGTTATTAGTGGTGTGACCTTCAACATATGCCAATACCAGTTGTCTGTATATGTTTGTTCAGAATAGATTGAAGTGGCCTCCTGCTGAGTTACTCAACCAAAATGCAGTGCATGGTTTAACAATGATATGCAAATTACATGTTAGACTGCAGAAATTGATTAGAAACATTAGGCATTATTTGCCAAGTGTTCTAGGATGAAAACATATCATGAGTTTCAATTTTCAAGTGACACAACCTCTTCAAAGATGTTAAAAAGAGTGTAAATGACAAATTGTACAGTGGATGGCCATCAAACTCAAGAGATGTATGCTAAGAGACTACGTATTCAGACTATTGATAAAGTATGCACATATGAAATTGGCATTGATTAATTGACAGTGCATAATATTATTACTGAAAATTTGGCTATGGTAAAGGTTTTTGTTAAATTTGTCTTGAAGGTCTAAAGGGATGACATAAAGCAGGCAAATATTTGATTGTGAAGACCTTCAGCAATGCATTGAAGAAAATCTCAGCTTTAAGGACAACATAATGATGGGAGATTAAACTTATATATTTGGATATGACTTAGAAATGAAGCAGTAAGCTTCTGAATAGCACCCTACAGTATCACCTTGTAACCACTCACTCCCTGGTTATTACAGTGTTACCAGGGAATAAGTGGCCTACAAATCTGTACCTTAGGCAGACAGCTAATAGTGTTCTTTATATAAAAGAGCTAAGAAGACTAAAGAGAAGTGTCAACTGGTTGAGGCCAGTCATTGCTAGAAATTAGAAATTTCATTGTAACAATGCAGCCAGCCACACCTGCTCAAAGATCACTAACTTCCTGATGATGAACACCATCATGATAATTCCCTTTATAGTCTTGACTCAAGATCAGCAGACTATTTATTCCCAAAAGGGAAATCATCTCTCAAGGAACAATACTATAACAAAGCCTAAGTACCATCAAAGAAGCTTGCAAACATACCCTTAAAGATGTTCTTGAATCTGCTTACAAAGGAGCCTTTGTGTTGTGGAAAAGCTGAAAGCAAAAGTGGTTTGAGGGATGTACTTGGAAGACATATCTCAAATAAATCTTATTTTTCTAAAAGTTTTTCTGATACTTTTTATACAAACCTTGTATATTTATATATATGTATATATGTATGGGACAAAATAATAGAAACTCCTGTGAAATTTTTATTAGTAAGAAGTTGGGCCATTAGCCTGTATTACAACTGGTATCCAATGTGGGATTGATATATAAAAGTTGTGCGGGAAGTGAAAGGGAATTCACAGCCATTCCTCATGTAAATACAGTCTCAAGTTTAGGTAGTGTATGTGGAGGAGTAAACTGAGCTCAGAGTTAGTTCTCCAAAAAACCTCACAAAGTTTCTTTGATGTTAAGATCTGAGGAGTGCGAACACCATGGAAAATGTTCCATTTAATCATTGTGCTCATCTGATCATGTCTGAACGCAACAAGGCAAGTTTACCGGAGCCTTGTCGTCTTAAGAGTATAGTATGTTCTCTGGGAAAGAGTGTGAAGCATAAAGTTTAAATAATCTGCCTCTGACTTTCTCTCTTAGGTCTAAGAGTGGCCTCAAATCACACCTAAATATTGCTTTCTATGTTATCACAGAGCCCTCTCCATGCAGTGAATATGAAATGCCTTTGCCAGTGTTATAAGATAAATATAACTAAAATGGCTATCAAACTATATTAGAGCAATATTTTTCTATAAGTTTTAAGAATAAAAACAGCATAATTTCATTGAATTTAAGATTTTGTATCATTTTGAACTTTCATTAAGAGTTTTTATTATATCTTTTTTCTCTTAAAGCCCTAATCAATATACAAAGTATAAATTTTGGCATTTATAAATCTTTATATTATGTAATTTTTAATTAATATATATTTAACGTAATTAATATTTAGATTTTTATAAATTTCAATACATACCTGGGAATTTCAAGAATAACTGTTGACTTTCCTGAAAATTCCTGGGAAGGACAAAAGCTCTAGAAAATCAGAAACTCTAATTTTGTAGTAATTAAATAACAAGGCTGGACTGAAGAACAGGGTGCCCCTGCCAACTTGTTGAGAAAGCTCTGAGAATAATAGCCTAAAATTTTTGCCTGATCTCGCCATGTCCAAACAATCTGTATCTATATTTTAATTTATATTTGTATCTAGCTCTTCTTGTAGCACCCATTTTTAATATATTACATGCGCATAATGCTTAAAAATATTAGATGTAATGAACCATTAAGGGTTCACTATGGCTAATTTTTAAGAGTTTGGAGCTGTTGCTTTGTAAACTGTTGAGGAATTAATTGCCCATAAATGTAAATGCCCACTTTCTCAATGGATTTGGTTAATTAAAAAAATGTATATAATTCTATTACAATGGCATAATCTACATCAATTAAAGTTGCCCAAATAGCAAGGAATACAATGTTCAGATGAAATGTCTTTGTGTTTTAGTAAACATTGTCAATTTCACCAAATTTGCCAAGGTATTCTTCAGTAGTACCAAATAATATAGATCTTCAAGGTTGGTTGATTTTTATCACCTTGTTATAAAAAAATTATTTGATTCACTTTTAAAGAATAATCATTAATTAAAATCAAGAAAACTTTTTTTTTTTTCCACACTTTGTGAATTTTGCAGGAATGGGCAATATTACATATTTTATAACTTCTATTTGAAAGAGTATTTTTGACCTTTGGTTGATCAATTCTTAGAAATAGATTGAGATATTTAATTTTCTGGTTTTTGTTTTAAAAAAGTCAAAAACTAAAGAAGAATAAGAAAAAAAAGAATCAATAAGAATCAATAAGGACTTATATTTTCGTCAATAATATTTTTTCATTAAATTAATGCATGTATTTCCACAGATTTGTTTTTATGTTTTGTTTAAATTCTACTGCTTTTAAAAACTATTTTATAAATACCTTTTTTTTTTTTTTTTTTTTTTTTTTGTAAATAATGAAGGAGAATATGATGGGTTTAGAAAAGTTTGTTGATGAGGGGCTAATAAATAATTTTCCATTCATAATGGTTAATTTGTAATACATTTTTTAAAACATCTAACAATTCTGATTTAAATAAAAAAAATCTGATTGTGTTTACCCCCATCCCCCCAAAATATTCAAGATTTCTTCCAATGTTACAGGCTTCTAATATAATAGTTATATAGTACTTTGTCACACAAATACTTACTGCAACTGTATTGTTTGTCTTTCCCTCATTAGTGACAAGAACTTGACAAATTAAAAATATGATATTGAGCCAAGCTTTGAAAGTTATATATTTTTGTAGTCCTTCTTTCTCATTTGATTCTTATCATTAGATTCCTTAACAATGCAAGAGGTTATTTGTTATATCCCCTGTATGTGTACTAGAAAATGGTTTTATCAGTGGAAAAGGGAATTACTGTAATGAGTTATGCAGTTATCTGTTGAAACAGTTCTTCTTTCATTAACTTCTGTTACATTTTTCTTGTTCTCAGGGTTGTAATTTTGACTGGTCAAAACTGATTTTGACCAGGACACTGGATGAAAGTAGTTTTAACCGTCCAAAACTGGTCAAAAGTTGTCAGAATTGTTAAAAATAGTTTTAAATGGTCTTAATTTTAATATATATCTTTTGTAATTAGAAGTGACTTTTAATAAGCAATAAAAATAGTAGTGCAGTTAAACAAAATATTACACTAACAAGTTCATGAGATTTAACATGCTTATACAGAGTGTTTGAATTTTAAAAATGAACCATGCACATGCAATTGTAAAAATGTAATCCAGTTGCAGTAAAAAACATAAAATATGAGTTACAGTTAAAAAATAAAACATGAGTTAGTGTTTAAAAACATAAAGCATGAGTTGAAGTTAAAAACATAAATTTTAAAATTAAAATAAATAACATGACATTTTACAATTAAAATTGTTATTAATTTATAATAATTTTAACTACAATCACCATAAGGTTATTCCATGTGAAATCAACGCAATTTTAGAACAAATTCTACCTGGCCACCTCCAATTTTGATTAAATTTGGTATAGTAAGTGACTTCATGGTTATAAAGAAAATCCCCTAGTCTTATGCTCAAATAATAACTGGTTTGGGAGTTATAAAGCTTTAAAATTGCCAGATTTGTCTAAAAGATATACTATTGGCATACCTTTAAATTACACTTGCTACTCACCTAATTAAGCTAGAGATATGTGCAAGGTGCCATTTTAAACCTTTTTTTAATGGGCTTTCATATGATATACAACACATGATGACTTGAATTTTTTTTTAAATTTAAAATTTAAATTTCTCAAAAAGCCAAGTTTTTAAAATTTTGAAAAAAATCTCAAAAATTGTTCATATTATTGTTAATTAATTCTCAAAGTTTCATGTTGGGATCATAATGGGTTCACAAGCTACAAAAGTTTTTTTTTTTGATATATTTACTACTGCAATAACGAAAATGAAAACATGCATTCATTACTTTTAATCTAACTCAGCTGTATAGGATGGCATTAATGTTTACACAATACCTTATCGACATATACTCTAGTAAATAGTACATTTAACATTTGTAGATATTTTAGAATAAAGAAAAATAAAGTGCATTACTTTTGATGGATGGTGTTACTTAGTTGGAACTGGTAGAAAGCTTCATGTGTTTTGAGAATTTCTACTTCAGAAAGAATATGATTATTTTGTTACAAATATAACTTGACTTTATCATATGTCAGTAAACTATGTTCGATTAGTATTAAATATATTGCGAAGTGAATTTCAGTGGTCATAACTGGTCAAAATTGATATTGACCAGGATGGTTAAAATCAATTAAAACCACTAGTTTAAATCCCCATGGTTAAAACCGATACAACCTTGCTAGTTCTTATATAATGGATTTCAGAAATGGGAGTAATCTTGTAATGTGTGAGTTGCTGAAAGAAGGTGAACGGATTTTGTGAAATGTGTTTACACATTTTCTTAAAAAAATAAACATAGGAATTCTGTTAATTGCCTATTTTAGCAGATTAATTCTGTTAAATATTCTTAGTTGAGAATTTTCTTATGCTTTACAAATGAAATCATTCTCACTCTCTTGATTTATATTTTATAGGATCCTGATGTTTCTGGTGCACTATGCTTAAAAGATAGTCATTGTATTGAGGGGACTTCTTTACCTGGTGGAAATGGTATGTATATATATAAAAAAAACTATTAACTACATGTTTTATATACTATGTACATATTTAAAATATATATATTAGGTTTAATCATTTTTAATGATTAACTGACTGTATTTTGTCATTTTGTCACCTAAAATATGAGAAATTTTCATTTTACTTCTTTCAAAGTAATCACAAAAATATTGAAGTATTGATTTATTTTAAAAGCTCTTTTAACATGTACTATATATTTCCATGTATAAGCCAAGAATTCTTTTTGGTTTTCATAAACCTAAAGGATGGGGGAGGGGAATCAGCTTATACATGGATGCATGGAACAGGTGTAGTATATATCCTTCTTGATGACTTTTTTTGCTGTTGGTGACAAAAAGTTGCCAAGTTGGAAAAATTAAATAAAACTTTAAAAAAAAATACAATAGTGAAAAATAAATAAAATTTTCTAAAATTTTAAAATGAGAAAAACACAAAATTGGAAAAATAAATTTACAGTGACTTTTACCTGTATTATAATTGTAACAACCACCCCACTCCAGGGGCCACATTGTAAGACCACTCTGTTCTGGTGCGTTATGCTTGCATGGGACCTGCCAGCCTACTTTACTGAGGCAGGTATGTTTATAGATCACCATTGGGATGCATAGGTGAAATAAATCCTCCAAAGTTTAGACAGACAACACAAATTTTGTTTACAAGATTTATGAAACATTAGAGTAAAACAAAATGTCATATTTAGAACTTCAGAGCCTGCATGAGTCAGAAAAGATAAAACCGAGCATTCTTTTAAGTCCAAACATAAAACCATCGTCTTGTTCTCTCACATCGAACAGAGAGATGTCTCCAAGTCGCAGGCACAAATCAAACTGTTTTCTTCACCTCTTCTCTCTCTTTCCTTGGGGGCGGGGGTGTCCGCATTTCTCGCAACTTGGTCCCTGCTGAAAAGAGAAGTTCTCTTGTCCAGATATACTGCTGGCCTGCCTGCAAAAACACAACCAACTGCATCCCCCTTATCAGCTCCCCCATCCTTAGCCGGCCGTCTCCAATTTCAAGGAATGCCGAATGGGAGGGGTCAATGGGGACAATTTTGCCGAAAACAAGAAAGGCATATGCATGTGAAACACTAGTCATGGGATACATATTCCTTACAATAATTGCACCAAAAATAGCAATATTATATCTGTAGCAAATTGACTAATCTTAAAAAAAAAAACATACTTCTATGTAAGCCAGAAGCAATTGATAAATCGCCAAAAATAGCCATTTTAAATTTTTTTTAATATAGTGTTTAAATTTATGAAATAGTCTTACTTTCAGATAGGGTTACCAGAGTTGAAACTATTATTATTGGTGCCTAAGTAAAGAAAGAATCATTGGTTGCATATGTCTAGCACCATGGCTTTTGGTTTGTTTTGGTTTGGAGTGCTATGGTCTACTGTTTGCAATATGAGGGCTAATGAGACCTGGAGCTACTGCTTAAAGCCGATTCCAAATGGCTACGAACATCCATGCCATAGTGGGATTCGAACCCACTAACTCCGGTACCGAAGGCCAACACCCTACCAATCGGCCATCGTTCGGCAGCACCATGGCAGTAATCTAATAAAGTCAGAATAATATTAGGAATTTAATTAAAAACAGCCTGAATTAAAATTTGTTTTTCCTCTCAACTGCTCACGTGTGCTAAAAAATGTATTTGTCTTGATGTCCAATCAATTTTTTACCTCTGGGTGCTTAAATTAGAGGCTGTCACAAAAAAAGTTTGAAAAGCGTTAGTCTAACATTTTACCTTAAAGCAATTTAATTAGAAAACATTTACTCTGTTTTATCTGCTTGGTGACATATTTGAATGTTATTTCGACTGATATATGGATTTTGAGTTTTGGATAAACTTTGGATAAAATTGTACTTTTGGCTTATATTGAGAAATATACAGTATTCTGCAGAAGTTATTCTTTTCTTGCTTAAATAGCTGGAGTACACACAGGATAATTTTGTAGGTTCAAGATTTGTGTCACTGAAAGGATCAAGTGGTAGAAATAGACTATGGAATTAGAAGAAAATCTTTTTTTTTTTAATTTTTTAAAGATAATTAAAATTTAAAAATGTTTTGAAGCCAAGCTAGACTTTTCATGTAAACCTGAGCTCTTCAAACTAAACAGAACCCACTCCCTCAACAACTGTAACTCATTAGAATGTGCACACAGTGCTTATTTAAAAAAATATTAATAGTAGTTCCATTTTCTGTCAATTCTGTAGAAAAAAAAGCTTTTATAAAATCATTGGTTGATTTATATCATCTTGTTTAATACAAATGATAAACTGATAATATAACTGTTTTTTACTCACTAATATTATATATTTTTATTGCTACTGCTTCTACATCAGCTTTTAAAAGAATATTAACAGTTTCCCTCTTTTTTTTTTTTTTTTTTTTTAAGTTCCAACAACACTTAAAAGTAGACTAGGAAGCAAAAAAGCTCCTAAACTTGTGTTTTTGTTTAAAAGACTAAATAACTGTTGAAACTGGAATTGTAATGTGGTTTATTGATATTGGTACTTAATAATTTTTTTATTCTTAAAAAATTAATTTTAATATTTCAGGAAAAGCAGAAAATATAATATATTTGATGATATTTCAAACTTTTCATCATAAATAAATAAATGTTCACTTATTTATGTTTATTTATACTATTGCTTTAAAAACTGGTTTGATAAATAAATAGTTTATGTTTGTAAATAATAAAAAAAGAAATGAAAGCAGTTTGTTGAGGAGCGATAAAATAACCATACTTTATACTTTAATACATAATTTGTCATATGTAAATAATATTGTACACTTTATAATTAAGAAAATAAATATAATAACAAAAACTTAATCATTATTCTTAAATTACTTATTAAATAATTTAACCATAACTTAAATTATTTAATAAGTAATGTTTAATTAGTAAAAAAAATGCATAAAATATAAGGTTTGAACAAATAAAATCTGATTTTAAAAAATTCCAAATGCTATAATTTTTTAATCAAAATTTTTACCAACCTTGCACAAACACAGGTTGTTTCAGGTATACACTGTGCTAATTTTTCAATCATTACTAGTCAGACTAATAGTTTAAAATTTTTATGATAAAAGCAATTCATCATTAGGAGGTAATGTAGATTTTATTTCATTTGTTTGCAGTGAGAAGTTTATTATAATTCCCCAAACTTTGATTCTGATTTATTATTATTACTCTTGACTTTAGATTTACTAGAAACTAAATGGATCATTGTCAGTGTGAATTTTTTGCAGGTATACTAACTGGAAAATGCAGTACATCTGATATTGATCCAACAAAAAAAGTTTGTCTAATTAAAGGATGGTGTCCTATTGAAAGAGATGTAAATCCATTGTAAGTTTAAACTGTTTTATTAAGATTATTCATAATATTCTGATAAAAATAACTTTTGGTAATTTCGTTTTTATTAAACTTATTTCAGGGTACCCACAGTCTTTAAAAGTCTTTAAGAACACCTTAATTTTAAATTTCATTTTTAAGGGACCTTAAAACTACTTAATTTTTTACAAAGGTCCTTATAAACTCCTTAATTTTTAAATTGGAACTCGATTGTTTCTTCATCGACAAGATCCACCATCATCATGTAATTTCCTATCAGTTTTCTTATATGACAGTTTTTTCCTTATATACTTATTTGACAAATAAATAATTTTTCATATACTTGAAAGCTTTAAAGTATAAAGTCAGCTGCCCTTTCCTAATAGCTAACAGTCATGCAGATTTTGATTAAACGAAGCATGGAGGATGGGGTATGCTGTAGATATTTCAGTTACTTATGGAAGTTTAATTTTCTTTGCAATTAATGTAATAGAAAAGTCTAAAACATTCTTCTTTTCTAGGCAGCATTGAGTATAATTAGCTAGTATATACGTATATATATATATATATATATATATGAGTCATTTTTAAACCTTTAGAAAGTACTGTTTATAATATTGTTTTTATTCACAATTTATTTTTAGTTTGATCGCTCAAAAAAACTTTAGATGTACATTTTTCAAAATTAGTTTTTGTCGGATAGATTTATCTTATATTAATTTTTAGGCATTTTTAAAAACATAATTCTGAAATATTGTAAGACATTTATTGAACATGCCTTGTCTGGTTCATAATCATTAAAATATGTTCCTCAGGAAATAGGATTTATGTCGTTATGTTGTGTATTTCAAGTAGGTCCTTATAAAATGTTACTTTGGTCCTTAGGAAGTCCTTAAAAATTAATTTTTGTTCTAGAAAAAGAGTGGAACCTTGTATTTTATTTGCTATGGATAATCCAAAAGGGCTTTAGATATTTTTTTATTCTTTGTAGCAGTTATAAGTAAATAATTTAAATCTATAAAATGTTGTAACATTTAGAAAGTCTTTCTTTTTTGAAATGCAAATATTATATAGTACCATGTGTAAAATTCGGTATTTTCTTTAGTTTTAATTGTGCTTTCCTGTATTTCCTTGTTAGGAAAGGGAATAAAGCTCTGTTGACAGCAACTAAAAGTTTCACTGTTTTAATTAAAAACTTTGTTGACTTTCCAAAGTTCAAAATTAAAAGGTAGGTGTTTTTTTTATACAATCTAAATATTCTTTTAAAATGTTTTTATAACCTAATAATACTCAAACAGATTATAATCTTTGCAAATGATAAAATGATAAGCTTGAAATACAAATAATTTTCTTAGTTTTTTATATGATGATTTTGATTTCAGTAATTTTGATAGTTTGTTTAACCCATATGACACTTTGTTAAATTTTATTTTGTATATACCTTATTAACTGGTGTATAATATGCATCCTGTTTTTTCCATGAAAAAGGGGAGGAAAAATATAAAACTAAATTTAAATCTTCATACATGAGCCCTAGCACCAAAATTAATGTTATATAAACCTATTGCAACCTGTGCTACTTTATGGCTGTGATTGCCGGGCGATGACTAAATCAATAAAAACCAAACTATTGTCCTTAGACTGCAAGATACCATGGAAAATATTTGGTGCAGTTTGTGAAAACATTGTGTGGAAATCAGTGTTTAACCCTTTCGTGCCTACTGTCACAAATACGTGCCAGCAAGAAACACACTCACTTCCCGGCCGACACACTGGCATGCCAGAGCGTTTTCTCATTCACCCCCGACTGTCACATATGTGTGCCAGTGTTGTGGAATATTTAAAAAACTATAAGTTTTGACACAAGATGGCATTTTATGTCCATATGGATTTAGATACATGTAGATTTGACCTTGTACTCAATAGCAGAGTAGTATGATACGCATACAAGTGGTTTTTGATTATATAAACATGAGGGAAAAGGAATGTTTCCGATTGACATGTTTTATGACGGCTCTTTAAATTCCCACGTGGTGTTTCTTTATGTAAGCAGGGGAGTTTTATTTTTGCAAAAGCATTGTGTATTTCGGTTTGCAGTCCAGTTTTTAGTACAGAATTAGATCTGACAGACTTGATTTTTTTTTCTCTTTTTATTGTTAGATTTTCGAAGTGTCGAAGTGTTTAACTGAGCTTGAAATAGCTGAAATGACGCGAAATATTTCAGAATTTTATTCTGAAACAGATTAGAATATTAGTAATAGTGACACTATAATATATTCTGATTGTTCTTTTTGTTCATAATGGATCTAGTGATTCTAATGATGAGGAGGACATTTCTGACAAAGAGGATGACGATGCTTCGTTTTTTCACATTCCAGAAAAATCCTCCAAAACGGCAAATGAGTTACTACGAGTGCAAGGACTGTAACATAGTATTGTTTGTAGATCCCTGTTTTTAAAATTTTTCATACAAAAAAGTTTAAGTAACATAGTATTCAGTTTTGCAATGTTAAAAGTCATTAAATACTAAGTAAAAAATGAAAAAAAAGTAAAGTGTAAAATATATATTTAAATAAGAAATAGCTTAAGTAAATAAAGTATCTATATACATATATAAATCCCATTCCGTTTAAATACTTTAAGCAGCATTATTATATAATGCGTTGTTACTTCGTTAATTTCATAAATTAGGCTTAATAGCAAAAAACCCTCCTGCCCAGGCTACTCACTCGCAAAAGTAATTGCCGACCTCAGAGAAAAGCGCGCGTTTGCGCTTCCTGTCACGAAAGGGTTACTTTGAAATCTGCCAAAAATATAGACAATCAGACATTGTTAAGATTCTAAAAAAATAACAGTATTCAGTGGCTAGGACATTTATTTAGAGCTAATAATACCAACCAAGTAAAAGAAAGCTCATATTTACCAAACCTATGGGAACTAAAAAGTTGAAGAAAGCTATCAATTAGGTGGCTTGACTCTATTGATACCACCTTATAAATCTTATGTAAGAGAGATTGGAGAGACATTATCTAAATAGAATTAGATGGCAGAGACTGACTGGGATGGCCTTGGCCTGTAATGGACTGTAGTTCCTTAGAAGAAGAAATAGAATAGGGGAAAATTGTACTTTGTGTATAATGTGCACCTAAAATTTCACATCAAAAGAGTGACTTTCAAGATTACAAACCAATTTCTATGCAGACCCACTGAATCCAGTCTTCAACACTTTCTCAATGTCATTCTAAAGATGACTACATTCTCAATGAAGTCATTCACACTTGTTATTGGTTGTTTCAGGTCATTAAAAGGCTCTTGGCTACTAGGAAATGACCATAATTGTTGAAATTAGAAAAACCTAGTATACATCACCTTTTTTATGAAGTGTCACATGAAGGATTACATTTTCCTTATTTCTCTTCATTCTATATGCAAAGGGTGTTTTGTTACAATTTTCAAGCAAGATGGAGAAGATACTTAATAGCATTGTATCATGTAAGTTACAAGCAGTGCAATATGAAACAGAAAATGAGATTTGTATTTCAAGTGTGAAATTTTCCATTCAAAGGTAATGATTAGTGTTACTAGTTGTATTACTAGTTACCACTGTTGAATTAAAAGAAGTGCAATAGAAATAAACTATAGATACAACAATACTTCTAATGAGTAAGATACTAATAATCTTATTTACTTTTTCATACATTTTTTTTTTTTTTGCATGTATGGTGAGGGTTCAGTGGTGCAATGCTTATCTTTCATGCAGATGACCCAGACCATTCATTTGGAAGGTGTTGTTTGTATTATTGAAATGTATTATTCATTTCATTTCAGTGTGAGTTTTATTTGCAAAACAGTTTTATTTGCTGGGAATAAATACAATTTGAATGTTATATAACTTTTGAAATGTAGCTAAATTTACATTTGGGAGAACCATATTTACCCTGACTGAAGTCTGGGCTAGCATGTCTATACATACAATAACACTCATACGCATACGGATCTATATACATATTCATCATGACAACACTTAGGTTATGATGCCATGCAGGTTGTGTCATGTTATGAATTGGTGAGTGACCATTGTTGGTATGTATATCCAGTTTAAGATTCCTATTCTTTTTAATTTTTTTTCTGTTTTAGTGTTGCTTTGAAGATTTGCAGTTGTTTTTACAGTATATAATACAACCATTGTTTAAAATAAACCCATTAACATTCTCTCTCTTTTTCTTTTTTTAATTCTAGGAGGAATATTCCAGAAGTCAAAGATCCTAACTATTTAAAGCATTGTATTTATCATCCTGTAGATAATCCTCTGTGCCCAATATTTGTTCTGCAAGATATTGTTCCTGGTGATTATGACAAGATGGCTGTGAAAGTAGGCTTTATTTTTATTTATCTATTGTGATACTTGTATGTGATTCAGCAAAGAAAAATGGAATAAAAGTGGAAAATGTATGAAATAAGATTTTTAAGCATGAACTATTTAGCATACATTGCCTTATGTACATTATGATAAATTTGCCAATAGTCAGATACATTTTGTTAAAAGTTACAAACAGTTTCCAGCTATTTATGATAATGGGCAGTCAATATATGTATATGTTTAAATTTTTATTATGTGGGCAATTTCTTAACCTTTTTTATTTAGCAATATTGCTTAGAAGCAACTTCTATTTCTGTTGGGTCTTACGTAGGTTTGCCTGTTTTCTTGCAAGCCAAACTGAAACTCCCCCACCTCCAGTTAAAAAAAAAAATCTTAGGATTTCTTTTCTCTAAGATTTTGGTTTTCTTGGGCTGTTATGTAACTTCTACTTAATTTTTAATGTATATTGCATAGTATTAATAAATTTTAACATTGGTTATTTATTGGAACAAGAACAGTAAAAAATAAATGAAAATAGGAATGGAAATAATTTTAAACATCAGCTTGTATATTTTTCATTAGATTTGGTCTCCTACAAGACTATTTAATCATGTTACAACTAAGACAATTTAATTATCTTAGTACATACTAATGCATTTAGAAGTGATGGAAATCAAAGTTTTCAATGCACTGTAGAATAATTTAAACCACATCTATAGAAAATCTTATTTCTTTCATCTCTCTATTGAATTTCTATTATTAAGAATAGTCTCTTCATGTTACCTATACCTGGTATGGAGAAATTAGACTCACACATACAACATGAATCTTTTAAAAATAAAAATAAATAAAAAAATTCTGACCACCACAACAAGTGTGTGAAGAGTATAAGCTGAGGACAGAACCAGTGTTGCTCAATTACTTCTGGCTGCTGTCAATCTCATGGATACATTCAAGTCTATTTGCATTTGTTCACATCTCTACATTGATACCAAACACAAACTATATGTACAGTGGAGATGGATTATAATGCTTTATAATTTGAAAAATGGGAGTTTCAGGCATCTCAAAAGTTTCATTCAGAATATTGGGGCTCAAGGTTTAATATTTGGGACCCTCCTACTTAATCAGGATCCCTGGCAACCCCATTCTTATGAACGTTTCATCATTTGATAAATAAAGTGTTAAAAATTACTGTATTTAAAAAAAAAAATCATAAATTTAATCTTAATCTTGTAATTGGCAAATTGTGAAAAGTTATTGCATGAAAGCTAATGAAAACATGGCAAATTGTGAAAAGTTGTTGCATAAAAGCCAATGAAAACATGTGTTTTTTTGAGTTACTGTATCAAATAAAGGTTTAAATGCAGGTGTCACCAAAATTTCACAAGAAATAGTGAGTTTAAGCATGTCCTTTATGTTGGAAAATTTAGTAAGCATATCACGTAGTATTTTTTTATGAATTACAAAAGTATAAAATCCAAAATAATTATAATGTTTTAGCTCTTCAGTGTATATCTGGTTACCTTTATTTTTATATATGGGGTATTTTGAGTAGATATTTGGTTCTATCAATTTTTATCAGAAGCAAATAAATAATTTCTAGGTGGTATGAAATAAAAGCACATTAATTACATAAAAATTAATTGTAGACAGAAAAAAATTATTTTCTGAATGATGGTAGAAAGGTAGAGCACTGCCTTTAAGTGCTATGGGTTAGAATGGTTTTATGTGAAGTCCACTGCTGGCTTGAATATTTGTAATTGTTCAGTATCAGCTCTAAGTCCTAATTTAATTAACCCCCTTTATACAAAAAACTGTCCACAATTCTCTAAACCAAAGAATTATTTCTTTTTTTCTAATGATACTTTTTGGTTAGTAACCTTGAAAGTTGAGATATGAAAATGCTGCTTTTTACAGCATTTATAGTTCTGTATGTTTAATTTGCACAATAAAATTTTCTTAAGTATGTTGAATACTTTTATCTATTTGAAACTAATTTTATTGTAAGTTTCAAGTAATATTTTTAAACTTAAACACATATTTGCAGTTTGTAAAAGGTTTTATATAATTAATAAATTATTCTTTAAAAGAAGCAATTCTTAGTATTAAATGTTTTCACATTTTCTATGTTTTACTGTTCAGGCTGAAATTTCTTATAATTTAACTCAAAATTTATAATTTTTCAATAATTATTAAATTTAAGTACATATCTAATATAATTTATTAAAACATAATAATTATTGATTTTTTAAATTTCCTTATGCATGACCTTAAAATATATTAATTTATATTGATGGTTTTATATTTACTATAGAAATGAGTCTACAATCATTTATCTATAATAAATATGATATTCAATATGACATTCTTTTTTAGAAGTTCACTGTAAATTGCTATTTATTTTTCTTGTAACATTAAATTACCGTAATTTCGCACGTATAGTCCATGGACTATCTATGTTTAAAAGACAAATTTCTGTTAGAAGTTGCAGCCGAGTCGGCACCTTCCGTAACTTTCGGTGAATCCCGGCAATTTTTCTATTAGTTTGTTTATTTTAAGTCAACCGAAATAGGAGATTTGACAGCCACCTTAATCACCAGTTAGATTGTTTTTGTTAAGGAAGCTGACTCTCGCAATTAGTTTGGTCGTGACGTTTGCACAGCAAACACTAATGTGGCTTCAACTCTCACTCGGCAGCTACGATCTGTGTAATTTTGTGATTGGCTGAGTGGGGGAGGAAGCTGCATGATTATGTCAATTAGCATGATATACCTGCTGTTGAGTATATAAGGCTAACAAGCAAGAGGCAAGGTACCCCTTTTTTGGTCAGCTGTGAGGGTAGCAGAGCTATCATTGTTCATGCTGTAGATAAAATTCTAAATGACGTATTAGATTAAATCATTGTTTCTTAGTTATGTATCAGATTATAAAATTCTTTTTTTGACTTGGTATTTTTTTAATAGTTTATTGTATTAGGGTTAAATGCTTTTCTGTAATATTATCAGAACCTTTTTTTGGTAATAGGTGATTGTTAAATTTATTATGTTTATTTTGTTAACTTTTTTTGAAAAACTTTTAGAACTTAAATAAAAAAATGTTTAGTTCAAATACTCATTTTTTATTTCTTGTCATTCTGCACAAGTCATGCTAGCTTCCAATTTAAATATCTTTTGAATCAGAGATGTCCAGCACTTATTAGGTAGCCGGTCATCAATTTCTTCAGGTGCGGACTATCTGCCATTGCAGACTATTTGCTGGTTGTTCATTGCTGAAATCATCAAAATTGGAAGAAGGGGGGGGGAAGCTCGTGGTTTGAACGGCCAATGATTAAATGTAAATAAAAGCCCCACTCACGAGATGTAAAAAAACATCGTATTGTATTGATAATAAACTACGAAAAAAGATATAACCCCTAGAGCAGAATGATCAGTAGCAGCAAGTAGCACATTCTTAAATTGTGTCCTGGAGAATGGGAAAATATTGAAAGTCATTATTTACAGCTCCAATTGACAACACCAAGTGGATGGGTTCAATATCGAAGGTTGAGGGTCATTTCACCACGAGGATTACTCATAACAGAGTGTTTTGTTTACAGAGTTTTGATATGTGGTGATATTGGTCACTCATTATGTCTTTAAAACATTGTCGCAGTTTTACTGCTGATTTCAAGCTGAAAGTAATTCAGAAGGTTGATGACAAACCAGTAAGAAATTGGCGCAAGCAAAAGGAAACATCAAAAATATGAGATGAAAGCGATTCAATTGTTGTGGAAAAATACAATGGCCTGCATTAGAAGACGATTTACATAGCTGGGTTCTGGAACAGAGAAATGTAGGCTGCTCTGTTTCTTCAGTTCAAATTCTTCTCTGAGGCTATGGCAGAAGAAATAATTTCAAAATATAATGGAGTTTGAGACTTTTTGGCACTCTACTGTACTTAGGTTTTATTCTTAAAATGATTTAATATTGTTATACTAGAATACTTAATTTTGCATGTATAGTCCATGGATTATGTAGTGGTGTGATATCTGATGATATATGAAAATTTTTAAATAAAAAATCATGCCCATGGACTATACGTGTGAAATCATGGTAGAATAAATTTCATAAGTGTATAGCTATTAACTGTTATTTTGAAACAGTGATTCATGTTATGTAAGCATAATGAATTTACATGTTTTATTTATTTTTTTATGTTGTAATGCTTATTAGAATGCTTTTACTAGTTAAGATGAATTTTATGCATAACATTTTGTAATAGTTTATATAAAATTTTCTTAATTTCTGCATTTAATACTTTCTAATAAACTCTTTTCAACTTCCATTTAGGGTGCAGCAGTTGCTATCATTATTGAATGGGATTGTAATTTTGATTTCAAACCTTCAAAATGCTTTCCAGTTTATAAATTTAGAAGACTTGATGATGAAGATTCTCCCATTTCACCAGGCTTAAATTTCAGGTAGTGGTTTACACTGTTCAAAAGTAAATATTTTACAGAGATAAAATATATGCTTTTTATATATTCTAGGGTGCTAAACACTAAAACTACTATTAAAGTTGTCTATTTTCTTGGGTTTCTGAGTAATTTCACAGATTACATATTGCATTGTGTGAACACAATAGTTGGAGCTTTTATATCAACTGATGGAGAGACTAATAAATAAGTTGATGCAAGAATTAAAAAAAAAAAAAAGGATAATATGTCTATAAAATACTACATAAAATATAGAGATTGAGTAGTATCCAAATAAAACTTAAATTTCAGATTTTTAGAGCTACAGTTAGAGTCATCCTACTGTATGGATGTGAAACTTAGAAACTAACTGAACAACAAAAATCAAGTTGATACTTTGCAGACTCAATGCCTTAGAAAAATTCTTAAACTATACTGGCCTAATAAATATGCAAATAATTTCATTGTAAACCCACAACAACAGTAATACAAAAACACAGATGGCAGTGGGAGGGACATATATTACAAATTCCTCCATCATCAGACCCAACACACATAACCTTAACTTGGACTCCTAATGAGAAAAGGAAAAGAGGTCAAAAATACACCTGGTGGCAGTTAATCATCAGTGAATGGAATTCTCTTCAGTGGCTGAGCTGAACTGCTGCATTGGACCTACAATGATAGAGGGATATACTGGCAGCCTTACATGATGTAAAGAGAAATAAAAAGAACACAATGATACAAATAACAGTTAACAAACTTTATCTTATCAGTAAAAATAGAGTATTATAAAATACTCTATTTTTGCCTGTCACTTATGGAGAATGTCCAGATTACCTCAACTTTATGATTATAAATTATATTTTATTCATAAATATTGATCAGGTAAACACTATGACAGGGATGGTCAAACTACGGCCCACCGGAAGGTTTTATCTGGCCCGCGGATAGAATTTTAAGCTGCCGGTCCAAGGCAAATTAAAAGAAATATATATTTATACATTATATATCTATCTCCTTTTCTACTCAGCAAGATCAGTGGTATATTTGCTTCTTATAAGTGAACAAGTGTTTTCAACTTTGAACCTTTAGAAAGAATAATTTCAGAAGTAGACTGACAGATGAGCATTTACCATCATTCCTTAAAATCTGCCCATCTCACAATTAACCTCAGTATAAGGAACTTTTAAAAATGAAATCGCAATTTCATTCATCTCATTAACGTATTTAAACTGTTAGGTACTTTTATATTGTTTTTAAAATTTTAGAAAAATTTATTTTGGTCCGCCAAACTTATTTTCTTTTGAATTTTGGCCCGCAGCCAAAAAAGTGTGTCCATCCCTGCACTATGAGAAAATATAAAAAATAACATGTTTAAATTTTATTTTTTGTATTTTCTTAATTCATTTTATAAATTGATAAAATAAAAAAAATATATACAGGAAAATACTACTAGTTGTTCAGAATATTATGAAATTATGAACAGTAGTATTTTTTAAGGTTTTTAACTAAGTGAATTAATAATTTTTTGACAATGTGTTATTTCTGTATGAGATAATAACTGATATATATCGTCAAAATTTCTCTTAAAAATAAATAAATTTCTCTTTAAATTTGCCAAATGTATTCTCACTTAAAAATTTTATTTTCAGATATGCACAATATTATGCAGATAATGTAAGAACATTGTATAAAGCATATGGTATAAAATTTATCATAATGGCACAAGGAAGAGGAGGCAAATTTAGTGTAGTTCCTGTACTTCTAAATATTGGATCTGGTTTAGGACTTCTAGCTGTAGTATGTAGTTTATTCTTGTATTATTTAGAAAATAGTGGTAAATTATACTTTATTGCAAATTTAAATAAGTGAGCATTTAAATATGTTTTGAAAGCTTTGAAAACTTGTTTTATTGTACATGAGTATTAATGTATATTGAGCTTTTAAGTTGTATTTTGATAATAATTTGTATTTGATTCATTTTAAAATCTTCTAAAAAATTGCATTTTTTCATAAAAGCAGTGAACCCTCTCTTCTTTCTTCCCCCTCTTCTGTAAGAAAAATTTTCTCTTTAATAAATTGATTTTATTTATTTATGCTTCAAGCAATAGATTTTATAAAGTTTTTAAAATTCATTATATAGTTTTGACCATAACAAAAATGAAAAATTATAAAAGAATTTTCTGTTTTACGGACATAATGATCCTGAAAAATAAATTGGATGATATTTATAACATTTTCCTGTAGACTAAATTTTAGAAGGTCTTCAATTTGAATTTGTAAGCATTCTTAAAGCAAATTTTTTAAGTAAAAAGTAAAGCCTTGTAATATGACTAGAATATCAGTAATGATAAATGAATCATGTAATATGTTCTAGTAAGTTTCATTCTTTTGAAATGGTTATTTTATTGATCCTTGTATATTTTATAATGGTTGTTTTTAAAATTTAGATAATCTTATTTTTGAAAATTAAAAAGTTTAACATTAGGTAATAATGCACAATTTTATAACTATAGATAAGATCAGAAGATGTTTTCCTGATGCTGTAATATTGTGCTTATCCCTTTTGAATTTATACATTAAAAGTTTGTCTAACCTTTTATATAATAAAAACTTTATTATCTATACAGACTCCCAAAGTGTTCTAAATTCATTGCAATCAAATAACTGTAATAATCCTATTATTTTCAAAATTCTTACTTTAATAACCAAACTTACTTCCATAGGAAGATCGTTAACTTTTAGCTGGGTTCCCTCTCATGTCGGCATTAAAAGCAATGAACTTGTGGACAAAGCTACGAAGTTTGCAAGTTGCTTTCTGAACACTGGTATTCCTTACCCTGATTTGAAAAATTATATTAAAGATCTTTTGCATGATAAATGGCAGATCTCTTGGGATAACATTACTGCAAATAAACTGCGAGAAATTAAAAGAAAGATAAGTAACTGGCCCCAACTCCCTTCTAGGAGACATGATGTAATACTCACTCGTCTACGAGTGGGTCATTACAGACTCACCCATGCCCATCTCTTACTAGGTGAAGCTCCTCCACAGTGTGCATATTGCAAGACTCCTTACACAGTCGCACATATTTTAACATCCTGTGTTTGTTCTAAATCAATGTTTATAAAATTTTTGGTAATCCATATCCTAATCTTAATTTAATCATTGGGGAAACTCCACATCCAAACTTGTTCCCCTTTCTTCACCGTACTGGTTTTTATACTGAAGTATGATTTTTGATTGTTATTCAATTTTCTAATATTGAATTTCTAATCTTTCAATTTTCAATTTTTTTTTCACTTTTTTCTTAATTTAATTATTTTATAACATAAAATCTTAATTCTTCACTCAATTTCCAATTCTTGTTAATTTGTATATAACTCAATCTTTATTCGTGTTTTTCTGTTGAATGTTATATTTTTATTGTTACTTTAATCCGTTTTAGAACCTTTCATTTTATATTTTGTCAAAATCTTTTATCTAAATTTCGTCTTTAGTTTATTTCCTCACCTTGTTTGGCGCAATTAGTCCCTAGAGAATTTAGCGCCATTAAACTTCAATCAACCAACCTTTTATGTAATTATTGTTTTAACTGCTATTTTCACCATTTAATTTATGACATAGAACATGATATCTATATGAATGTATTATGTATCATTTAGGTTATTTTATAGCATCACTATATTCACTATATTCTTGCCTGTTGCAACTTTTGATTTGGAGTAATCACACTTCATACAAAAACAACCTTTAATTGAAAATTTTTTCTTAATTCTATATAACAATTCTTAAAATTCTGAAATATCTGAAATCCAAACAATAAATAAATATTGAAACGATTCTGCTTACAGCCAGCAAATATAAGATAAATATATCATCCTAATATATGATTATTTCCCATTATGAGTCACTATGAAATTGCTTTGCTCCAATTTACAGCGATGCCCTTTGTCTGTCTCTGCTTGAAAATTGGCGGATTGAATTAGTGATAAATGCCTCTATTTATAGATTCAAAATAGATCTAGCACATTCTGAAAAATACGGTTTCTAGAAAGTTCTTGAACTTCCTCTAGTGAAAGGATTTTGCTGCCAAAGTTACCAAATAGGAAAAAACACATCAAAACAAACGTTTTCTGATGTTCCAGTCCATTTGACTGATGAAATGTTTAACATTTGAGAGGTTATGCCTTTATAAAAACACAGTTTGTTACAATATAGTTTAGTTTATTTTTATATCATCTTAAAAGTTGATAATTTCCTTTTACTTACATATTTTATTACATTTGTTTGAACTCAGTTTTGCTTTATATTTTATTTTTAATCATTTTAATAGATATGTTACATAAAATACTTTTATATATATAAGTATATCTTTTTATAAGGTATTACAAATATTCTTGTCTTTTATGTCTTATTGTAAATAAATATTTAATATATTACACTTCATTTTCTAATTTTTGAAAAACATTTTTAGGCTACTATTCTGTGTGATATTGTGGTGTTGTACATTGTGAAGAAAAGGAATATATATAAGTCTATGAAATATCAGAGTGTTTTGGAGGATACCTCAAATGTAAGTTTGTATTTATATTAAGAAATATGCGTTAAGTAAAAGAATGGGATTGTGCTACATTTCTAAAGTCAAATGAAGCTGTACAGTTATCTTGATATGAAGGTACCATTAGTTAAAACCCAGATAATCTAGCATTGAAAAATTTCTACTACAAATTTAAATGCAATAATATGAGAAATAAAAGATTCATTTTGGTAACTTATTGATATTTCAGATAAATAATGTTATTTAAAAGTCAGCGATATCACATGCCCAGTTGAAATTATTTTTGTGAATTACTTTATTTTCTGATAAACTATGATGCAATTAAATTAAAATAATTACACACACACACACACACACACATATATATATATATATATATATATATATATATATATATATACTTTATTTATTTATTTTTATGTAAACGGGGGAAATAAATGTAAATTACTGCCTCCTGTTAACTGTCAGAGGCATAAATCATTTTACAATGTACACACACACTTTGAAAGTTTTAATGTTGACAATTTCTGTCTTGTCCTAAATAATAAGAAGTTCCTTTGCAATTGATCTATTAGTCGAAGAGAAGATGTGGGACATACCCACATACACAGGACTGTTCCTCATCAATCTAAGGGTTAATATTATTTTTAAGGATGTTCATTAAATTGTGAAGTATATCATTTATATTCATAATGCCATTGAGGGCTTTTTCTCTCGTAGATCCAACTATTTTCTTCTTCCTGTTTTTCTATTTTCTATTTATTCATTTCCAAGCATGAATAAATCTACCTTTTATATTCATCTGCCTTTACTGTGCTTGCAATTCTACCTAGCTTTCCTAGAATTTTATAATGAAGGTCCCAATAGCTTTAAAAGTATGCTATGTCATGAAAAAGGTAATGCCGTTCAATAAGTAAAAAGGAAGCATTTTTTTGAACATTTGAAATTTATTGTTTTTATTTATGATGTTGTGAGTGTCTTATTTTTAAATGATATAATTATGGTCAGTAGTATTATTTCATCCCTTTAAATAACGTTAAATGTTGATTTCAAATTTGAAATTAAAATGGTTCTTTAAGTGTAAGAAAAATTTTTTTGTCAAGAGCTTTTATTGCATTTTGAAATAATAAGTATCTTTTTTAGTAATAGACAGGAAATGGGTGAAACAGTAGTTACTGGAAAAGGTAAAACCTTTTCTTGAATATAGCATAAAAAGCAAAGCTATTGTAAGTTAGGCATAAATAGAGAGAAAGTACACAGACAGCTATTTTGCTGCTTTGAGACCAGTAGTTTCTGTTATGTGTTTAAATTTAACTACATAACTGTAGAAGAATATCATCTTCAAAATTATATCATTTATAAGTTTAACATTGCAGCAGATACTAATGAAACTAATTTTCTAATTTGTTTGTTCAGATGAATAGGGAGAAATTGCAGAATTTTTCTTGACAGCAATTAAATTACCATTCTATAATCATCTTTTTGAAATCTAGATAATTTAAAGAGGACTTTCTTTATGTCGATAATACTTTACATAATGAAATGATATGGGATTAAAGAGATTTGTTATTTTTTAAATTGAAGAGAGGCATAAAACTTTTTAGCTCCGAATCAAAAAATAACAATAGCTAACTATAAAAATATATTTCAATATTTCAGATGAGTGATATTAGTAAAGTATACTTATTGAATCAAAATTTTAACGCTATATTCTTTTCACTTCATGCTGAAGATCTTTACTAACCATTATTTTTTTCTTTGTAGAATTTCACTCCTTTACCTTACATGGCTGGCTCAAATTGATTTCTTACAAACCTATTAAATTTCTGATAGACTTCTCATTTTGGTATGTGTGTGTGTGCCAGTTTTTCATGCCATTTAAAGTTCTTTAATTTCTTGAAATTTTTACGAAATCCTATTTTAAAGTATGTTTAACTTTGCTTTGGTTTTTAAGACAAGCTAAAATTTTTCTTAAACTGCTGTCTTAAAATTGATATTGTCTATTAAAATTAGGTTAAGATTAAAAGTGATATATCTGATTTATTAATATATGCTTGCTGCATATTAAAGAAAAATTTATGTGTATAAGTTTATCTGCAACTTTTCACTAAACCTGACGATATTTAATTTGTATTTAATTGGGTTTTCAGTGGTGTAAATTGAAAAAATGAAAGAGAGAATACAAAGACAGTTGGATAAACCACAAGAATGATAAACAAGTGTAATTGTACCATTGATAGTATAGAGCAGGGGTGACCAACCTGCAGCTCGCGAGCCACATGTGGCTCTTTGAAGGATTATTTGTGGCTCTCGATAAATGTACCCAACTTCCCTTTTTATTTTTGCGTTATTATATTTTAAAAAATTATTACAACTGATGGAGCTCAGCAATGCTGGGTGAAAAAAATCAGTCTTAATGGGCTTTTAAGAGATGATTCTCAAATTCCATAATTCATACCGATTCACTGCATAATTCACCGAGAATATCTCGTTACAAAATATTTAAAATATCCTGATGTTATGAAAACATTGTAACACATTGTAAATTACATTCGCAACAAGGCAAAAAATAATCCACAATTCAAAAATTTTCTTGAAAAATTAAAGGACAGAGAACTTTCAAATGACATTCAATTATAAATATAATTTCTGTAAAAAAAATTTTTTAATACCTATTTTGCATATCTTTTTGCATACCCTTGTTTATCATAAGGTAGTTCATAAGGGTTTGTACATCCCTATCTTTTGTAAATTCTTGTTTTAATTGATAGACATTGTTCAACAGATGTTGGCATGTTGTAAGATGTGTTTCCAGATAGTCCCAATACTGTTATAAAATAAGATTCAAATTATTGGACCTGGCATATTTGAGCTTTTTAGCAATAATCCATTGCATTAGAAGATTTGTTGTTGTATAATTTTCTACATAACTAAAATATCTGGACCAGGGTTTCTTTGAAAAAGATACACATGGGTAGATTACATCCACAACTTTAAAGCAGTCCTTATAGTGAGTGAATCCTATTGATGGCATGAATGTTTGTAGCCATTTGGAGTTAGCTTTAATAAGTAGGTCCCGATTTCATTAACCCTCATGCATCAAAAAAGTAGAGTGTAGCACTCCAAAGCCAACCATATAGTAGTAGTTTTTCCCTTGAAGCTGAGACCTTTAAAATATGTAAGGATCCAAACCTTTAAAATATGGAATCTACTGTGACCAGTGCAAAACAGTTGAAGATAGTTATTCCTCTTCACCTTTATATTGATATCTTTAATCTTTAAACAATGTCTCTACTTCTCTACAGATTAGTTGATTCTCAAATTCACTGAAGTCATCAGCACCTTCCATAAGAAAAAGTACTTCCACTTTTGTGTCACTTGCATCTGGTGTCAGCAAGCTTTTCTGGGCTCTTTTTCTGCTTGTGTGTCAAAATCAATCGAAATAGGAATATTAAAAATATTTGGTATAGTGGTATTTTTGTTTTAAAATAGTTTTAAAATCAACATAACTACAAAAAAAAACATAAAAACAAAACAAATATAAGAAAACTACATTAAAATTCAAAATAAGTAGTCTTATTACTATAAAAATGAACATAATTGAATGAACTTTATTTCTGACCATTCTCTTTGATATTAAGTTTTTGATTTTTCTATACTTTTCTTTTCACACGTCTCAAAATAGTTTCTTTTTCTGTGTTTTCTTTGTTAAAGGTAATAATTTTATTTAATATTGAAAATTATTAGAATGTGTAACTATAATTGTGTCACTAATGTGCTACTGAACTGTACTGAACAAGTGATTAACTGAGAGAATGACAAACTTATTGAGTAATTATAAAATTCATTCATACAAGATAACCACATTTGGCTTACGTTTCTTACTGCAACTTTAATACTCTAACTAAAATATTATTATTTATTTTCACTTTATGCTACGCATTCTGAAAGAGCTTGTTTCATGGGTATGTTTTTAATTTATTTTTATATCTTATATTTTATTTTTGAAGTTCATGTGGGTCATTTGAAGTTATCACATGGGTTACTCAGTGATCCAAAAATAGATTGCCCACCTCTGATTTACACATTGTGGTATTCATATCATACTTTCATTGTATCCACAGTTTTTAGATTTCAAAGGGATATTTGTTGAAGTTCTCAAACAAATTATCCACCTTAATACAATTGTCTCATTACTGTGAACACATACTGATACTCAGCTTTTTATAATATTTCTGAAGTCTGACAAGAATCTCCTGGCTTGTAAGAATATACATTGATTGCTTTTAGGTATTATTTTCTTGATTGCTACCTATCTCCTAACAATCCTCCTTTATGTTTAGAAAGTGCCATAAGCCATCAAAATAAAAATTGCTGACTTTTTACTTCTGTCAGTAAAACTAATAGCTTATTATAATCCACAGCTGCTTTGCTTAGAAAATTTAACACTTTCATTAATATATTTTTAATGTTTATTGGATTTATTTTTTAAGCTACAAATACATACAGGCATAAGTATTGGGGCATTTCATAAATAATCATGAATTTTGATGTGTTTGGCTAAGCATTCTTTGCCATATTTGTTCAAGCCGTAAATCCTAGCTGTGAGATTTAAGATGCTGCTTTTGATTGTAAGAAATGATTTAGTTTAGTTTTCAATTCCTGGTCAAGTTAATCAGTTTTTGCATGGGTTTTTCCTTATATCTTTTACTCGTGGCACAAGTTTGGGCTTTTTACTTGTGAAAGGCTTCCATGGATACATTGTTCCTTGTATAAAACAGGGGAAAATGTGGTATCATTTTCCATTTACCACAGGGCAAAGATATTCAAATTCTCGGTATGATCCAGGATATTTCCAGCCTCAGCCAGTAGAACAGAAAGAAAAACTTTAACAAATAAGTTATATATTAGTTAAGCAAATATATTATGATAAATAGTTTCTTGTTATGTTTTTAAGTCTCACTTCTCCATATATCTGTTAGCCTTGAGGAGGCCTAAGATTCCTAACATTCCATCATTTTAATTTTAAAGCGTTATGAAAGATACATTGTTTGTAGCAACTTATTTGATATCCATTTTTACTTTCTTCCATGGATAATTCCATTGTATACAAAAATATTTCCAGCACGCCAGTAGACACAAAGAAAAATTTAACATATATATTTCAGTTAGTAAACAGTATAAAAAGTTATTTTATAAATAGTTTCTGTTATTGTTTAAGTGCTCGGAGATGTCTTCTGATAAAAAAAAACAACTTTTATTAGTATATTTAGATATCTGTACTAAGAACATTTTTATCTCATTCCCTCACTCCTTTTTAATAAAAGTTACACTCACACACACACACATACATATATATATATATATATATATATCAAGGCCGTAGGCAGGGAGAGGGATTTTGGGGACTCCCCCCCCCCTCCGA
The DNA here is from genome assembly GCA_032207245.1 of Pardosa pseudoannulata. NCBI lineage: Eukaryota > Metazoa > Arthropoda > Arachnida > Araneae > Lycosidae > Pardosa > Pardosa pseudoannulata. Next base: position 87,989,313 of record CM063501.1, read on the forward strand.
AATTTTGAAAGACCATTTTGTAGATAGACAATGTTCCACGTTTGCGTGTGCTATCTACCTAGCTGTTGATGAACATAAACAGTTATTCTCTTTAAAAAAAATCTGCTCAAACCATGAAAGTCTTTCCGGTAGTCTGGCTGGAAATATAGCACTGCATTCCGGAAATACAGTGCTTTCCCTTTTATCAATTGAAGTATCATTCAATAAAGATGTCTTTCTCCCTTGGTCCCCCTCCGAAAATAATTTCTGGCTACGGCCCTGATATATATACATATACATATGTGTGTGTGTGTATGTGTGTGGTGTGTCACAATGTTTTTCAATCAAAAATGTATAGGTCTACTGACTATCTTTACAATGCAACAGCTCTGTACAGAATATTCTATGAATATAAACATTTGTGGCCGATATCAGCCCCAGAGTGAGTGAGTTCTCGAATTTTGTTCTAATGAGAATTAATTTAGAGAAGCAATTTTGTGAGACAAGGATGAGCCTTGAATATTTAAGAGAGCTTGAAAACACACAGGCAGCAATTTAATTATTGTAGAAGCAATACCATATATCTGGGAGAGTTTAATATCTGATTCAAAAATGTGACCAGGGGGCAGAAAATTATATTTATTTTGGTGTTTTAAAAAATAGGCAAGAAAAGTTTAGTCAGAGAGCACTGGGAAATGCTTTCTTGCTGGGAAATTAGACATTAAAAAATGAAAAGGGATAAATGGGAGAGTTTGGTATTGCTATTTTAGGGGTAATAATTTTGATATATTACATGCACACATACACACATACATATATGAGGTTTTTTATTTCAATTTCAGTTAAATGTAAAGTAATGTTTTCTTGTTCCTTACGGATATGGAAGATGCTTCTATTTGCAGAAAATATAACCAGTCAAAATTTTTATAAAAGTTAAAATATAAGTGCCAAAACGTAGTAGTATTTATAATCTTTCATTACTCCTTAAAAATAATTAAATTTGAAGGTTTTAATGAATTGAAGTTAATTTAATTTTAGCATTGTATATTAGAACTGTATTATGTATAAAGTTTGAAGGAAGTTTATTTTATTTGTTTTATTTTTACTCTGCTTTGTAAAATTATTAAAGAAAGAGAACAATGGTAGGAATCTAATGTATTTATTGACTAATTTATTAAATGTTGTATTGATTGTTAAGAAATTAGGTATTTGCCATGTTTTAGTATTCATTTCAAAGAGAAATAAATAAAATAAAATGAAAACATTGACTAGGTCCTTATCAAGTTATGCAGTTGATATAAATCTGTTGGTGCTGTTTTGAATGCCAGTAGGCATTTTTGTCTGCAAAATTTGAATGCTTAAGTAGATTTAAACTATGCATTGTAAATAGCGACATTTCAAAAGTAGTAGGCTACTGTAGCTATTTTCCTAATGGTAATGTCAATGAATAAAAAAATTTAAGTGCTTGATTTACAAAATATCAATTCATTTTCTCAGCTTAATTTTACTAATTTGAAGAATTGGTGACCAAAATAAAAATTTATCTGCTTAAAGTATTTCTCCTCATTAAGTGTATATCCCAAGTAATTATTTTGTATAATGCAATATCAAAATATTGTGTTATGTGAAACAAGTTGAGAAATTTTATTTGTTGAATTATTCATGTTAATAGTCTGATAAAATATTTTTTCTTACGAGTAAATGTTGGGACAAAATTTAGGAATTAACCCCTAAACTGCTGATAGAATCTCACGTGGTATATTCCTCAGTGCTACTCTCTTTTCACACATGAGCATCATTGGGTAAAAAGTAGTGGGGCAGTTTGAAATTAAAACAACCCTAATTGCAACAAAAGAAAAGTTTTAAAATACAAAATTTAAAGTAAAGAATGTTTCAAAATCAAAAAGGGTAGATATTGTGCGATTTATCTTTTGTATTATGGAACATGTAAACCAACATTACATTTAAAACATTGATAATAATATTCACAACCTATTCAAGCACATTTTGATAACTATAGAATTTGATCAGAACAGCAATGTTTCTTGCATATTTCCAATGAATTGAATTCTTAGCATCAGGTATTTTATAAGAACATATAAATATGCTTGGGGCAGTTAACCCATTGACTCTACTAAGCATGTGTATATACCCAAAGTAATTAAGCCAAAAAAAAAAAAACTTCCCAAGAGTAAAGAATGTTTAATCTCTTGCTTTATGAATCAAGCGACGATTGTATGTGCCACTTTTGATGAAAGCTTTTTTCATGCGTCGTGACCAGAAACAGTTTCATCACGGGCTAAATTGTGAGCAAACCAGTGGACATTAATAGTACTGCATTTACGATTTAATAAAACCACAGAATTTGATAATTATATTTCGTTTCATTTTTATTAAAAAAAATTTATTAATATTTTTATTTCACATATTTCTATGTTTTTGGTTATATAACAAAAGTAAAAATTTTTAGTCATCTAAATATTTTCTATGTAGAATTTATTGCGTAAATAATCTATAAGTGAATAATGTATAATATTAGTCAAAATTTTGTAAGGGGTATTGTACAAGCTTTTTACTTTTGGCCAGACAGAATCATCACGTGTGTGATATGAGGTTCTCATTTTAGGCACAGCAGTGCAATCACATCTCCCATACGTTGTTTTAACGCAAAGGGTTAATGTCATTTATTGTTAAATGTTTTGTTACATATTGTCTTTATTAAAACTATTTCAACTTTAAAAATTAACAAAATGTGCTTTCCTGTTATTACAAACTTTCAAATGACATATCAGTGTTTACGCTGAACTATCTTCAGCCTGAGTTCCAGAAACACACTGAGGAAAAAAAATGTTGGGTCTGTAGATAAAACAAAGTGAGTCACTTAAATTTCAAGTGAAAAATCCTGTTTATTTAAGTAAAAAATATAATAAATATTACACATATTTGCAAATACTCCTTGATGCTACAGCTTGGGGCCAGGACCTATGGTGCCAATCTCCATTTTTGAGACTAAAGGGCAGGCCCTGGATTTTTGGTTATATAACAAAAGTAAAAATTTTTAGTCATCTAAATATTTTCTATGTAGAATTTATTGCGTAAATAATCTATAAGTGAATAATGTATAATATTAGTCAAAATTTTGTAAGGGGTATTGTACAAGCTTTTTACTTTTGGCCAGACAGAATCATCACGTGTGTGATATGAGGTTCTCATTTTAGGCACAGCAGTGCAATCACATCTCCCATACGTTGTTTTAACGCAAAGGGTTAATGTCATTTATTGTTAAATGTTTTGTTACATATTGTCTTTATTAAAACTATTTCAACTTTAAAAATTAACAAAATGTGCTTTCCTGTTATTACAAACTTTCAAATGACATATCAGTGTTTACGCTGAACTATCTTCAGCCTGAGTTCCAGAAATACACTGAGGAAAAAAAATGTTGGGTCTGTAGATAAAACAAAGTGAGTCACTTAAATTTCAAGTGAAAAATCCTGTTTATTTAAGTAAAAAATATAATAAATATTACACATATTTGCAAATACTCCTTGATGCTACAGCTTGGGGCCAGGACCTATGGTGCCAATCTCCATTTTTGAGACTAAGGGCCCTGGAGTGTGAAGCATATGTCCTGGAACCTTATGCAAAATCCTCAGTGTTTAACTCCCAAGCATGCTTGGTCCTCAGTTGTCTACACACTGAAGGGATAAAAGGCTGAGCCAGCTTTGCCCAGTCTGAGGATCAAACCTCAGACCTGTGTTTTCGGAGTACAAAACTATCACACCTCTGGGCTTACATATTTGTAAATAAGAAAAGGTATATTTTATTTGCATTTATGGATAGACGAATTTGATTAAAGTCTTATCTCTTTTCAAAAATTTTTGTTTGGAATGGAAAGAACCTCACTGGCCTCTTTAAAATTTGGCCCTTGTAATGAAATCATTTCTAAAATTTTCAGTTTCATGTCTATTTCTAGGACTAGTTTTTATTCTCTTCTTATAAGCAAAGCTTCTTTCTAGAAGTTTTGTCAGAAAAAAAAAAATCTTTACTTTTCCGCAAGCTTTTTTGTGCCGACAATATCCAAAATTAGTTGAAGTTACATCCCTCAAAAATTTTGAAAATTTCTCTGTTTTTCTCTTAGGACTTAGTGAAATTTTGTCCCATTATATTACATACTTTTTGGGTCCTTGGGACATGAAATTTTGCTAAAGTTGCATCCCATTGTTACAAATTTTTCATAAAAAATCCCCTATAACACATAAACACAAACTCTGATATATACAGTAATTTTTTTATGATTTTGAGAGGAAAATCAAACTTGTTTGGGTTTCAACATTTTGATTTAAAGCTAAATATTTTTCAGTGTGTTAAATTGTGTTATTTATACTTTTAAATTTCTTTTTAGAATAATTTGATCTCCTCTTGTAAAGTTGATCGACGATGATGCTGATCAGTGATATGTAGCCTGTGCAACTTGGAGTGACAATTATGAAAAGATTTATATTGACTATTTTTAAATATGCAATTTATTGATTCATTTTGAATTTGCATTTGTTTTTTGAAAGCTATCTACACTTTTACACATACTTCTAATTGTGTATGTGGTTTTGTGTGCATAGAGAAATTCTTATATTTATATGATTAATCATTTTCAAATAATTGATACTAGATGGCAGTTTTATTGTAAAAGTATTACATAATACTACACTGTTAAGTGATTGGAAGGTTATAAATTAGATTTGGGTATGCATGTAAAATGTTAGTTTCAGTATATTTTTATGTTTGACATTCTTTAAAAAGCATCTTTTGATATTGATAAATAGTTTTTTTTACTTATTTTATGTGTACTTTGTCTCTTGAATTTTTAAATATTCTATGAGATATGATATTTTAAATTTTCAATTAAAATTTAATGAAGCAGTTGTGTAATTATTTATAAAAATTATTAAATATTATTCTGGTATGTGCATACATGATTAACCCTTAAAGCATAAGTATTCCTTTTGTGAATAAATGCAAAATAGGCAAATAACTAGTATTAGATAATTCTTTACAGAGTATTAAAACTGTACTGATAAATGGTTTATAAGCTTATAGCTTAGATTTGGATGTACATGTAAAATCTTGGTTTCAGCTTATTTTTAAATTTGACCTATAGGCAGCTTTCAGTATTTGTATATTATGTTTAAAAAAAAATTCTTAATATTTTATTAATTTTTCTCTTGAAATTTTAGTTATGCTGTAAAGTATAATATTTTAATTTTAGTTTAAATATATAATAATATTGGATGAAAGTATAATATTTAATATAAGGTATAATATTTTAATTCCTAGTTCTGTGTTGTCTTTTAAAATAAATTCATAAGACTCTTACCTTTTTTATATGAATGTTTACATTTAGTCACTTTCTCAAGTTACAATGCTTTTAAGTCATTTACTTTAGACTGGTGTTGTAACATTTTTGTTTCAATTTTTTTAATTTATTTGGTTGTTAACTTTTTTTAAAGCTTCATTGTTGACTTAATTAGGTCTTTAAAGGAGTAATGTGTTATTTATTACATGCCAATTTGATTTGGATTGTTAAAAACAGTATCAGTTAGATGAGTTTTTTTTTTCACAGTTTTATAGATTTTTTTTACTGCATCTGTTTTCCTTTTTAATTTTTAAAAATTTATTGTTTTTCTTTTTTATTTATTTATACTTTTTTGTAATAACAAAAATACAGAATAAGCTGCATTGCAGTAGTAATGCTTACTGGTTTAAATACTGTTTATTTTCAAAGGTGTAAATAAATAGTGATATTTATATTTTATAAACAGAATCTATACTAATGTTGGAATAAGTAAATTTTACAAGACTGGTAAAACTGATTAGAAAACTGTTTTGGAAATAAACTATAAAAGGAGTTAATCAATGTTTGAAAAATAAATTGCTTCTCAGTATAACTTTGGGAAATCTATCAAATCTGAATTTTTCTTTTAACACTGTGGTCTTAATACATTTATCAGAACTATATGTGTTAATATCGACATGCAAATAGCATTATTTTCTATGAAGAAATTAATAATTTTGACAACTGGGTTTATTAATTTTAAACAGTATTTAAAATTTTTGTTATTTTTTATGTGTATTTTCATCTTTAAATAATTCAAATGAATGTGTAATGATCATTTGTAAAATCCAGGTTACAAACTTACATTTTATGAATAGTGAAGTAACAATACTATATTCTATAATTCTTTTTAAAAAAATTCTGAAATGTTGAAATTATTGTTGTTGTTCTTTGCAGATATCTTTGTCATTATGATGTTAAACATTTGTAGTTACTAATAGAGCAATTTGTTGCAACGTCACAAACTACTATAATGCCCTTCCCATTCATTTTTATGTTTACAACAGCCAATAGGCAAACAATAAACTGACCTTCCGTTCGAAACAAAAGCCAAAATTGTCATAAGTTGAGATGTTCCTTACTGCGTGAAATCGCCTTATTACTAGTTTCATATTTAACAGCGAATTCACAATTTTGCAATTTTAACCTCTTCCCCCTCCAAAAAAAAAATTATATATATATTATTATTGTAGTTTTACTGAGTCTTTAATTTTTTCCCTGAAAAAATTTTTTTACATACCCTAATTGTACCTAAAAATTTAAATTTTAGATTGAAAAGATGTGTCACAATCTATTTTATATTTCTCTTTAAGATTTACAATTTTGGAATCATAACTTGGAGAGAATAATTACAAATTTTTGGTAAATATATATATATATATACGTAACCTACTGTGATAATATAATATAGCTCAATGAATAATTTTTAATGAAAATCAGTATTGATTGATTTAAAATGCTCCATTTTGAAACTTTTTAAACATGTTATACATGTGTATTTATACTGTCTACAATGGTGCAAAGTTGTTTACAATTTAAATGTGCATTGACGTTATTAATGTAAACAACATTACTTGTGTTTATAATCATAATTTGTTTTGTTTACATTTTTAATTATTAAAATGCTGTTATATGTTAACCTAAACCTTATAATATGAACTCTCATTTTCTTGTTGGAAAAGAATGGTTTAGTTATTTTGTTTCATTTTAATCCCTTGAAATGAGTTTTTATAAACTTGGGGTGAAAATAGGTTTAGTTTATTATTAATTCATTTGAAAGTATTTTGAAGTTCTGTGATAACAGTGCCTTAAGCATGACATATAAGTTTAATATTGTTATATTACTAGTCAGTTGGTATTTCATACTGTACTTACTATTTATGATAAATAAAATTACAATATTTCATTATAGTTTTACTAATTTTGATGGTTTTGAAAACACACATTTCACACATTGTCTTTCTTTACAGCTATACTTCCTATTTTGGAAAGATAAAATGAGGGGAAAACATATTCAAAACAGTACACTGAGACTGATAAATAACTAGTTGAAAGATATGGTATTGCTCAAGAATTTACATGTATTTGTATATGTATATATTCATTGAAGAGGCAAAAAATTATGTTCATTTTAGATTTTAGAATTTTATTTAATTTCTAAAAAAATACTTGGTGATTCATTCTTCAACATTAGCCATGTAAAAGACAAACTTAAACTCTACTTTCCATTGAAGCTTCAGTAGCTTGTGCAATTAGGGGATCATATACATGTTAAAGAATTTTTTTTTTTTTTTATTAGTCTGCATCATAAATATCTGGAAGGGATTTATAGCATTTATCTGGTTATTGACAATGGTTTACATGATAATTTTGGTAACACTTACACAACTCATTTATTAAAGAAGATATAAATGTTATCATATTTTCATTAGCATGTTTTCTCCTTATAATTCCTAAAACTTATATAAAAAACTTACAGAACTTACAGAAAAGATGAAGTTTTGAAATAGAAAAGATAATGATGCAAATTAAGTTTAAAAAAAAAAAAAAAGATTTGGTAACGAGATATGAATATGCAAAGAAAATATTCTGTTATTGTAAATGTGTGAAATATACAAATAATTTTATTTTATTATTTTGTAGCCAATCATTTTGGACAAAACTCCAAATGCATATTGTGAAAATGATAAAAGATATTGGCATTAAAGTGAGCCATATTTATGTGACTTTTTGAAAGTAGCTGCAAAGAGATCGGGTCTCCTACATATAGCAATTTTATAATTTTTAGAATACTGACCTTTAATTAAACAAATCTATTGATATGAAAATATCAAAATCAAGTATTTAAAAGTACATATTAGAAACAAATAAGTGTATGAAATTCACAGATGGCTTTCATGGTTGTGAAACATTTTATTTGGGTATTTCCAGCAGAACCCATCCTTATCTACAGAGCCATATTATTGGCAGTGCATGTGGGGCACGTGCCCAGGGCCCACTGATTTTAGGGGTCCAAAAATTTTTAAATCCAGAGGTAATTTTGAGACAAATAAATTTTGTAAGCTTAAAAATTTCATGTTTCTATATACAAATATGTGAGCTAAAATTTTGTAAGTTTTTCATTATTTCACAGAATACTCGCAAGAATAAATACCCACAGATTTGTCAGTCATGGAATTGACATAAAAACTAAAGGCAAGAATGCAGGTCATTTTGCAAATGGAATCAACCAATCAGATGGCTAGATTTTGTGAACTTTTCTCAAAAATGTTCACAATCGCAAAATTGAGCTTTTTAATTATGGAAATTCTGGAAAGGGTCATGTACATTACTTGTCCTCCTCTATAGTAAGAGAACTTAAGGAATTATAAAAAAAAATAATGAGAAATAGCATGTTTCAAATAAAATGATTTAACATTACTAGTTAAACACCAAATTTATTCATTAAAATTGTATGTAAATTTTGCAGACAGAGTATAAAATTCTAATAGCTTGTTGCAGACTACTACAAAATTTTCTACCACTGGGCTCAAGGCAAAAACTAGAGGAGGGGCATGTACCCAGTGTACCAAATGAAGATTAAAGATGTAGGGGATAGATATCATGGGGGTGTAGAAAAACATATACTTTGCTTCGGGTGAATCATAGTTTATACCCTAGTAATGTTAGTAAATACAAATCTTTCAGCTATACATTACTAAAATGTAATAATAAGCTACAAGGGCCCAAAATATATTCTCTGCCCTGTGCCCAAAATCTTGATAATCGGGCCCTGCTTATCTAGTTACTTTCACAAAGTGACTGAAATAGGACCTAATGTAACAACAATATCTTTTTACGTTCTAGTTAGACTTTCTAGAGTCTGAAAATACCATTTTTAGAATTATATGTGGTGTGTGTGAACTCAAGTGTGCTTTGGCTTAGATAAACCAAATTTTGAATACACATGTTACAGCAAAATTGTAATTTTCAAATTAGCTTTTGAGTTATAGCTGGTTTTTTAATTACTGACTGGCAACTTCCAGTTATTATCCGGTTTCTATTGCTGTCATTTAAGTTTATAAAATATACTATCATAGCTAAAAGATGGATATTATTTAAGTGATAGTGTTCATATATTTTGTAAAAGTAAGAATAAAACCATAACTAACAACAATAGCTACTTTTCTATTCTTTTAGTATATGAGAAAGTTGGGGAGGTCACTAATGATTTTTTAAATTTCAAAATATGCACTAGGAATATTTTTTTTATGAGTGGTTAAATAATATAAGGGGTTTCTAAAAAAATTCTGTTCTGAAAATTTTTTTGTTTATAATTACATGTAACTTAATTTTTTTTTCTTTATATAAATATGGGTATAAAGTGGGAATTTAATATTAAACTATATTTACTTGCAGTAATATAGCCATACAGAAACTATTTCAGTAATATATTTTATTAACAAAAAATGTGTAATACAGAAAACTTCAACAAACATTATTACATCATGTGTATGCAAAATTACTTCAGAATATATGCATGACACTTAAAAACAATTAACAAATGACTGTCAGTAGACCTATATGAGGAATGCATATTCAGAAAACTCTTAATTTATGGTAGGACCACAATTTAACTTTCTACAATTCTTCAAAATGTTAGATGTAAATTTGACTATATACGTTGTTTATTTTAAAATTTATGAAATTTTTATATATATACAGGAACATGTTTTATAATATAAACTAATAATATTGGATTTGTTTAAAACTACATAATATATTCATCATCATATATATATGTACATTTATAATGCAACATTTAACCTTTATTTATAACATAACTTTAGTTTTACCACATATGAAAAACAAGATTTCCAATTCTTTAAACTTAAATGTGTGCACATATAGTTTTGATTTTATTACATGAGGGAAAACAAATATCCAATTATTTGACTTAAATGTGTGTGTGTGTATGTGTATAAACTAATTTCCTCAGAGCAAGAGCTAAACTTGGAGCCCATGGCTTACAGTGTCAGTCTTCACTTTTGAACCTGCTTATATATATATATATATATATATATATATATATATGCAATCTAAAAGCATCTAAATTATTTTTTTGAATTTTAATTCTCTGTCATGAAGAAAAGAACTTCAATACAAAAATATAGTCTTTTCTATTTTCTCTTCAATAAAATCTCAACTTGCATTTTTTACTTTTTTATCCATTGTCAATATCCTGGGTATTAAATAACTCAATCGGACTTTGAGTGTTGATTTTCTAATTTTTAGTAATCAACTGCCCTGCTAACAATTCATGGGATTGCTGAATTTGGGATTTTGCTAGGAAAGTGCATCTCAAAAGAGTCACAGTTTTAGTAGTTTCCTGACAACTGTTTTATCCGCTGTACATGTAGCAGTAGCTCTTCTAAGTTTTAGCAGGAATAAAATGAAATGATGAAAGAACTCAGTTGTTGACTGACTTTTCTTCATGTTTAAGTGAAACAATGATCAAAATTGACTACATCTAAACTTTGCTCAGTCTACCAGTAAGACAAATTTGGGTTAGTTTTTATTTTATTTTTCAGGTAATTTTGATGGCTGTCAACTGTTTTGATTGATGACTATTGCAGTAGACGATCAACATCCATTGTTGATTCTAGGGTGTAAAATAGATGTGTGTATAAATAAATATATATATATATATATTAACACACAAAGTTAAATAATTGGAAATTTGATTTTCATATGTGGGGAAATTAAAGTTTATATATATAATCAAAAGATTCTGATTTTAAAGAATTTTTTTTTCATAAATGAATGATCAAGGAAATGAGCCCATTATTTTTTAAATTTATTGCTCATGGTATAAAAAGTACTTAAAGCTAGGGCTTTCTTATGTTTGAAATACTGGCACATCTAAAAATATTGGTAAGACATGAAAGTTTATTTTGACATAACTTCAAATTTAACTGTATATGTATATATATATATATATATATATATATATATATATATATATATATATATATATATATATATATTAACTGAAAGATTTAATTCTAATGTTATTATGAAAAGATTAATTTGTGATCCCATTTTATGGTGATCTTGGTATTACCAAAAAATGATCTTTGTTATTATGTGATTCAAATTTTTAAAAACTCATTTAAAAAAGTAAGATGAAGACAACTTTTTGACTGATACAGAATTTGATAATTTATTACATTACTTACAAAAATACAGTATTTTTTCTACAACCTAGTGTGATTGATGAAGTGTGTGTATGTATATATTTATATATTCATTAATACTATGAAAGGAAAAGGGAATTTTAAAATAAAAATAACTCAACTTTATTGTGTATAGATCATTAATTTATAATAATTTATAACCTCACAGTTGACTTTATTTGTCATTATTAATTTAAAAATGGTTATACTTTGCAGCATTTACAAAATTATTAAATAGTGTTATTAAAATTATTAAATGTTTTAACGTTAAATATTTAAAGGATCGGTTTATATTTTCTAATTTGCATTGAACAGTTTATGATTGATTGGTTTCATCATTTGTTGTGTCTATCATTAGAAGAAAAGTTAGTTTCATTAACTTTGTCACTTGCATTTTGATGTCATTTGAATGAAGCATATCACAAAAGAATATCATTCATCACATTTTGTGGTGCACTGTCATTGAAAGTAAAGGTCTGTTTTTCATCTCAGAGCAAAACTATTACACCCACATGTTAGACTATCTTTTGGAACTCTACTTCCTGCTGTCATTAAATACTTATTTGACAAATTGAATTCAGATTTGGAAAACTGGAGCACCTCTTCATTTAACCAGAGTTCTCTGAAACATTGTTCCCTATGGGAACAAAGGTTTATGGAACAGATTTTAATTTGTGATGGAAATGAGTTACAATCCTCTTGACTTCTTAACCAGAGTAATTTTGGATTCAACATATGGGAAATCTCTGTATGAATCTCTGTAACCCTGTCCTCCATATGTATAGTAATCATTGCCTAAGTTCCCATACTTATATTTATTTCTTGCAACCTCTCGGAGGTAATCCGGTTCCCCTTCATAGTGGTCAGAGGCACCAGCATAGTCTAAAAGTTTTTTCCTTATGTCTCCCATGATAGGTTCATTGCTCTTGATGGAGTAATCACCATGGTAATAAGGTGAACCACTTTCATATGAAGAACCTCCACTTGATGGGTAACCTAAAGATGATCCTCCACTTGATGGATAACTAAGAGGTGATCCTCCATTGGTTGAATAGCTTGATGGTCCTCCACTTGATGGATAATTCAAAGCTGATCCCCCACTTGATGGATAGCTAGGAGATGGGCCAGCATAACTGTCACTATGATAGTCAAGAGGGTCTTCATATCTGCCAGCTCCATAAGAGGGAACATCTCGATTGCTGAAATTATGAAAAGGATTCAGTTAACAATTTGCAATACATTTATTTATTACTATTAATGTATCTTATGATCTATTGTGATGTGATTACAACACTGATCAGTTGGTAAAAATTATGCTAAATTTGCCTTAAGTTCAGTTAAAAGAATACGCTAATACTGTGACACAAAGACCATTAGTTTCAACGCACGTAGACACTCGATCTGGTATGATGACGGAGACGTTTATGTGTTTGGGAAATTGACACTATTGGACAAAAGGAATTTGTTCCGGCCTCACCCTTGAAAGGTTTCCTTTGCCCTTGAAGATGGTAGACTGGGGACGGGTCAGACAGACTAGCGTCAGCTGGTAGCGAATTCCAAACTAGAGGGGAGCCACTACATGGACAATCTGATCAACCAGGGAGAAACGACCGACTAATGTCAGGTGGTGCAAAAATCCAGAGAGTAAAGCAGATATGCCAACGACTCCGGATTATCCGGAGTTTTTTCCGGTCCGCAAGCTAACATCACTTTGACGTCAGCTTGCGGACATAATGCGAGCAAACGATCAAGCTGTATTGTTCATCATATTTAAAATAAAAGGCTATTCAAGTGAAAAGTATATTAAGTCATAAAAGTTTTAATGTATGGGTATAGATGTTAGTGAAGTCTCCAAAAATATTTTCTAGTGTCTTCGAAGTTTTTCATGCACATTGTATGATTCGGGGACACAGCGGGATTTACCCCAAGGTTATGTTTAGTAATGTGGTCGCCTGAATATATATATATATATATATATATATATATATATATATATATATATATATATATATATATATATATATATATATATATATGTGTGTGTGTGTGTGTGTGTGTGTGTGTGTGTGTGTAATATAGGAAGAGAATAATATTGTAATATAGGAATAAAAGATCTAGGAATAAGCCCCTCGAAAACAAAAAAGTTATAAGGGGAAAAAACCCTACAAGACCCTAAGTGTAGGAAACAAACAAGACCTCCAACAAACACACAGATGTGAACTACCTGTGGACCATGAAGATGCAATTTTAATCCCCTATTGAAGTTACAGAAGTCGTAAAATCAAACGGGTAAATACCTCGTGACACTGTAGTCCCATAACTTGCGGGAGTTAATCCCCATTCCAGCCACTTGTACCTCACAGGATAGCATCCCATGCTATCCGGCTAGAGTATAAAGAAAAAGTGCAAGAACCCGTGAAGAAAGTCCAAAAATGCCCCAAACACGCCTACGCAAATTCTAAATGGTCAGCTACAAAAGCATCCCCCAAAACCCATAGTGTAAGATTTGATATTTTTCTATAAAGTGTTAGTACATTCTCTCCCCAGCCATCAGCTAGTTAGTTAGTATATTCTCTCTCCAGTTGTCAGTTAGACAGCTCTCTCTTGCTAACCGTTAGTTAGATCAGCTATGTTGTTAGATCAGTTGTGTTTAGTCACTCTCAGTTTTTAATCTACCAAGGATAGTACTTCGTGTTAAACATGCGATTTACTCATGTACTGGATCTAAATAAAGAATGAATCTGAAGGAAAATCAACGTCACGACAGCTTAATTAAAGACACACAGTCCAGACCATGATATATATATATATATATATATATATATATATATATATATATATATATATATATATATATATATATAAGGAAAATTCTCCGGGGTTTTCAAAACTTAAATCAAGGGCTAAAAATTCCCTCGTTATTCTGCATTCCCCTTTTTAACCCCTAAACTAAATTGACTACTGGGGCTACAGTTTACGCCCTCAGAGAAGGGCCTGACCAATTATAACTCTACATGGCCCTAGCGGACAATTTAGGTTTGGTTTCGTTTGGAGCGCTACGGCCTACTGTTTTGCACACGAGGGCTAATGAGACCGGGACCTACAGTTTAAAGCCGATTCCGAACGGTTACAAACATCTATGCCAGCAGCAGGATTCGAACCCACGAACTCCGGTTCCGAAGAGCAGCGCTCTACCATTCGGTCATCTTTCGGCGACAATTTAGGACATTTCCAAATAAAGAGATACATGCTGTCGGAGGCAGATATTTTTCCCACAGATATTGACCCAGGTGTTAAGGGTCTCGCCCATTCTAGCTGACCCGTCTGTTTGTCCTGTCCCTATGATGAAGTGGGAACTCATCCTCCAACGTAATCCTAATACAGGTCGTTAGTTGAAACGGTATCAGTTTTAAGACTGCAACCACCCATCGAGAAATCCGTCTCATTGCATATATATATATACATACATACAGGGCAGGGCTAGTAGGTGTGCAGCGAGTGCATGCACTCAGGTGGTCAAAATTCTAGGGCTTTCGATAGAATATCTAGTATGTATACGAATTTATAGGGGCTGTCTAATACTACCTTGCACGCATTCGGCTAATAGCCCAGAACCGGCCCTGTATATATATATATATATATATATATATATATATATATATATATATATATATACCCATACATAGTACAATACCTATTCGTTCATGCACATTGTATCTGTATTAAATTGAAGCTCTTTAAATTTCTAAGAAAGAAGTGTGCATATTTTGCTTTTGCGAATGTCCTTATTATGCAATACTGATCTTTATTTTCATTTGTCGTGATGTCGTTATAAACACTTACTTCAAGTATATATTTACAAAACAGAATACTACCGTGTTCTTGATTTTTCTTGCTCTAAATGTGCGTAAGTTCCTCACAAGATAGTCAATTGCCCACTTACCTGTGGCTTCCGTAAGAAGAATATCCATTCTTTATCTTTGGCGGGGATGATGGATAGAAAGCGTCTAGAGCTTCAGGGGATGCCGACAAGAAAGGATCTCTTGAAGAGATGGATGGTTTGCGACCGGGTTTTGGATACTCATACTGAGAATACGCAATGTTGGTGTCAATCCTTCTTTTGGGCAAAAAGTCTGCTTCCAATTCCTCGAAATTTCTGTACTTTGGTTCACGATAGTTTCGGAAAAACTTGTCGATGTAGTCATTTCCCTCGTCTTGACGACGTGTTGCTCCGAAAGCTTTTGATTTCTTTTGGTTTCCCTTTTTCACGGTATCGTCTGTTGTGACAGAAATTCGACTTCCATAAGATTTAACCTGAGAAATCGATCTTATTGTTAGTACACGAATTTTAAAAAAAATGGAAAACAATAACTTTAAACTTATAAACAGAAAATATTGTACCAAAACAATGTAAGTCAAAACAAAAGGGAATGTATCTTTAAGATAATGCGCCATACAAACAGCTCAAGTTTAATTTAAATTTCAAAACTAATTCTCTGATTGAAGCTAAAGATTATCTTTCATTTTATATGATTTTAAATTAGAGGAGGTCTTTACAGTGCATTATTCATAATGCGTTTATGCGTATGTTTCAATTAGTAATATATTATATCGAATTTATTTTACAACTTATAATGCCGGTTAAATTAAAAAAAATTAAATAACACCAAAAACTCTTGCAGTTCTACTATGAAAAAAGTTTGACCCCGAAGTCTGCAGCCTTTCTTACGGTAACCCATTTATGATTTTAAGATCGAGTACCCTTTGATTTTATAACACAATATTACAACCAAGCCTTACATAGGATTTAAACCCACACTCTCCAAAGTGAAAGGCAAATATTCTAATCATTATGCCGATCGACTGTCAAAATTTAGTATAACACTTCTTATCTTGTTATGTTTTTTTGTGGACAAATACAAAGTGAAGAAGTCTGATTGCATATGTTATAATCTTATTGTCATGTAAAAAAAGTTGTAATATACTTAAGTTGTAATATACTTAAGGCCAATATTCTAATCATTATGCCGATGGACTGACAAAATTTTGTATAACACTTCTTATGTTATGTTTTGTTGTGGACAAATACAAAGTGAAGAAGTCTAATTGCATATGTTATAATCTTATTGTCATGTAAAAAAAGTTCTAATATACTTAAATTTTGTATAATTTTCTTATTTTTCATCGAATTAAACGAAAGAGGGCATTTAAAGATAAATTCTACACTTTCATTAAAGGTAATTCATTAAAGGTAAATACACGTCAGCATCTTTTCTACTAAGGGCTGGTCTCACCCAATCGTTAACAGTTAACCACAATTAACCTCTGTTTAAAGAGAATTGATTCCCACCATTGGTATGTACCATGGGTTAATCGCGGTTAGCAGTTAAACAACTTTGGCGAGACGTACCTTAATCATCTTTTTTTTTTAATGAAGGAAGCTTACGTAAATCGTATCCTGTAATTGTCTACATTTTCGTTCAAATACAATGTCATATCTTCAGCTTTAAAGAAGCTTGTCTGTCACCAATGAAAACGAATGTTATTAGACACGTCCATAAAGCGATAATAAAAAAAATATTTCTTTGACTTCCAACCGCCAGAATTTGATTTAATATGTAATTCAATGGAATAGCTTGTAATCTTAGTTAATTTCTTGTTAAGAGTATGAATTAGTAAATTATTATGCCCCAGTTCCGCTATTTCTGCTTAATTCGCCTTACTTAAAAAAACTAATAACTGTCCTCACTTCATAAGAACTAATAATAGATTAAAAGCAGTAAGTTTATATATTTGATAATCAGCATTTAACTCTAACCAATATGGGGATAGGGTGATTAAATATTTGCATTAATGGTTAAAGAGTATAATTTACTTCAATTTTAACTACATAGTTGTTAATTGTCGGTTAGTTTAAAAATATTATACTTTTACTTGGATTAATGATTTGCCATTTGAAGCTAATTAGATTAAGACTAACTGTTTAAAAGCTAGACTAAGCAATCCATGTCAACAGTGGGAGCCACTCTAGTTATACACTGAAGCAGTTACACGAATTTACGATTAGTATTCAAATAAATTTATGATAGTTAAATGTTGGCTAACTCTATCAAACTATGGTAAAAACTGGTATATAAAAAAGCAAATATTAGTTCGCTTCATGAGCCATCTGCTTCGTGACTCCACATTTAAATTCTACACTAAACTTCAAGTATAAAATAGTAACTACAACTTCAATAAATAACTACTTAATACTTCTTGGTTCTATTTTAACCACGGCTGCCATATTATATTTGATCTATTTTGTTGTGTTTAATTAAAAATGTTACCAATGTATTAATTAAATCCACTACTTTCAATTTTCCTTTTATTTTTTTCATAAAAGAGCAATCAGTAAATCAAGATTTGAAATTTCACTGAAGAGAACATAATCAAATGATAAGGTAATGTATGATTCAGTTTATAATATTTTACTAATCGTTTGGTAAAAAAGGGTGTGTTTCAATTCAAATATTGATTATGATCTATGATTTATCCATAATGTTTAAGGTTTATAGATAATCATCATCCTTTCATCACCTAGTTGAATATTTTGTGGTTATGTTAATGACCTTTGTATTGCAATTAAATTGTGGAGAGTTAATTCCTGTCTTGCCATTACCAATTAAAGATAATCGGAAATTAATTACCATATACGTATCTATAAGATAGGGTCTGTCTCATCAAAGTCGTTTAACGGCCAACCGCGATTAACCCATGACGTCAATCAATGGTGGGATGCAATTCTCCGTTTAAACAGAGATTAATCACGGTTAGCTGTTAAACGACTTTGGTGAAACCGGCCCTTAATATTTACCGATTAGCTCAAACCGACTGTGGTTAAGTGCCGGTCTCAATGTCGTTTAACGGCTAACCGCAATTAACCCATGGCGTTAACCAATTGTGAGACTCAATTCTCCGTTTAAACAGAGATTAATCGCGGTTAGCCGTTGAACGACTTTGGTAAGACCGGCCCTAACACTTGTTCAAGTTCTTCAGATATATCTTACCACGGAAGCGGTTTCTTTTTCGTCATCGTCAGATCTTGCTTGGATAACGGGGGCCAGTGTTGGAGCGATCAAGTATGGATAGCCGTACTTCCCATTCGATCCGGTGGCAACCACTGATTGTACCTTGTAGTCGGATGCTACGCTTTCAGCTGCCTCCAAATCGGGAACTTGTTTAGAAGCTGAAGTGAGGTTCGTTGTACATCCCAAGAAGAACAACAACAGTGCTAGATGTTTTACCTAAAATCGAGAAATAAGGTTCGATCAGGTAACATAATTTATTTTTATCCATTATAGTTTTGATGGACTGTAATTAGAGTAAGTATAACAGATGTACTTTATGAAGAATAAGTTTCTTGATCGTCTGCAAATATTTGAATAAAGTTTCTAGTGCGTTACGCTTCTGCTAAAGATAAGTTGTTTTTTGGGGGTAAATAAATAGATTATTTATGAAGTTAATACATTAACGGCTGACTGTATTGTGATGATGAATAGCTAAAATATAAGTTATAAACTCCCGAGAGTTAAAAATAGTTAAAGATTTGAATATTAAAGCCTGTTCTCATTATTAATGAGCTACCATTTTAGCCATCATAGGATGTCATTTATAAATAAAAAAATTATCAATGAGATATTTATTTGTTATGTCTGAATACACATATTTATATAAAACGTCCCTCATATGAAATTTCTTAAGTTGTGGACGCTTTAAAATCTGGTGCAAAGTTTAGGTTCTTAAGCTGTTATAGATTTAGTTCTTTAACCGGTTGCCTGATTATCCCGAGCTATCTCGTGTTCGTATGTATTGCAGTTTATTATTATCCCGACAAAACTCGGGAGAAGAAAATTTCTCAATACGATTTGTTTTATCACGTTTTTACTCGGCCTGGAGGAAACGAAAGAAAATATTCAGCGTTTACCAAGTTTTGTTGGTTTAGCGGTTCTTTTGGCAAAACTGGTTACATGTTTTCCTTATTGTGTAGTATATGTCGGCTTGTGGATTAGTAATCTTTTAAAGAAGGATAATTGAGAAAAATCACCGTGAAGAGTTTTCTGCCACATCAGGAAGACCCAGCATTAGCCCTTCACCACTCTGGCTAACCTTATGGCATTTTTCAGATTCTATTCCTACTACTGCAAAAAAATCAAATCAAACTAGACAGTGTACTGTGCTTTCGTAAAAGAGATTCCAGAGGTAAGCCAGTAAGAAAAGAAACCAGATACCAGTGTGCAAAATGTCAGGCATCACTTTGTGTTGTCCAGTATTTCAAAAACTATCATACAAAGACTAATATTCAACTTTCTTTTCCCATTTATCGAGATAACTCAGGATAGTAAACTAGTATTAAAACTAAATGCTTTTACACCTGTAAAAAAATTAAATATTCATCTTAAAACATATATGTTTTGTTTCGTTTCGTCGTATTTAATAATATAATAAAAAATGTGATGATTTTTTGCAATTTTATTCTTTAAAAAAATTTGTAAGGGAAGCGGTTAAATTCTAATTGAAGTTTATTTTGTGTGTGTTAAGGATTTATCCCACGGCATCATGTACGTGTTGAAAAAACAGCAGATTCAGCTTAAGGCTCCTTTACCCGTTGAGAAATAAGCAGATTTCTCTTATGATAGCTAAAAATTTCAACCGATTATAGGCCTAAATACGTCAACCTAAACTAAAATAAATCCGTTGAAAATTCATCGCTGTAACACAAGAAATCTGAGCATTCTTCACCATTAAAAAGAATCATAAACTAGCATGTACATGGTGGCGTGTAATAAGCCTTTACACAGTCTTAACTGTTTGAAGAAGAGTAGCGAAAGATAAGTGTTTTAAATGCTTCACTTTTTATCGGGTCATTCTATTTTAATTTGTTTATTGAATTTTTGATAGTAGCTTCCGTTTATTTTTAGGAATGCCATTAAAAAATTTGCTTAACCTACTGTGATATTGGGTAAGGGATTAACGACCTGCAAGTACTTTCTGGAAAGCAATGTAGCTATGAGAGTTTTGACAGGATAAAGGTTGTTGTAAGATCGTTTATGTATACTTTCAAACGCTCTTCTGTTAGATTGGAAAATGTAAACAAAATGCTCGAAATGTAGATTGTGATTTAAGTAGTTCACCTCGTTTATTTATTCACTGGA
The DNA here is from genome assembly GCA_032207245.1 of Pardosa pseudoannulata. Lineage (NCBI taxonomy): Eukaryota > Metazoa > Arthropoda > Arachnida > Araneae > Lycosidae > Pardosa > Pardosa pseudoannulata. Next base: position 88,010,093 of record CM063501.1, read on the forward strand.
ATAACTATGGTTTTTGCAATAAACTTTAATTATAGTTGACTTACAATTATATTTGTATTCTTGTTCGTATATAATTGAAAGCAAAAGGCGAGTGTTTCACACTTCAGTTATTAAAATATTTTTACCTTTGAACATTTATCTATGTAATTCTGAAGAACTCGAGCACAGCTTGTAAGAAATGTAGTGTAATTTATTCACCCAAAAATTTCTTCTTGTGTACGTGTTAAATTTTGGATTAATTACTTTCCGAATACTAATAACACATTCGATAGAGCTTTTTAAGGTGTGTAGAGAATAGTTACTGAATGTTTTATGTTACAATATCCTAAACTACAAACATTCTTTTCGCTATAATTCTACAGAAGCAGTAAAACATCGGTCTTATTGCCGTTTTAACTTTTTGCAGTATTTTGTACTTCAGTCTGTTCTTTTTTTATAGTTTTACAGCGGAGTTTTCATTACTGTGAAAGAAACTGGAAATAATTTAGAAACATTATTACAAAGGTATTTTCTTTTATTTGATTGAACTGGAATTATAGAGAATTTCATTTGTAGTAATTCTGTAGTTAAGAGAAAAGAAGCTAAAGTGAAAATTGATTTTAAAAAAATTTAATCTTAACTAACGTCTGGTTATTTTGTATAATAGTAATGAATCGTTTGTTTACTTACAAGTTGAAAATATTTAGGAAGAGTTCGAAATATTTAATGTCTAACATCGCTATGGCGTATGATTTGTATATTTATGGATCAAACGTCAATTTTTAAACTGAAAGAATACTATGTTCTGACTACTACTTTGACTTACTACATTTCAGTAGTTTTTTTCTTCTACTAATCCATTTTTGTCTCTGACTAAGGTCTATACAGTGGTAAAAATTGGGATTTTAATGACGTTGAATGAAGAAAGTTAATGAAAAAAAATATATATTTATCGAAGACTCAGGCTGTCTTTAGTTCCCAGATTTTAGCGCATAAATTTCCATATCAACAGCAAATATACTTTATAACCATCTAATATACAAACTATTCTATACCTCACTGATTCTTAACTATGTTGTGCTTGTACACACATACATTTCCTGGCATGAAATGTAAATATTCACTTACTATTATATAACTCAATTATTCTCAGGATTGTGTATGAATTAAAAAAAAGAATAAACGCACACACACACACACGGGGGAATATAAATAAAAATGTACATGTAAATTTTCTTTTTTATCACGAAATTATCTGGTAAAAATGTTAATGGTCAAAATAGAGGGTACAACTTACTGCATTTAATACCACGTAGGTTTCTGAGTTTATATATCATTAGCATGCGATGTTTCCGTTAACCCCTTCCGGTATGATTTAATAATGAAAAACTGTGCATGAAATAACCATTTAATTTTTATTTAAAAAACTTGTTTCATTTTACAATTCTTACATATTCTTAATTAAAATCCACTTTTTACATAGTGTTAAATAATATCAGAAACAGTAAAATTAAGAACATATCAAAGCAAAACATTAATAAGGTATACAGATAATAGTCTTCAAGCTAGTGGTACTTTTCAAAACAAAGTGCAAAGGAATTCTTAATTGTTTACATCGCCAAGTAGTCTCACTTTTAATTTGATTCTTGTAACACACACGGCATTTCTTAGTAGGTTTTCTTTTATTCTGACTCATTAATTTGGCAATGACTTGTACCAAGTAAACAATATGCAATAGTGACTTGTGATTTTCACGAGTGATAAAAGTGTTGCCAAATTCAGTACACTAGAAATTTTAAACTAAATTATCATATTTAATAGTAACTTTAATCGCATGACGAGTGTAGCTTGTCATTGTGCGGTATGGAATGAAAAACTAATGACGAGCTAGACTCGTCATTTTACCGGAAGGGGTTAAAATGGCTTTTGCGATTACATGGTTTTTGGCAAGTTTGTGGGACAAAACTGCAAGGGTACGGTCTGGAAGTTTTGAAGCACTCACCATTGTAGCCCAGACTTTGTACCCCCGGATTTTCATCTGTTCCCATGAAAAGGTTCCCCGGCCGTCAAAAGTTTTAAGACGATCTTAAACGGGCTGTGCGAAGTTGGATATAATAGTCAACGGTTGATTGGTTCAGAACGTTACAGTCTACTTTTTCTGCTCCGTAAAAGTGGCTTTTGCGATTACATGGTTGTTTGGCAAGTTTGAGGGACAAAACTGCAAGAATACGGTTGGGAAGTTTTGAAACATCCACCATTATCGCCCAGACTTTATACCCCCGGATTTTCATCTGTTCCCATGAAAAGGTTCCTCAGCGGTCAAAAGTTTGATGACGATCTTAAACGCGCTGTGAACAGTTGGTTCAAAACGCTACAGTCTACTCTTTTGCTACACGAAGGCTAGTGAGACCAGGACCTACTGCTTAACACTAGATTTACGGATGTTGATCATATACCTAAAGTGAACCAGTTTGACTCATACAAGAAAATTGAAGTTTTTTGCAAAGAAAATAGTTCCAAATTATTTAAATGAAATGTTTATTATCAAAAAAATTTATGGAAAACATTTTTTACATATAAAATCTGTTTTTGAAACCCATTTTCCGCAAACATTTCTATTACATTTAGTACAATAGTTTCTGCATCTGTTTCTTTTGCATGATTGTTGACAATTCTTCCGTGCGTTAGTAGCATGAATTTCTGTCATTGGAAGTGTTCTCGACTTCTCTATATTTACTTCTTAGCTCTTCAGCCAATCGGAAAATAAAATCTTTTCGTGAAATATTTACTTGAGTTGTCTCTTTATACAGAATCCAAGTATTGATAGCTGCTAAATCTAAAATGTTTTAGAAAACTTGTAGATGCCAACTGCGTGAATGAGAAGAGAAACAAATCACGTGCGACTTGACTGTTGCCCAGGCCTGATAGAACCAATAAATTTTATGTTATGCGATTAACTGTTAAACCATTCTATGAGTGAAATCGGCTCTCAACCGTGAAAATAGGTGTACCACATTTGATAATGCGAAATGAAGGGGTCTGCGGGGAAGAGGAATGAAAGTTTACATATATTTTATTACTTAACTAAAAACCAATGTATGTTTTTGAAAAGTGATATTAAAGTTTTATATATCTGTATATAGTAATCAAATTTTTAATGAGTCAAATTGGCTCGGTCCTTAAATCTAGTGTTAAATCTGATTCCGAATAACTAAGACCATCCTTACAACTCTGGTACCGAAGAGCAGTGCCCTACAGATCCGGTCACCGCTGGACTGCAGTCGACATAGTGCTTTAAGAGCAATAATTTTAAAGTAATCCAGCCCTGGGATAAATAATTCAACAGTAATGGCATTAAATGTGGAAAATTAATAAATTGATAATACTTTCATTTACGAGTCATTTTGTTATTAAAGTGGTCTCCGCTTAATGTGATCGCGGTTAATGTTATCAATCGTTTATCGAAATCACTTGGTCCCGATTTTCTCTAATCATTTGTATGTTAAAATTATCGCTTTATGGGATCGTTACATCGGTTAATGGGATCAGTTTTCGAACCTCATTTTAACTGGCAAAGGAATATTCACAATAAATTTAAAAGAAACCCATTCTTTTCTTTCCCTTCGCTGTTGTTTGAATTTAAGAGAATTCTACTCTTCGACCTAGGGAAAAAGAGAAAAAACAAAGGAGTAGGGTATTACACGTTCCTGGAATTTTTCAGAAACACGCACACCTTTCTGATGGTTAATAGTTGTCAGATAAGCAGAAGGCAACACCTTCTTTTCGGAATTGAGAAGGAGCGTATACACATTTTATGACTTGCTCGCTTACATGCAGCTTGTCGGTATGGAAGCCAAAAAGCGAAATGATTTAACATTAAAACAAAAGATCGAAATTTCAAATCGTTATGACAAGTTTATTATGATTACGAACAATTTATCAATGCTATTAAAGAAAAGATTAGAAAAAATTGTAGAAGAAATTTTGTTTAGAAAGATTGTTTAGAAAAAATTGTACGCAGTCAACAATTGATAAATTTTTTTAATTATGTATACAATTCTTATGCTTTAAAGGATAAGTACATAAACATAAGGTGTGTTTTTTCATTTTGTTTTGAAATTAAGTACATGTGAAATAAAGGGGGGAAGGGTAAATTTATTTAATTTTGCATATCGTTTATTATTATCAATGGGTTATTGTTATCCAAATCACGGTGTCCCAAACTGATCACATTAAGCGGTGTCCACTGTAATTGCATTTTTTATAATTGTGTTCAAAATGAACAGTGTTATTTGATTCTCCCCACTACGTGTGTATACATACACACACACATATATAGCAAAGTATAAAATATTCAAAATATCTTCTAAAATCATTATATATAAGAACTAAAAGATTATCATATCTATTTAACTTATATTAAAACTACCTTCTCCCCTTGAAGAAAAGATAATGGATTTTTAAGGAATGGAATGCATTTTGAGGGTGAGCTTAAAAACATTAATATGGTATGAGCGCAGACTGAGAAACGCGTGCTGTTCGCCACCCAAATGCCATTTCTCGTTCTAATTTCTCATTTTCTGAAAAACGTAAGCAGCTCACCCTACCACATTTCCATAAATCTGACACCAACTAACTTGCACCTCCAAGGCTGAACTGTTGCAGAGAGTGGACTACTGGTCGAGTAGCATCTCGCCCCCTTCTGGCGAATGTGGGACAGTTCCCCGATCGAAGGATGATATTCTTCTCGAGTCCCATCTTGACCCCGGTGCAAGCGACCCACTTCTTTTTCCGTGGTTTCGCCAGAGCTCCCTATCCCTCTCGCATCTTGCTCAATACGAGTGGCCCATTTGTAAGCCCGAACATACAAGTTTGGGACAGAGCGGTCTCCACTGCAGGTTTTGCCAGGCATTGGATGGGCAATGACTTGTCCCTCTCGTGGAAAGTTTCACAGGGTCCTCGACGCAGACTTGTTTTACAACAAGTAATCAATAAATACGTACACATGCACACATATATGTATGTGTGCTTATATATGTGTGTATATATGTGTATATATATGTGTGTGTATATATATATATGTGTGTGTATGTGTATATATATATATATGTGTGTGTGTATGTATGTAGGCTATGTATGTATGTAATCAGTATTTGTTTTTATGTATATATGTGTATATGTTTTTGTGTATATGTTTATATATTTATACGTATATACATATACGTTGTAACTTGTAGTTCACAGACAAAATACATTTAACACCTTTTAAAATAATATCTGAGAAGCGAATGCAGCACTAGACTGCTAATAGAATTGAAATACCCTTTCATAAAATTAGGGAATTCCCCTTCATTTCCTACCCCTTTCAAGAAATGTTCTCCGTAGAGGAAATTATTTCGTCGAGTATAGCGGCAACAGTCCATTGTGTCCCAATTGGGAACATCAATATTTAATACATTATTCCAGGTACGTTTCTGATTATTAATGTCGAATTTCATATTTTTTAAATAAATTAAAGTTGTTTTAAGGATACCAATCGGATTTTAGAAGCATTAGATGTTTTTTTTTACATTTATGTGGTTTGGTTTGGTTTGGTTTGGTTTGGAGTGCTACGGTCTACTTTTCGCAACACGAGGGCTAATGAGACTGGGACCTACAGCTTAAAGCCGATTCCGAATGGCTACGAACATCCATGCCATTGTGGGATTCGAACCCACGAACTCTGGTACAGAAGGCCAGCACCCTAACCAATCGGCCAGCGTTCGGCCTTACATTTATGTGAATTTTTAATATGTGCTCTATAGAAAATGATGAAAAGGGTCATTTTTATGATTTTTATACATTTTTCTATTAATCATAGTGTACCGAGGTACTTTCCCACGGTGATCTGCACGTGCATGCACAGCTGTGGGAGAAATTTCCTAGAGGAATTTAGTACTCCAATTCTGCACGTCAAGTTTAGGGACCCCCCGCAGAGAAGGTATAGATCACGGAATGGCAGCGTAACGGTCAAGCTCGCACAGAGATGTAACCGTGAGTTATGGGAGCAGGGGCTAAAAATAATGTGAGCTTGCACAAAAAGGGCTACTTTAATGAGCCCACCTGCACTCCCGAAGGGGGTGTAGATATGGGAAAATTTCCCGAAAACAAGCGATTGGAAAGGAAGAAAAAAGGGGCGTTGGAACCGAGGTGAGAAGTTGAAGTCGGGATTCGAGAGAAGTGGGACATAGAGTCCGAAGCCCCGCTCACCATCACCGACTTTTCCCGTGCGCCCGAACACCCGGACCGACCCACCGCATGAGGAAAGCCTCTACCTGACCCTCTGTACCAACTGAAGACCGACGCATCGCTTGAGGAAAGCCCCTGCCTGCTCCCCTGTGCATTTGATGAAGGTAAAGATAAAATATTTACAGTCGCTTAACTTAGGCCTCTGTTAATAATTTAACCTTGTTACTACGTAATAACGCCTTATAAAGAGAATTGTAATAATTATAGTGTAAATAGAAGACATAAATAATTGATGATTATGATATATGATAACCAAGGATCTATTTGTAAACGAATGTACAGAATAAATGTCTGAATTTCAATATAAAGTATTATATTCTTTCTGTGTTTCCCCCTTGTAACCGAACACTGGTGTATAGGTTGTATGTACATTACAACACATAGAAATATAGCTTTTATTTTTTAAAATAGAGAAGTCCTTTTACTACATTTGCTAATTTTTTTGTATCAATATTGATGAAATTTAATTTTAAATAATTTTATTAATAGTATGTTTCCTTTTGGGAACAATGGACTGTAAAAGGTTAAGCGAAGGGAAAAAAGAGCACTCTCCAAAATACTCTGTACTAATTCTACGAATATAAAGTGCCCCCCGGTCTACAGTCACTGTTATTCTGAGAACTTTCGATCATTATCTTTGAAACTCGAAATGAGTAAGGTTTCCGAGACCAAAACATATCAGAAGTAATAAATGTAAATATGTAGATAAATCTTTAATGAGCAATAGCCGAGGTTTCATGAATGGCTCTATTTACATATCAACAGCGTGCTCTAAATTCGCTGGCTGATAACAAATGTTACGCATTGCGACTGTTGGCGTGAATATAAATTTTGATAAACTCCACCTTTATCTTAACATCTATAATGTTTCTATCCGTTACTCCTCTTGCATCTCAAAGAACATCTTTACAGTTTACTTCTGTATTCTTTTCGGAAGTTTTGAAGTCTGTGATGCATCATAAAAACTGACGTATTATGCGCTACACGTATGTTAAATGTTTAAATTGAAAACCGCGAGAAGTAACTAACTTTCGCCCTGAGAGAATTTGATGGTCTGCTTTGTTTTTTTTCTCTCCTTCAAATGTCGAATGTTCCAGTTTGTTGGCATAAAAAGAATATTTGAGCTAAAGTAATTTATTTGAAATCTAGATAGCTTAAATTACAAATTGGTCTTTATAATGCTGTCTAACTAGCTAAACTAGCGGTTATGTTTCCATGACATCAAAATGAAGATTATCATAAATTCTATCTCTTAGAAAAGAAATTTATATATGTAAAACGTCGTATTTAAGACAAGTTGTAGTAGAGTTGTTCCGATACTGATTGATCATAACAAAATAGAAAAATATAAATTAAATATGCATATGAAACTTGTGTGAACTCTTATTTTTTTAAAATAAGAAACTGGTTTAAAAACGACCAGAACAGGGATATACAGGGATGTAATCATTATGTTTGTTTCATTCTGCTGAAATTTAATAAAAATTATCTAGTGGTAATGATATTAATATTAGGTTTAACGCTTTTTCTGTTATAAACAAGTTGATCTTATGAATAAAAGATGTAGTTTAGAAATATAGTAATGATAATAGTAGTATAAGCTTATTGAAATTGATTACATTAGTGATACTGAATTAAGTTGAAGTAAATGAAGTAAAGTTGAATGAAATCTAAATAATATATTTTGAAAACTCACAGAAAATGCTGTTGAATATAGCTTTTTATTTACTTAAATATCTAACTGATTTATAAAGTCGTCTTGTGCTTGAAAGTTTCTAGCTAAGGGGATGAGCCAAAGATTTACCTTCGGAACCCCCTATATAATAATAGCCTAAGTCCGTCTGTCCTCGAATTTATGAGCCGAACGCTGGCCGATTGGTTAGGGCGCTGATCGTCGTTATCAGAATTCGAGGGTTCGAATCCCACTATCAAATGGATGTTCGTAGCCGTTCGGAATCGGCTTTAAGCTGTAGGTCCCGGTCTCATTAGCCCTCGTGTGCAAAACAGTAGACCGTAGTGCTCCAAACCAAACCAAAACCAAAAACCTCGAATTTATGAAGCGGTTGAACCTGGAATGGATAAGGACATCCATATTGGATTCTTGATGAGTTAGGGTTAGCAAAATTCAAAACAAGTCTTTAAAACGTTCGAAATCCACCCCTTCCCCCCTTTTCCAGCGTTTAATGCCATTATATCAAGCCCTATTTTCCCCGGTTAAGAGTAGGCGATTAAGTTTATCACATAATAAATAGGTAAAAATAACATTTTTTTTACCATTATGACGTCATTTCTTTAACCATCTCATTTAATCATTTCTTATTTTAAATTGTTTAAATATCATCTGCATTATTTTCATATGTTTTATCACTAAACTTTATTAAGGAAATAATTTTTATATTTGGCTTCAATAATATATTCAGTACATATGTGATAATTTTAAATTTAATCATAGATTAATTGTTGTTGCAATAAAAATTTTATCACCGGTATTAACAACAAATTCTTTTCATAAAATTCTAGTAGTCTATTTCACGGACTAATAAATATCTAGAGTTATATATCTTTGAAAATTAAGAAGTTTGTTCGTTTGTGTATTTGTTTTTTATACATAACCACACGGTTTGACTAAATGATTTCAAATTGATTCTAAACTGCATTCACAGTATCAGGAGACTTTATAGAACTAGGAATTTAAATTATTGAGCGTGTACCAAATAATTCTCAGTCAAAAAACTAACCACTTTTTTACCTGGCTCATAGGGTACTTTACAATTCTGGAAAATTAAAAATTCTACTAATCCCGTCATATGACGGGCTATATGCTAGTTTAATAGAGGAGGCAAAGCTAAGAAGTAACACAAGAGTACAATTAAACTCGGTATAAATCAACTGCTTTCCTACTATTAAAATAATAGTATGGCAGCTGAAGTGAAAATCTATTCTATGAAAAGTAAAAATGAGGTGATAGACTTTGATAAAGACAGAAATGGAGGAAAAGAGTTCAGTGCAGCCAACTATCGGCCAAAGGAAACAAAAGCGTAACTTTTATTCGTTGTTTTTGCAGACAAATTTGTTAACTATAAGGATATATTTGAAGCCTCTTAAAAAAACCTTCTTACATACTTATGTGAACTGATTTATAAAGGAAGAAAATAGGTATAAGATAATGATCTAAACATGATTTTAAGTAGATCCTATTCTAACACCAAATACTGCAATTGTATCCGAAACGGAAATGCTTTAACCCTGGAACGGTATCATGTTTTTGTTGAATTTTATTGCCGTTACGCTTGCAAGAAAACTTTAAAAAATCTTTTAAAGAAAGAAAAGGCAAGTGATACATAAATACCCCATTTAAAAAGTATTTATTGCATATTAAAGTTATTTTCAGTTTGTAACAGTTTATTCTTTTAACTACAGAACGTCTAAGACGTAAATATAGCGTTTTAGTGTTACGTAATTCTATTCCATGAAGGTTTCTAAACTTCATAGAATCATCAATAAAAAATGTCGATAAATTTGTCAACTTTAGCTTAAGGCTCAAACTGTTGCGAAATGAAGGCTGAATAATAGAAGTTACAAAATACCTACATTTTCTTCCTTAGGCCTATTTAAGATCAACCAAGGGGGAAAGAGAAAAAGGAAGCTCCGATAATGGGTAAAAAAAAGCAAGATTCTCCTTCTCCGATGTATGAAGGAATTGAGCAAAGCCTATATGTGCTAGTAGCGTGTCAAGTGAATCTACGAATTACGTGACTACTTTGCACGTGATCCATTGAGCAATAACGAAGAGGCAGATTGAGTCAGTCACTAGGATTCTTCCAGAATGGGAGGATTTATTAGCTACAAAACAATCGACGTGTGATCAATTACGCTTCCTTTGGCAAGCGTATTTCCTTTTGATAGCTTGCTTACAAAGAGGGGAAAGTGAGAGAAAAGTTGACATGAATGATGGTTTTCATAGTCTCTCATATACAGGAAACTGCTTAGTGAATTACTGATATTGCCATAGTATCATAAATTCAAATCGGAAAAATTATGTGTTAAAAACGATTATAAGAAAGAATTCATCAATAATGGCACAGTCTTATAAGAGTACGGTTGTTACGGACTATTAACATGTTGCTTAAATTTATCGTCATTTTCTCTTAGAGAGCATTTCGAACGGATGACCAGAATTCTTGTCATTTAAACACGTCAACTTAAACATTTATATTATGCAGTATTTGGTAGCTATTTTCCAGTTGTTTTTGTTACTTGTTATGAACAGATGTATAATAATTTTTGATTAAGTGGAGTACCATTATAAATATTAGCCATTTAACCATACTTAAAGCAGTAGTGACATTTTACTTATTGGGTTCCTTAGGTTACTCACACCTGTGTTTTATTATTTTGATCGAGTTTACCTCCATGATCCTCATCCAGCGGACAAAACCCTTATCTGCATACCACACAAGGTGCAGAGTGTGTATTTTAAGAAATATTAAGAAAGATACTAGATATGTGGTCTCAACTTGCAGTGTTCCGCCCCAGAAAAGAAAATGTTTTATAGAGTATAGCACCAAGAGGAAATTCTGAAATTAATTTTGAGAAATGACCAAAACAAGCTGAAAGTTGAAATTGCTATTAGAATAAAATCTGCTAATAAATGCTTTTTCGGGCTGAAAAAACAACTAAGAACCAAACTTGTCAGCCGAAAAACGAAACTAAAAATATACTAGGCCCACATTCTACCTGTGCTGTTGTAGCGAGACCTGGACATTAAATTTAGATACCCAGCGAGCTCTGGAAACTTTCGAGAGAAAAGTTTTAAGAACTATCTGTGAGCCTATACAGGAACGAGGTTGCTGGAGAACCAGATATAATTTCGAGCTATATAAACTCTACAAACAGCCTCAAATTACACTAATCATCTGAAGCAACAGACTAAGATGGCTCGGCCACATCTGGAGACGCTCTGAGAACTACCCCATCAGAGTATTTACTTTTAAGAACCCTGAATGATCTCGTACTAGTTAAAGACCACCAACAAGGTGGCTCAATGACGTTGAAAATGACCTCAAAATTTTAGGAATTGAAGACTGGCAGAGAGTGTCGCTGGACCGTGTGAGTTGGAGGGAGCGTGCTGTTGAGGCAGCTGAGACCTGCAATAAGTTGTTACGCTATTAAAGAAGAAAAAGTCCCATGAAAGTTTTTAAATTTTAAAATAAATTATGGATTTTTTTTATTTAGCAATGTGTGTTCAAAGTTCAAGGAGTTTAAAAATCTACAGGAGACTAAACGATATTTAGCGTTTAACTACTGTGGACGTATTTTGTGAGATAAACTATAACTTGTAGTTGGTTTCAAATAATTTTTTGCTAGCTTGAAACTTGGTAAATGATATTGACAGCAATCTTCATGAAGATACGAAGAAAGTCACGGGTTAAAATTTTGATTTAGAGGGGTAAAAAGGCTTACAGGTGAAATCTGTGACGCTGTAAAATAGCAGTTAAAATTTAACAATAATGGTATTCAATATGTTCACTTTTCTAGAATTATAATAATTTGTCGTTGGTGTGCTTTGGTTTTTAAAGTTAAGGCATAACGTTATTGCAACAGTTCGATCTATAATAACTATCCCAAACTTAATTTTTGTAAAGTTTAGATAGCTTTTGCCATGCCCCCTCTCTAAACTAACAAATATTAAGAATGTCCGTTTTATTTAGTTTTAAAATGCTTTAGAGATTCCGGAGATCTTTCTTTTAGAAAAACAACTTAATTTATTGTTTATTTCAGTCCTCTAAAATATCATTACGGCAAGATAAAACAAAGATAGTATGCGAGGATTGAACAAGAGACAGTTACTTTTAAAAAGTAAACATTTAGACTTCAACTAGTTGGGTATATTCATACAATACTATATTCAGCTAACTCAAAATACTATCTTTTTTTTCTTTGCACCCCAGTTTCACCTCTTCATGGATTATACTTTCAAAAATTCTGTCATTTCTCCCATACATAATAATGGGAACCTATATACTGAATTTCCAGCTTACATAGTCATGGCTGCATGTTGAAATCTACTTTTTATAAATTTCCTGTTAAATAAAATTAACTTGATTCTAAAACTGGTATCATAGCCTCAATAATCTTAACTATGCAGAATTAACCACAGCGTTTTCATTGGCATAAATATGACAAACGTTAACCTATTTTGAAAATAAGTACGGTATTAGTTCAGCCGAAATGGTTTACATAAAAAAAGTACTAATAAAAAGTTATGTACTTCATCAGTATCATTAGGCTCAGCTTACACAATGCTTTTGCAGTAATTTTTCACATACTTTACCTTTTATTTATTTTTTTTCCCTTTACACATTTTTCTATGGTATGTTAAGTATAAAGTAAGAGAACAGACAATAATGGTAGATGCGGTTTTCCCCAATTACTATAAGTCAGTGAAATACATTCATTTCTTTAGAGTCATAAAGCGTAATACATGATTACAAAAGCACTTAATCAGAAGGAAGCTCAACTTACACTTATAAGGGTTTTCTATCTTCATGAAGATATGAAGAAAGTCACGGGTTAAAATTTTGATTTAGAGGGGTAAAAAGGCTTACAGGTGAAATCTGTGACGCTGTAAAATAGCAGTTAAAATTTAACAATAATGGTATTCAATATGTTCACTTTTCTAGAATTATAATAATTTGTCGTTGGTGTGCTTTGGTTTTTAAAGTTAAGACATGATGTTATTGCAACAGTTCGATCTTACAATAACTATCCCAAACTTAATTATTGTAAAGTTTAGATAGTTTTTGCCATGACCCGAAACTAACAAATGTTAAGAATGTCTGTTTTATTTAGTTTTAAAATGCTTTAGACATCTTTAAGAAAAACCACTTAATTTATTGTTTATTTCAGTCCTCTAAAATATCATTACGGCAAGATAAAACAAAGATAGTATGCGAGGATTGAACAAGAGACAGTTACTTTTAAAAAGTAAACATTTAGACTTCAACTAGTTGGGTATATTCATACAATACTATATTCAGCTAACTCAAAATACTATCTTTTTTTTCTTTGCACCCCAGTTTCACCTCTTCACGGAATATATTTTTAAAAATTCTGTTATTGCTTCCATACATAATAATGGGAACCTATATCCCGAATTTCCCGCTTACCTAGTCATGACTGCATGTTGAAATCTACCTTTTATAAATTTCCTGTTAAGTAAAACTAACTTGATTCTAAAACTGGTATCATAGCTTCAATTAAGCTTAACCATGTAGAATTAACCAGATAGTTTTCATTGGCATAAATATGACAAATGGTAATCTATTTTGAGAATAAGTACGGTATTAGTTCAGTTGAAATGGTTTACATAAAAAAGTACTAATAAAAAGTTATGTACTTCATCAGTATCATTAGGCTCAGCTTACACAATGCTTTTGCAGTAATTTTTCACATACTTTACCTTTTATTTATTTTTTTTCCCTTTACACATTTTTCTATGGTATGTTAAGTATAAAGTAAGAGAACAGACAATAATGGTAGATGCGGTTTTCCCCAATTACTATAAGTCAGTGAAATACATTCATTTCTTTAGAGTCATAAAGCGTAATACATGATTACAAAAGCACTTAATCAGAAGGAAGCTCAACTTACACTTATAAGGGTTTTCTAATCTTCAGCAGCGTTAACTACTCGGGCATGAGACTTCTAAATAATTAATTACTCGTTTGAGCATTTTACGCATCGATAATTTTAAGTTCTACAGGGAAAAATGTTTACTGTTTAAAGGAAGAAAAATTGCTGTGGTACCATTCATGCAAGCAAAATCAGTAATGAGTAATAGCTGTAATAACTTAATCTGCTTTTGAAATTTGAAGCTAAATTTGCTATCCGGTAGATAGGGAAATGCATAGTTCTTTGTAGCATTTAAACGACGCTATGACGTAAGATATTCTTTAACTTCGCCCGATTTTTCGTGTATTCGCTCTCTCTCTCTCTCTCTCTCTCTCTCTATATATATATATATATATATATATATATATACATACACATACATATATACACACACATCTCTATAAATCTCTATATCTCTCTCTATCACAATATCACTCTCTCTGTATCTCTATATATATCTTTCTATATATCTCTCTCTATATATGTCTATATATATCTCTATCTCTATATCTCTTTATATATTTCTATCTATCTCCCTCTCTCTCTCTCTCTCTCTCTATATATATATATATATATATATATATATATATATATATATATATATATATATATACAGGGTGTCCCGAAAGTCCGTGTACAAACTTGGAGGGGAGGTAGACAACATTGTGAGGAGCCAAAATGACATAGGAAAGCATGGGCAGAAAGCAATAGGTGGCGCTATACGCGACCTCGCAAGATCGGCGCGTGTGGTTTCCTCAGTTTAGACGCAAACAGCGTGCTATGAACGTGCATAATTTTACGAACGCCGAGTTGGCAGATATCCATTTCGTCTACGGTCTAGCCAACGGAAATGGACGTGCTGCTGTTCAGTTGTATCGGGAAAGGTATCCAACGAGGCGGCAACCAAATCATCAAATGTTCGCCCGGGTGCGTCAGAACCTCGCGGAACATGGATCCTTCAGAGCCACGATTGAACATTCTGGACGGCCACGAACATCACGAACACCCGTATTCGAAGAGGGTGTGTTCGTGAGCATTTGGACCGGAGATTTCTAAACAGGTGGAGTGGGCGTGGTGGCCTCCCAGATCCCCTGATTTATCTGCTCTGAATTTTTTTTCTCTGGGGTGCCATGAAGAGCCTTGTGTACAACACGCCCGTCAAATTTGCAATGGACCTGGTGGCACAAATATCCATCGCTGCTGCTACGATCCGTGAAACGCTCGGTATTTTCAAAAATGTCTGCCAATCCATGTCGCGTCAGTGTCGTGCGTGCATTCATGCCAATGGCAGCAATTTCGAACACCTCCTGTAATACTTTTTATTTATTATTGCTTTTTTGTTTGTATAATAAAGCGTTTTACACTACATTCTGTGTGTGTCCTTATTGTCTTTGTGTCTCTTTATCTCGTAAGGGTTACGTTTCCGCCCATGCTTTCCTATGTAATTATGGCTCCCCATGAAGTTCTCTACCTCCCCTCCAAGTTTGTACACGGACTTATGGGACACCCTGTATATATATATATATATCCATTTCACACAAAAGCAATAAAAGTGAAAAAAAAAGTTTGCTTTCTATGGTTTAAAAAGTATTTAGATTCATTTGTAAATTTGTAAAGTCTAGGAAATTTCACAAAATAATTTTCTACCACAGTAAAAAAAGATATTTGACCCTAAAACGCTGTCCTTACGTCTTAGAGTCGTTTTGTAACTAACACATTGTATGCGGGACACGTACTAGTACGGGTTAGTGTAACAACATGGTTTGTTCGTGGGTACAAAAATAACGGTATACACAGGAAAACGAAGCCAAATCTTCTTGTCTACTACATAGATTCTGGAAAATTTTAGACAAATAAAAACTAGTTTTTACATCAGTCGATGCGGAACCACAGAACGGGAAAAAATTAAAACTATATACTACTATTTCTATTTGATTTTTCATATTTAAGATACTATTATAAATTTATCCACTAAAAAATATATCTTTTGTTTACAAAAATCTTATGGTTTTTATTTATATATTTCTATTTATATGTTTGTTTATGTATTTCAGTATAAAATACGTAAAATTGGTTAAAAAATTAAATAATTTTCGATCTATTGAGATTTTAATGAATAACTAAATTTACGCGCAAAACGCCCGCTCCCGGTAAAATTCAGCTGCGAAATGTACCTGCACACATTGTGTTAAAATAACTAACTGTTAGAAGCTGAAAATAGTTTTAGCGTGCATTAACTAATTTTTTTTAAACAAAAACATATGTAATTATTTGCCTTTCCTTACTTTAAAATATGTTTTTAAAAAGTTATCATGCAATTGTAACAATAATAACAGGATAGCATTCTAGGGTAAGAGCATTTATCTTTTTTAACAAGTGTTTTTATTTTTAATTTTAACGATAAAATGCTTATCTGCTACTAATTTAGAATTACTAACCTATTAGTGTTAATTTTTATCCGTCATCGACCACACAAAATTTAGAAATACCTGCATTAGAGGTTATGATTTCCATCTAAGCCTGGTAGTATAAAACGCTCTTTTTGTCTTTTAGACACATCTTTCAATAAAGTCATCCCAACGATGGCCGATTGGTTAGGGTGCTGGCCTTCGGTACCAGAGTTTGTGGGTTCGAATCCCACAGTGGCATGGATGTTCGTAGCCATTCGGAATCGGCTTTAAGCTGTAGGTCCCGGTCTCATTAGCCTTCGTGTTGCAAAAAGTAGATCGTAGGATTCCAAACTAAACCAAACTAAAATGAATAAAGTCAGTTCATTCTTAGTGATACAGTTAACACGAGAACTGATTCAAACTTAAATTAGATTTCGAACGGCTATGAAAATCTATGTTAGTATTGGGACTCTAGCCCACGAATTATTTTAGTGAAAGGCTATTCATTGTTAGTCTTTTTATCAAAGAAAACAGTGGTTTGATTTATAAGCTTAATTGTAAACCCGCTCATGAAATTTTACATGAACTTAACATAAGCATTTAATTCACGTATTACATCCAGAATATTTTTCATTTAAGTAATTTAAAGTTCAGAAAAATCAACTGTATGGATTTTACTTCCTTATTCTTTGAAAAGCTATAAAATGTTTCAAACTCTTCATATTATAACCATTGTAAAAAGTATTTTGAAAGGAAAAATTACAAAGTTAGTTTTCTACCCCAAATAAATTTAACTTTCATAGTAGTTATTCTCTTTTGAGTTAAGTTTATCAAGTACGAAAACAAAGCAATAAATATCAAATTCTGTCCTAGGTGGTTGATTTAGTTTGCAACATGCAAATAGTCTGTGAAAACAAAATTATCAGCCCTTCCTAATCGCCTTAAACCTCATTGACTTACGAGAAGAAACTAAGTGTAGTAATCAATCAGTAATCCCGAGGATTTGCATTTGGGTTCTCGTTGTGAACCTGTTAATTCGGCCTTAGAAAATTAAGCCTCCCACTTTCTGAATGGTCTGCATTGTGCTTGAGAAGGTGTGCACTTTCCGGGTAGGAGGGCAAGATGAACGCAATGCGGAAATCGGGTCAAGCAGTGCAGAATGCGACCATCCACTCTCCCTCTTTTTTCTTTTTCAGTTTTTGTTTTGGTGGACCTCCCGGCTCTAGCTTTTGATTCCTACAGGTGATGAAAGGAAATTGTAAGAGAGTACTGTTACGTCATGCTCCCCTTTACATCGCGTCGTTAGTTGTTACACGTCGACTAAAAAGGTACTTCGCAATTAATTCTTCCGTCTCCAAGTTTTACCTGGAGACGGAGGTCAAAGTGGGCGCAACGGTCCCATTGTTTTAACAAAGTGATTCGGTCCAGTATTTTAATGAAGATGTTGCCGTCTGAGACTGAATTCATTGTTATAGGAGCTTGTGACCTAAGGTGGAATAGCGGTCTCTGAATAGTAGGCAGACTTAATGTGTCATATCAGTTCTCTGATTGTCTTGTCTTTAGTCTGGGTAGTAGGAAAACTAAATAGTCCAACAGTTCTAGTTTTCTACATTCATTCTGAAAAATAAAGCAATCGCTGACTAACGCATCAGTGCTAAAAATATAAGTTTTACGATTTTCCCCAAAATACACGTTGCAATGTAATATATATGCAATGTAATATATAATATATATAATATAGTTTTTCTTTTCTCATTTGTATATTTTGTATACATTTTATTATACAACATAATCTCCTATATAATAATAGCCTAAGTTATCTGTCTGTCTGTCCTCGAATTTATGAAGCGATTGGACCTGGAATGGATAGCTGCATCCACTTTGGATTCTTGATGAATTAAAATTAGCAAAATTCATCAAAACGTTCGAAATTTACCCCTTCCCCCCTTTCAAGCGTTTAATGCTATTATTTCAAACCCTATTTTTCCTGGTTAAGAGAAGGCGATTAAATTTATCAATTTATCACATAATAAACAGGTATAAATACCATTTTTTCCTAGCATTATGACGTCATTCCTTTAACCATCTCATTTAATCATTTCTTATTTTAAATTATTTAAATATCGTCTCCATTATTTTCATACTTTTTATCAATGAACTTAGATATTACGTAAAAAACTTTCTTTCATATTTGGCTTAAATAATAGATTAGGTACATATGTGATAATTTTAAATTGAATCATCGATTATTTTTTGTTGCAATGAAAATTTTATCACCGGTATTAACAAATTTTTTTTCATAAAAGTCTAGGAGTCTATTTTACTGACTAATAAATATCTAGCGTTTAAGTTATGTATCTTTGAAAATTAAGAAGTTTGTTCATTTGTATGTTTGTTTTTATACATAACCATACGGTTTGGCTGAATGAATTCAACGTGATTCTAAACTGCATTTACAATATCGAGATACTTTAGAGGACTATGAAGATAAACAATTTATTGAGCGCGTACCAGATAATTATCAGCCAAAATACCTGCCTCATGAAGTACTTTACAATTCTGGAAAATTAAAAATTTTACTGATTTTGTCATGTGACAGGTTATATGCTAGTCTTTAATATTTTAGGTAATTCAGACATTTAGACACAGGTCAACTGTTTTTGTAAATGTTTTTTAGAACTGTGTGAATAGATTATTTGCATACTACTAAATTTGTGTTGTTGCAGGTGTTTATATTTTTATATTGTATTCAATTCACTGTTATTCTATAGTGGAATTATTTTTTTTTTACTATTTCCAAAGATATCTTCTAGTTCTTGACAGAACATATTCTCTGCCCTGGGCCCAAAATGTTGATAATCAGGCCTTGCTTGTTTCAAAATAAGTGTCAAATTTTCTAGACACTAGCTGATGGGAAAAAAGCTACGATAGCAAATGATTCGAAACAAAGTCAGTGGGCTGATTTCCCTATTGTCATAGACACTCGAAACGGGTGTAAGCAATGGGTTCCCGTCAAGGCAACCAACGTGTAGGAAAACAGTCTTACCGTCTTCAACAAGTCAACCAAGTTTTGGAGCAGAGAAAATAATACTTTAATGTAGATAAGAGACAATCTTAAAGCTGTGACTTAATGTAATATTTTCTGGAAGTTTCATTTTCTGCTATAACAAACTTTGTTTAGTACTGTAAAGGTAGCTCTTTGTAGCTTTCAACAACCCCTGCGTACTATTTTTAGTTTTCATTCCAGTATTATTTAGAATAAAACTAATCCTTTCCCAATTTGTTAGGCATGCATCTATCGAAATGAAAGATCAAGTGAGAAAATGTGAAAAACAATTCTTTTTAATTCCCTATTTTAAAACTATATCTGAAACGTAGTATAATATGCATTTTTTTTACAGTTGAAAGTATAATTTTTAACAAAATTATAAATGAAACTAATTACCAAGTACACAATAGAACATACAACCATGTTTATTTATCTCAGTTATACGTCTCTAATTAGTATTTGCCCGACGATGGCCTAATGGTTAGAGTGCTGCCCTTCGGTACCGGAGTTCGTGGGTTCGAATCCCATTGTGGCATGGATGTTCGTAGCCGTTCGGAATCGGCTTTAAGCAGTAGGTACTGGTCGCATTAGCCCTCGTGTTGCAAAATGTAGACATTAGCACTCCAAACCAAACCAAACCTAATTAGTATTTGTGTCATACGATATAGTTATTCTCGCCATTGTTTGTAGTTTCTAAATTTATAAACAAAGTGCATTGAGCATAGTGATATTAAATTACCATTTTTACAACAAATAACGTCCCTAATTTTGAACGCATTACAATAGGGACAGAGTTTGTTTGGAGAGTAGTTACTTTAATAATCACTTCCTCTTCTTTAAGATTCCAAACGTCTGAGCATCATAACACACAAATTGATTGTAGAATTGATTACTGTTCATTACAAACTGCATTCCTTTCCACAGCATAAAAGTACAAACTAGAAAGTAGGTAGGAATGGAACCTTTTGCTTTGTTTGTCCACAGTTAAGAGCTTTTTAACTGGTAGCCTCATTCAAGATGCAAAAAACGGCTGACAAGTCGCATCCAGACAATAAGTTTTATTTGAAAGTGCCATCCGTAACAATGCGTTTTGTTGGTTTTCCTCATTATACCTCACTCCTTTTGTTGTCTGCTCATTTGCACTTGTTTAACCCTCGTAAAAGAATTAGCATGTTTCGAGCAAACACTTTCTCAATTCGCCGTAGAGGTGTGAGCTGGGAGTGAAGTGGAACGCATGAGTTGCGAGTGTGAGAGCAAACATCTGCCTACTCCTTTATTTCTTAATGCAGCGCTTTCTACGCCTAGTTGCGAAAACGTATCTTTGCGATGTTTCTACGAACTGCCTTGTGTTGATTGTTTAAAACAAGATTTGAACAGACTAGCTAATAAGAAACTAGCCTACCAGTTCGAAATTTCTGAATGAGAGAACTTTAAGTCTGATTCTCTCATATCCTGTATATAAAATAGGTAAAACGTGTTTATACAAAACGTGTTTATTTGTATAAAGGCGCCTCCACACTATGGTCCACTGCAAGCCATCACCACCGTCTGGAGGGGCTTTGGCTTATCGTGGCCGATGGCGGCAGACGATAAAATAGCCTTGGCGGACGATGGCTTCGGAGGCGGTTTTTCTCCAAAGATCAAAGGCAACCAGATGCGCAACTAAAGTGTGCAGTAGACCCTATGAACGAAACCACGAGCTAACTCATTTAGTGGCCCAGCGTGTGGATGCGACCAGTGAACCATCGTTCGAGGTCACCATCAGGAAGTGGTGAACAACTGGCCATAGTGTGGAGGCTACATAAAATGTTATTTAAACATCACAAATATTTACTTATACAGAATAAAACACAGCTGATATTTAGAAAAAAAAATTCACCAAAATATATTTAGATTTCGAAATTTTTTTTTCTGTTCATTACTTGTAAAGATTATTTTATAGGAGACTAGAAACAGGAAAAAAATACCACAGAAATAATAAATATACAAGAATTACTCTGAAAATTTTGAGATACGCGCAGATGATTTACAAAAAAGAAAAAATAATGATAACGATTTAATTTTAAAGTATAAAGTATTGTAACACAGCAGACGATTTTTTACTGATTTACTTCAACTTGTTTATCGTAGAATAACTTTTAAACAGAAGAGAAAATGGAGTTGACGCGAGAACATTTTCGCGCTATGATTTTCTACGATTTTAAAGCAGGATTAAATCAAGGAGAATGCTTTCAACGGTTGCAATTGACATTTGGTGATGAAACTCCAGCTCGTGCTATTGTATTCAGATGGTTTACAGAATTTAGCAGAGGTCGCAATTTTCTTCAGGATGAAGAACACACAGGAAGGCCGTCGTCGTCAGTAATCCCGGATAATGTGTCTGCCATACGAAAAATGTTAATGGATGATAATCGCTGTACCTATCAAATTATACAAAAGGAACTTAACATTGGATCCGCAGCCATACACAAAATTATTAATGAAGAATTACATATGAAAAAAGTAGTTTGCCGTTGGGTTCCCTATTATCTAAACGAGCACCAAAAAGGAAAGCGTGTCAGAATCAGTAAAGAAACTCTTAAATTGCTAAATGATGCTGGCCACCCCATCATTTCTAAAATTGTAACGGGTGATGAAACGTATATACCGTTTCTTGACGTTCCAACACGTTAAGAAAACAAAGTATGGGTCTTTGAAGATGATCCCATGCCGATAATGGTGAAAAGACCACGCGCACTGGAAAAAAGTGATGTATGCCGTTTTCTTCAGAAGTACGGGATTGGTCAAAGCCATCAAGTTGGAAGGACAGAAGACAGTAACAGCAAACTGGTATACCACTAAATGTCTTCCACGAATTCTACAAGAAGTGAATGTTAGGGGACTAATGCTTCACCACGACAATGCATCTTCACATACAGCCGGATTAACAGTTGAGTTTCTTAAACAAAAACAAATTACAGTGATAGAACATTCACCGTATTCACCTGATCTAGCTACGAGTGTGACTTTTGGTTATTCTGTAATCTAAAAAAGAACTTGCGTGGACGTCGTTTTCATTCAGAAGAAGAGATTGATGTGACTATAAAATTTTTTTTTTATCTATTCCAAGAAATGAATGGCTTGAGGCATTTAATCTGTGGAAAATTCGTCTACAAAAGTGCATTGATGCTGGAGGAGAATACTTTGAACACACCTAAAATTTTGTAAGTATAACTTTAAAAACCTAGTTGTATCTCAAAAATTTCAGAATGACCTTCGTATTATTATTACTATTATTTATTTATTCTATGACTGGATGCCTAATGCTTATCTAAAGTTTAAAAGAAATTAATAACAGCGGTTCAGATATTGCTAGATTTTTGAATTTTACTCAGCCAACCGTTAATGTTTATTTTGTCAGCGTACAAGTAAAACTGACCAATTTGAAAGTAAAAAATGAACAGTTTTTAAACGCTTCTTCCTATTCCCATTCTTCATTAAACGGAGTTAGTGATTTTTTCAATGTGGTATTCAGTCAATATATTACAAGACACGATTTTAATGACTTCTCATTAAATATGGCATAATGGCTTGGGTTAAGTCAAATGTTTCAAAATACGAAATTTCTGACTAAATCAGATTTACTTGTTCGTCGACGATTTATAAGCTGACAATTATTTTTTATTTATGTAATTAAAACATCAAAAATATAATAGAAATATAAATTTTGGAATAAAATGTAGGCAATCATCACAATATAAGTTTTATTATCATTTATAATAAAAAGTAATAGGAAAATTTTATTGTATATGATCATCATTTACAATAAGTTTTTTATTAATTTTTCCCATCATTGATAGGAAAATTGAATCCTGAACCGCTATCATGGAATCCAAGCATTTTATCATCGGAATATTATTTATTTTACATAATTTTATCATCAGAGCATTTTATGATGATAACCATGTGAAAAGTTAGACGATAACAGCTCTTGATCGTCAATAGAAAGCTTTGAACTTTTTAATAAACTTCTAATTTTATAGAAAGAGGAGTCCGTCATTTATCAGCTTTTTTCTTTCGAATCTTGTTAAGATTTCTCTGATTATGGAGATCTTAAAAAGGAATCTATATCTCAGAACTAATATAAATGATGGATTTTAGTTAATAAATTATATCACAATCAGAAGGAATATTTGCCGACAATCTATTCGCGATTAAAAATATACAAGGGGAATTTCAAATAACTGTTAAAATCGCGAAACAGTTTCTACTATGGTGAAAAAAATCCAAATATGGTGATAATTACATTTAAAATTCGAAGATTACGAAATTGCCTTAAAAAAAGAAAGGCTTGTCTAGTTTGACCACGATTCCAAAACGTCATTGTGAACCATTAAAAAATCGTGCATTATTAATCAAATAAGCTCAAAGTTATTCTACATTTGAGTTATTCCCATCATTCCAATTTCTTTGCGTAGTATTTAGATTTAGGCTCCACTGAACTCGCTCTTTATTATATATCATTAATCACGTACATATAACGAATGAGCTTATTTTTCCCAGTTTTTTTGAAAGTTTGACCTACTTGATGCCACCCTCTGAACAATAATAACAAATAAAAAGATACAGTGAAGATGAAACGTGAGAAACTGACCCTTTACTTTAAATGAAGCTGTTTTACAGCATCTCTACTTCTGTTTTATCTTTCCAACCTTGCTCATTGCAGCAAAACCAAAACCCTGTTTTGAAGGACAACAAGGTTTGGTGCATCATTGAGGCATGATTTAACACAAAGACGACACCAAAGAAATCTTTCTACTAAAAATTTCAAGGACGTTAAAAGAGCTCTTCATTCCGGATGTGTCTTATGTTTCAAAATCTTCTCTTCAGACACAACTTCAGATATTTTTTTCTAATGTGTCTCTCACCGACTGTAGCTACTTGAGCTCTTGTTGACAGAAACAATGAAAGGTTAAAAGCCATGTAAACACCACTGTTCTGAATCTAGCAGAACAATTGTTTTTATTCCTTTTTTATTTTATTTTCGCTCTCGTTCAGTCATTATGCTTCTATTTTACTTATTTTTAGAATGTCATTTCCTATATTTATACTTTGAGCCATTGTTGTACGTAATTTGTAAGGCGAAAAGCTTTCTCTGACAAGCTGTGCAGTAATGCCTTAATTCTTAAATGGCTTTTGGGAAAAAATTGCAATGTGAGGAGAGTTCTGATAAAAAAGAGGATTTATCTGACCATTCTTTTACAAAGAGTTGAAAGTTCACGTCGTGTTCTTTGAAGAAGACATACATTTGTCGTTTAACTACAGAAATATTTTCACACGCTTCTTTTTTCTTTATTTTTGTAACGGGGTTACAAAAGTAATTTAGAATAATTAAATAAGAAAATGTGACTCGAATAAAAATAACTTTTGTGTTATTTATTTACCATACTAAATTTATAAAGGAAGATATTCTGTGGAATGAAAAATGTGGGTATTTTATAATCTGAAATATAAATAGTTCTTTGTTCACAAATTTATAAAAAAAATTAATAATTTTTTAAAAACATAATTTTATAATTTTGCGTCATATTTAACAACCACATTACTTTTTGAAATACTTCATCGTGTTTTCAAACTTCTACAACTTTAACTTCTCCACTCCACCTTCCCACGTGTACTATTTCGTGATTTTTTTTCTTTGAATCGTTTTAGCTTTCTAATCATTGCTTGAGAATTTGAATTTCGTGACCTGTAATCATCTTTAAACTTAGCAAAACAATATGATTATCTAACTGTCGTAAACATTATGCATGATTACCTGTGAGCAACACAGGGTTTTGAGGTCTCTTGCATCGTTGTATATATTTACTGCAACAACCGGCAGATTTACAAATGATACCCTTTTTTTATCTGCTATGATATCTAGCTGTACACATTGAAATCTTACTTTTTTTTTCCTGTTTCTAACCTAACGTTAAAGTGGAATTAACATCTCAAATACGAATGCACTATAATTTTCTTATGATGTTCTTGTCGGATTTTTTACTCAATCGAAAACGACTGAATGCATTCAACACTTACTATAAACTTAAATAAAAATTACTATAACACTTACTATAACACTTACTATAACACTTACTATAACACTTACTATAACACTTACTATAACACTTACTATAACACTTACTATAACACTTACTATAACACTTACTATAACACTTACTATAACACTTATTATAACACTTATTATAACACTTACTATAACACTTACTATAACACTTACTATAACACTTACTATAACACTTACTATAACACTTACTATAACACTTATTATAACACTTATTATAACACTTATTATAACACTTATTATAACACTTATTATAACACTTATTATAACACTTATTATAACACTTATTATAACACTTATTATAACACTTATTATAACACTTATTATAACACTTATTATAACACTTATTATAACACTTATTATAACACTTATTATAACACTTATTATAACACTTATTATAACACTTATTATAACACTTATTATAACACTTATTATAATACTTAATATAATACTTACTATAACACTTATTATAACACTTATATAACACTTATATAACACTTATATAACACTTATTATAACACTTACTATAACACTTATTATAACACTTATTATAACACTTATTATAACACTTATTATAACACTTATTATAACACTTATTATAACACTTATTATAACACTTATTATAACACTTATTATAACACTTATTATAATACTTAATATAATACTTACTATAAACCTACAAAAATTTAAAAAAAATCAATAAATTACTTTTAAGACTAAAATTTTTTGAGTAATTATGCAGAAAAGTTCACTTAATCGACTTTCGGAAAGATAGCAACTATCTTTTTCCCGCTTTTAGAATAGAATGGAAATTTAATTTTCTAAAGCTAGTCTCGAATAGTGAAAATACTCTTAAACAAACGCCCATGGCTATTTTCTAAAAAAATGATCTCATATATTTATGCATTTATCCTATATTTTTCTTTATAAATAATTGACAGAAGTTAAATCGAAGATTAAGACTTTCCTGAAACAATTAAAATATTTAGAAATTTCTCTTATAAGCAATCGACCGAACGGTTAGAGCTCTTATCTTCTGTACCGGAATTCATAGGTTCAAATCCCACTGTGGCATGGGTGTTCGTAGCCGTTCGGAATCGGCTTTAAGCCTGGTTAACTGCCTCACAGCAGATTAAGGCGCCATCGTGCGGTCATGAAGATCTTAACCTAATACCACACCGCAAGGGGCAAGGTACCCCTTCACTAATGGCTATCGCAACTGCCCTGTGCAGTTATTGCTTCCCTCACAAACACCTGCTCTCATGTTAGAAAGTTTCATGTAGTACACAGGATCAACCGGACTTTTAACTTGGGCAGGACTCCTGCGGAGTATCCCCCGCACTTCTGGAAACTGCATTGGTTGCCCTTATTTGTCAAGATTGCCTACATTTTTTTTTTATTATTTTAAATTATATGGGCGGAATGCTAACTTGGCCCCTGCGTAACGCATTATTGCCGGACGGTCAGACCGAACCAGCAATTCAACAACCTACACCCGACTTCGGGTAGGTGGTAAGTTACAGGTAGTACAGGGCTTCAACCAGTAGGTCCAGGACTCTTTAGCCCTCGTGTTGCATAAAAGTAGACCGTAGCTCTCCAAACCAAATTTTATAAGCAATCGGTAGAAATATTATTAGATTTAATCGAAAGAACTTTAGATTACCTTGATTTTTTTTGTTGTTTTAACACTCTGCCTGTCCTGTACACCACATATAATATACACATATAATGCTTTATGCAGTTTTATATAACATGTGACATACAATGATATAAATATAATATATATAAAAACTTGTATATAAAATATAGTTCAGTGTGCCTCACATGTGATATAAGTGTATAAAAGATTAGATATGTATGTATGTGATGTACAATATAGGTAAAGGGTTAAATCCATTATTGTCTTCTGATACCAAGATATATATAATTCCGGTCAGTTTTCAATGAAATCATCAACTCCAGCATAGTTCGTAAAGTTATCTTTGGTACATTCTTGCTTAATTTTTGCTATAACTGTCCCAAGAATAGAAAGTTTGAGAGTTTATTCCCTGATCGGTCATCCGCATCGGCTCATTCATCCCCCCCCTTTTTTAACTGCTAAAAGAGATTATCTTTCGAGATATTAGTCTATGTGAAATATGATTATACCTTAATATACCTCGTGTTGCTCAAATCACCTAATGAAGGGAGATGCATCGATTTCGGGAATCGATTTATGCAGAATAGGGATTCTTCCATTAAAATGACTCGAGATAAGCAGAGAGGGGGAAAATAAATGAATGACCCATGAACTGTTCCTTCATGGCACCAATCGGGAAAGACTCCAACCTTCGTAAGATTGACTCACTTTTCCCACATCCATCAAAGTTCACTGCGCGTCGTGACGGAATGAATTGAGAATCAAATCCATCAACAAGTCACGTTCGTGGAATATAAGAATAAGCGGATTCACCCTTTTAATTTAAAAGTATAGTTTCTTTTCTATTCTTTTAAGAAAAAGGGCCTACACACTTTGCTTGATTACTGATATTTTGTGTTCCATTTACTTCTCTTTAGATTACGAATCTAGTTGAATAGTATTATTTGAAAATAAGTTTAAACATTTATACCAGTTGCAGCATGAGAAAAACTAGTATAGAAGTGAGCTATTCTATCATTAAGGAGGCGTATAATGTCCTTCTTTTTTCAGAATTTGAATAGTATTGTTATAATGCTAGTTAATTTATATATGCCTTTTGTTCATTGCCATGTCAATTGTGGTATTCTATTTGTTCAACCTTGTTTTAATCTACAAAATAGGCTACATACAATCTAAAAAAGTCTAATGTTACATGGATAATATATATATATATATATATATATATATATATATATATATATATATATATATATATATATATATGTATGTAATGAGACTGACTTCTCGATGGGGGGTTGCAGTCATGGCCATAAAAATGATACCGTTTCAGCTAAAGACCTTTATTAAGATAACTTTGAAGGACGGGTTCCCACTTCATCATAGGGACAAACTGAATGGTCAGCTAGCATGAAGTTCTATGTACAAGACAAGTAACACCTGGGTCAACATCTGTGAGAAAATATCTCTAGAAAAATCTGTCTCCGCTAGCGTGTATCTCCTTTTTATTTGGAAATTTCCTAAATTGTCCACTAGGGCCATGTAGGTTTATAATTGGCCAGGCCCCTTCTCTGAGGGCGTAACCTGTAGCCCCAGTAGTCAATTTAGGTTAGGGGTTAAAAAGGGGAATGGAAAATGACGCGGGAATTTTTACCCTTGATTTAAGTTTTGAAAACCCCTGAGAATTTTCCTTACATATATATATATATATATATATATATATATATATATATATATATATAGATATATATGGATATATGAGGGATATATATATATATATCTATCTATATATCTATCTATCTATATATATATACACATATATATATATAATATCCGTGTAACATATTAGATTATTTTGTATATATGCACACATATATGTATACACACACACTATACATGCTAGGGGGTTAGCAAGTTTGAACCTTTCTCCCCCTACCTAAATCCATAAGCGGTAAGTTCAACGTTATGAATGATGAAAACCTATTCGAGAAACATAGTGGAAATGATATTTTCATTCCTTTACTATCTAAGAAAACAAAATCATTATCTTAGATAGGTCTTTGAATTATCTTTATAAATGAATTCAACGTGATTCTAAAGTGCATTCACAGTATCAGGAGACTTTAGAAGAGTATGAAGATAAGTTATTGAGCGTGTACCAGATAATTATCATCCAAACAAACCATTTTTTTACCTGCCTCATAGGGTAGTTTACAATTCTGGAAAATTAAAAATTTTACCGATCCCGTCATATGACGGGCTATATGCTAATATATATAAGTAAGCGATGCTGATAAAGTTTTTATGAGTCATTATTGTTTAACCTTAGAACCTCAATTTATATATAACTTATGAAAAAATCATAACACGTATTTTTTAATTTATTAATTTCAAAGCAATGCTAAACATTTTGAAAAAAAAGTAAAGTTCTAATAATACCCCGTTATATAGTATTTACTTCTGTTTAACAAAATGAAATAATGCAATTTATTTTAACCAATTACTCAACTGCTAAATTTCACAATCATAGAGAAAAAAAGGTTGTTCCTTTATTCCATTATCGTTTAAGTCAACAATGCAAATTTTAATTGCTTAGAGAGGAAAACAATATACTCTTAACGAAGAGTATATGGAAATATTAAAATTGCTTTTATAAAACTGGCGGATATACAAAACAATATTCAAAAGTTAGAACAAGTTATTTGACTCCGGTCATCCGGTCATCTGTTTTTCAAATGTAAATATCTTAATTTTGTTTCTATGATTACGTTGCGAAAGTCGCGGTTAATCAAATGCTCCCTGGTAAAATTCATCATAGTTAACATTTTACATTAAAGGAACGCGTTGAAATTATTTGTCGAGGTTTAATAGAAGAGAGTTCTTTACCTTGACTTACTCATTATAAGACGCCCATGAAAATTGCAAGTATATATTTTTCCAGGTTTAATTAACTTGAACTTTCTTTAAGTCCTATGCCCTTGTATGGATAATATTACACAATATAATGCATATTGTTTCGAAAATTGTTATCTAGAAAAGAACACACTTCATGCTATATTTAAGAAAATATTTTTGAAAACGATGTTATGCTCTTTAACTTGATTAATGAAGTTAGGTATTAATTTAATAAATTTGGTTGGTTTTAAGACAATCTGAACAGAAGAAAAAATATCTACTGGGAGACATCTTTCACTTAACCCTTGATTTGGCTAAGTCTGGCCGCTACACCGTATATATTTATTACTACTATATAACATAATTGTAAGTGTTCGCCACAGCGGACATTAATTATCTCAAAAATGGAAAATGATTTTTTGTTTATTTTTCAGAGATCCTAATGTCTATACAAACATGGGAAAATAACAGAAATTAAAAAATATTTGAAAAAACATCTTGTCAAATTAAGGGTTAACACATTGTATGCGGGGCACGTAATAGTACGTTTTCTGACGATTGATACTTGAGCGCGGTTCACATACTAGTACGGGTTAGTGTAACAACTGGTTAGTGTTTGTGGGTACAAAAGTAAATGTATATACAATAAAACGAAGCCGAATGTTCTTGTCTACTACATAGATTTTGGAAAAAATTAGACAAATAAAAACTAGTTTTTACATCAGTCGATGCGGAACCACAGAACGGGAAAAAATTAAAACTATATACTACTATTTCTATTTGATTTTTCATATTTACGATACTATTATAAATTTATCCACTAAAAATATATTTTTTGTTTACAAAAATCTTATGGTTGCTATTTATATATTTCTATTTACATATTTGTTTATATATTTCAATATAAAATACGAAAAGTTGGTTAAAAAATTAAATAATTTTCGATCTATTGAGATTTAACTGAATAACTAAATTTATGCGCAAAACGCCCGCTCCCGGTACAATTCCGCTGCAAAATGTACCCGCACACTGTTAATTAACCCCTTCCGGTAAAATGACGAGTCTAGCTCGTCATTAGTTTTTCATTCCATACCGCACAATGACGAGCTACACTCGTCATGCGATTAAAGTTACTGTTAAATATGATAATTAATTTAGTTTAAAATTTCTAGTGTACTGAATTTGGCTACACTTTTATCACTTGTGAAAATCACAAGTCACTATTGCATATTGTTTACTTGGTACAAGTCATTGCCAAATTAATGAGTCAGAATAAAAGAAAACCTACTAAGAAATGCCGTGTGTGTTACAAGAATCGAATTAAAAGTGAGACTACTTGGCGGTGTAAACAATTAAGAATTCCTTTTCACTTTGTTTTGAAAAGTACCACTAGCTTGAAGACTATTATTTGTATACCTTATTAATGTTTTGCTTTGATATTTTCTTAATTTTACTGTTTCTGATATTATTTAACACTATGTAAAAAGTGGATTTTAATTAAGAATATGTAAGAATTGTAAAATGAAACAAGTTTTTTAAATAAAAAGTAAATGGTTATTTCATGCACAGTTTTTCATTATTAAATCGTACCGGAAGGGGTTAATGGTTTGATTAGAAGGGGTAAGATCAGCTTTTCCCCGACTCGAGGTTTAATAAAACTATAACCTACTGTTTAAAGCGAATTCTGAACGGCTACAACTACATGTGCCTGCTGTAGAATTCGATGAATGATTCTACCATTTTATCACTTGTAAAAATAGGTGATTAATTCATAACATAGCAACCATCATCTTATCTGAATATAAAATTGCTTACATTTTTTAAAAAGTCTTTTGTAATATGAGGTAAATAAATTGGAGAAATAATTATATTTAAAGTAAATATATATGTAGGTGTAATGAAAATTGTGCCCAATCATATGGAAGATTAAATAGTATTACCAGTTGTCAGTAATTGTTTTTTAAGTTTTGGTACTTTCATCCTGGAAATCCCCCCCCTAGCGGTCTAAAACTAACATGTACTTTTAGTTTTGCTTTATATAAGTCCTTGAGAATTGAATGTGTTATTATACAAAATATGGTCATTTTCCGTTGCAAGAAGAAAGCGTCAAATATTGTCAAAGAAAGCAGTTTTATTTATCATAATTTATCTGAAATAAAATTAACCCTCAAAAGTGATTTCAAAAGAACTTGTGACACCACTTGTTATGTATTAAAACCCCTCGGTGCAACAGCCCCTACGGGTTCAGGGCCTACTGTGCCAATCTCCGTTTCCAAGACCAAGGGCCCTGGGGTGTGAAGGATATGTTCCGGTTAGGTGGTCAATCTTGCGCGGATTTCCCAGTGTTTAGTTCTCAAGCATGCTTGATCCTCAGTTTGTCTACCCACTGAAAGGATGAAAGGCTGAGTCAACCTTGCCCAGTCCGGGGATCGAACCTCGGACCTGTGCCGTGGGAGCAGTTATTATATATATACCCAGACCTAAAGCTTGATGGGAAGTGGTTATTTTATTATATACTAGCAGGTGAACTTAATATATTACTTTTAAACAAAGCTTTTTTTTCGTGCATAACTCTCTAAATTCGTCCCAGTTCAGTTCGAGCCATTGGCATATTTATATATTCATATTATAAGCGTATTATAACAATATTCAGTTTTTATATTCGAATTTGTGTCTTTTATTAAATTTGCTCAAACTTTTTTTATGGTAATATAAGTTTAACCTTAAATTACAATACTGTATTATTACTGTACGTTGATTAGCAACGTTAATAGATCTTGGAATATCACGTGGTAGAATAGGAAGCAGAGGTTTTGACAACAACAGTGCTAATTTTGTTGGTGTTAATAAATATTTTCCAAACTTAAGGAAATTTATGACAAACCACATAGTTTTATATGAAACAGAAACACACATTCATAGCAACAATCATATGAATATGAAGATAACTATATAAAATGATAGGTTTTTATTTGCCTATGAGAGTTACTAAAATTTGTACTTTTTGTTGTTAGAATATTGTTGATAAACATTTCATCGTAACGTAAAAATGAACCAAGAATTAAATTCAAAATTAGTTCTTATATAAGAATGCTATAATTTGCGTCACATAGAAATGAAAGTTAATCACTTTATATCTCAATTTCCAGGTCAAATCGAATGGATACTACGCAGACGATGTTTAAATAATATAAAATTAGGAATTACAAAAGTTTTCAGAAATATTTTTTACATTTGTCCTACTTAAACCCCTAAAAGATATATGACACTACGTTAGTTATGAAAAAACCGTGGACTCCGCTTAAAACAGTTTGGGACACCGTATTTTTGATAACAATAACCGATTGATAACAATAAACGATATGAAATTTTAAATTTACCCCCCTTTAATTCCCACGTACTAAATTTCAAAACAAAGGGAAAAACACACCTTATATTATCCTGCATTTATGTATATTATCCTTTAAAATATAAGAATTGTAAACATAATTAAAAAAATTGATCAATTGCTGACTGTCTATAATTTTTCCTAAGAGAGATTGATAAATTGTTCAGAATCATAATCAACTTGTCAAATCGATTTAAAATTTCGATCTTTTGTTTTAGAAATCATTTCGCTTTCTGCTTCCACGAAAAGCTGCATGTAAGGCAAGGTATAAAATGTGAATACGTTCTTCTCAGTTCTGATATTAATGTGTTGCCTTCTGCTTATCTGACAACCATTGACCGTCTAAGAGTGTGCGTATTTCTGAAATCCAGGAACATGTAATACCCCACTCCTTTGTTCATTCCCCATTTTCCTAGTTGGAAGAAGGAGTATTTTCAAATATGAAAACAACAGCGAAAGATAAGAAAGAATGGGTTGAATATTCCTTTGCCAGTTAAAATGAGGTTTCAAAACTGATAACATTAACCGATGCAATTATCACATGAAACGATAATTTTAATATACAAGTGAATAGAGAAAATAGGGACCAAGTGATTTTGATAACAATAACCGATTGATAACAATAAACGATATGCAAAATTAGATAAATTTACCCCCCTTTAATTCACACGTACTAAATTTCAAAACAAAATGAAAAAACACACCTTATATTATCCTGCATTTATGTATATTATCCTTTAAAACATAAGAATTGTATGCATAATTAAAAAAAATTGATCAATTGTTGACTGTCTACAATTTTTTCTAAGAACTCATTGATAAATTGTTCGTAATCATAATCAACCTGTCAAATCGATTTAAAATTTCGATCTTTTGTTTTAACGTTAAATCATTTCGCTTTCTGGCTTCCATATCGACAAGCTGCATGTAAGCGAGCAAGGCATAAAATGTGAATACGTTCCTTCTCAGTTCTGATAAGAATGTGTTGCCTTCTGCTTATCTGACAACCACTGACCACCAGCAGGGTGTGCGTATTTCTGAAAAATTTCAGGAACGTGTAATTTCCCACTCCTTTGTTCATTCCCTATTTCCCTAGTTGGAAGAGGGAGTATTTTCAAAAATTAAAACAACAGCGAATGAAAAGAAAGGATGGATACCTTTTAAATTTATTGTGAATATTCGTTTGCCAGTTAAAATGAGGTTCAAAAACTGCTAACATTAACCGTTGGAATGATAACATAAAATGATAATTTTAACTTACAAGTGAATAGAGAAAATCGGGACCAAGTGATTTTGAGAACAATAACCGATTGATAACAATACACGATATGCAAAACTAGATAAATTTATCCCCCTTTAAATCCCACGTACTAAATTTCAAAACAAAATTTAAAAAAACATACCTTATATTATCCTGCATTTATGTATATTATCCTTTAAAACATAAAAATTGTATGCATAATTAAAAAAAACTTATCAATTGTTGACTGTCTACATTTTTTCTAAGAACTCATTGATAAATTGTTCGTAATCATAATCAACCTGTCAAATCGATTTAAAATTTCGATCTTTTGTTTTAACGTTAAATCATTTCACTTTCTGGCTTCCATATCGACAAGCTGCATGTAAGCGAGAAAGGCA
Source organism: Pardosa pseudoannulata (assembly GCA_032207245.1). NCBI lineage: Eukaryota > Metazoa > Arthropoda > Arachnida > Araneae > Lycosidae > Pardosa > Pardosa pseudoannulata. The sequence continues at coordinate 88,045,139 of CM063501.1, forward strand.
TAAAATGTGAACACGTTCCTTCTCAGTTCCGATGAGAATGTGTTGCCTTCTGCTTATCTGACAACCACTGACCACCAGCAGGGTGTGCGTATTTTTGAAAAATTTCAGGAACGTGTAATTTCCCACTCCTTTGTTCATTACCTATTTCCCTAGTTGGAAAAAGGAGTATTTTTAAAAATTCAAACAACACCGAAGGAAAAGAAAGGATGGGTTCCTTTTAAATTTACTGTGAATATTCCTTTTCCAGTTAAAATGAGGTTCGAAAACTAATAACATTAACCGATATAATGATCATAGAAAACGATAATTTTAACATACAAATGAATAGAGAAAATCGATACCAAGTGATTTCTATAAGCGATTTATAACATTAACCGCGATCACATTAAGCGGAGTCCACTGTATATATTTCTACATAATCACGCTGTGTATCAGTCCTTTATGGTCTTTCTCTTTTAACTGAAGAAATCTGTTGTGAACAGTTATATCCCATACATTTATTTAATGTATAAATTGAGAATAATTAAAAATGTGTGTCTGTTCCTAAGGAAGTAATTTGAATAAATCTGGTAAAAGGGATTTGTGCTTCTGTTATTAGATGAGATTAAGTCACGACAAAGTAGTTAGTCATAAAATCCTCAATCGTCTAAAGTTTAGGTTTCAATCTTAACTCTATGCATTTTGTTTTATTTTCTTTTTACAATGTGACGCTTATGTATCGTTAAAACTAGTTTTTTTCTTTGTAAACATAACATAGTCGTACGTATATATGTTCATCAGAATGTTTAACACTTTGTACACGTACTAGTACGTTTTCTAAGGATTGATACTTGAGCGCGGGTCACGTACTAGTACGGGTTAGTGTAACAACATGGTATGTTTGTGGGTACAAAAACGACTGTATATACAGGAAAACGAAGCCGAATGTTCTCGTCTAGTACATAGATTCTGGAAAAATTCAAACAAGTAAAAATTGGTTTTTACTTCAGTCGATGCTGAACCACAGAACGGAAAAAAATTAAAACTCTATACTACTATTTCTATTTGATTTTTCATATTTACGATACTATTATAAATTTATCCACTAAAAATATATTTTTTGTTTATAAATATCTTATGGTTGTTATTTATATATTTCTATTTATATAATTGTTTATATATTTCAATATAAAATATGAAAAGTTGGTTAAAAAATTACATAATTTTCGATCTATTGATATTTAAGTGAATAACCAAATTTACGATCAAAACGCCCACTTCCGGTACAATTCCGCTGCAAAATGTACCAGCACACAATGTGTTAATATAAGTATAAAATTTTAATTTATTTAGATATTAAATATTATCTTCAAATCAGTTGAACAGATCGAAAATAATTTGTTGATATCTAAATTTTGGTATTTAAAGGAAAAATACAAGTAAAGAATGTAAATTCTAAGTGAAATATGGTGCTCTACACCATATTTGACTTAGAATTTACAGGGTTTCTGAAGCTGTGGTTCATGGACCGCTTGGGGGTCCATGGGTCATATTTTGGGGGTCCACCGACTGCTCCTAATTTTTAAAATGTTTGCATCAATATTTAAATTTTTTTTTGTCACAGGCAACCTATGTAAGCCGTCTGTCTGCTATTTACCAATAGAGACAATAGATTTCGATTCAAAAACTCTTGGAGAGTTTTGGTCTTCTTTAAGAGAAGCCTACCCATTGCTTGTAAAACGAGTTATGGCAGCCATTATTCCGTTTGTTACAGTATATCTTTGCGAAGCAGGATTTTCCACACTTGTCACAATAAAAACAAAATATCGAAATCGACTGAATATCGAACATGATATGCGCGTTGCTTTGTCGAAAACCATCCCTCAATTCAATCTGTTAATCAAGGAAAAGCAGCAACAGCCTTCACAAAAATTTTAATTTCTTCAAATTTTTTATACTATTGAAATAAAAATACTAAAATAATTAAATAATAAAACATAATTTTTTTTGTAATAAATGATGTTTAAGCAATTTTGTTTTCACAGAGGGGGTCCGTGACATATTTAAAATTTTTAAAGTGGTCCATTGTGCCAAAAAGGTTAAGAAACACTGGTGTAGGGTAAATAAAAGCTTAGACGTTATATATTTCTCTTTGTATCTCATGTTAAGCGATCGAATCACTGCACATCAAATATATTTTAACTCTGAAATCTTTTAGTGTATTTATGCATAACTTTTCCAGGTTTCCAGAATATAATAGTTGTAGAGATTTTACTTTTTTACTGGAGGTAAAGGTACAAAAGGTTTTATTAAAATATTAACTGATAAAGCATATCTCAGGAGCACCTCATTTACAGATTCAATGTCTACAATTTAAACATAGATAATATTTTTAAGTAGTCATCAATATATATTTAATATAAATACCTCAGTTTGTTCATTTAGCGTAAGGCATGTCTTACGTTATTTTGGTTTGGTTTGGAGCGCTACGGTCTACTGTTTTGCACACGAAGGCTAATGAGAAAGGACCTACTGTTTAAAGCCGATTCCGAACGGCTACGAACATCCATGCTATAGTGGGATTCGAAACGAAGAGACGATCAGCGAAATTTTAAAAGTGTGGGAATGAAAGACACTGAAATATGGGAATTATAAAAAGAGAGACTTCAAGAATTCCGAATTTTATTCATATAAATATTTAAGACAAAGCAATGTTTAGTGTTTGTAAAGCACCAATATCGATGAAAACCAAAGAAAAATTAATTGTAAGAAGGGCAATTTCTTGATGCTACAGCTTTCTTTAAACACAATTATGCGTAAAGGGAACTCGAAATCAGATTTTGTAGCTAATTTTCTTTTAATTCTAAACTCATTTTCTAAATCTATTGTTAATTTAACCGCATAATCCATCACGGTGAAGGCCACGCCGCGCATTGTCTTAAGAGAAGAATATAAAATACATAACCCATCCCTGTTATCTTTGAAAAACATTTCGAAGTCGCTAATGTAAGAATAAGTTCTTGCCAAACAATGTTTCACATTTTTTTCCTCCTATTTTTTCTTTACACCTTGTGCTCAGCGCATTTTTATTCTCCACACACAATTTCTAGGTTTATTCGGTTAATTTCCTATCTCCCTCCATATTTTTTTCTCTCTCGTACCCTCAGGCCTATTGAGCCAAGGCCTAAACTATCACGTGTTCACGAGTGACGGCCTCGATAGATGTCGGTGATGGTCCGGGACGGATTCACCGAGCAAGTTACATCTCGTGGGGCGGGGCCTGACCTCGCTCCCATCCCTGCCTTTACCCCACCCAAATTTAAAAAAAAATATCGCCAACAAAAATGTCCTCGCTCTGAATTTTTTTCGAGATGCATCAATAGACTATTCGGCCGGAGGTGTAATTTTTTTTCACGATTGTCTGCATGTTTACACGCTTCTCCCCAATTTGATTAGTCAATATAAAAGAGATAAGTGCTTTTAAGGTTTGACGAATGAGGTCACCTTTTGGAATGTTTTTTATTTATTTGATAATAAGTCGGAAGTAACTGGATACTTTTTCTATTTCTCTCTTCGGGTGACAGCACTTCCAAATAGACAGATGGTGTACTCAGAGACCCCGAGTTATTAAAAAGAATCGAATCGATTACATTTTTTCATTGAATTCTATAGTTCTAAACAAATTCGAGTGTTTATTATCAGCATTCTCTAAAACTGTTCGGTTATTTCAGCGAATACATCAAGGTTTTTCTCTCTTCTGTAAACTTGTAGTTCTTTGAGTAGAGATTTTCTTATGTTAAACGTTTGGGCCAGTGGCGTGCGGTCCATATGTGCAGGGTGTGCACTGCACACCCTAGCAAAATTATGAGAGACAATAATTTTCTGAACCTATGTCTACCTATCTTTATATGGCATATAATAAATATTATTTATAACATATTCAGATATGTTGATTTGCTTGCTTGTATTCTCGCAGTGCGTGCGGTACTAGGTGCTGCACCACGTAGAGCGTTCAAAAGTAAACAAACATAAGAAATTTGTATGTGTACGCACTGAGAACTAATAGAAAATCACGCTTTATATGTATAAGCTACTGGAGAAGAAAAGCATACTATGGCACTGAGGCAAGTGCAGCTATTTTTCCTGCACTTGACATTCAGAATCATCCGAAGGTACGGTTTATTAAGCGTTGTATTAGAGCGGGGACTTACGTGCTGTAGCGCTTTTGGTTTTTTAACGGATTAACTGGCCATACGATTTTGCAGACGGTTAATGTTTAAATTTATATATTGTAAGATTTTGTTTTTATCGAAATATAAAAGAAGTATTTCATCAATATAAAGGAAAATGTTTTAGTGTGGTAAGGTAATTTCAGTGATGAATTATATTTATAGAAATAATTCGCTGAAAAACAATTTTGTCTTGTTAGAAAAAAAAGAAACGAATTCTAACAGAACAGTCCAAATTTTACCATTCATTGTGTTTTACAGACAGTATTATAAGTTATATTATGTAACACCATATCCCTGGTTTTGTTTTTAAAAATTGTGAAGATGTTTTTCGCAGAATATATGATTTCCAAATGTTAAAAACAATTAGTAAATATAATTTAATCCACTGACGAACGAGAAACAGTTCGTTCTATTGCGCCAGCGTGGAGGGAAATCCTCTGCACGTGGACTAGACTTTCGGTTTGTCGGCACCAATCAGCATCCGGATGAGGCACCGCAGCGGCAGGCTCCGTGTGGTGCTACGTTTGCTGAAAATATAAGTTTTTCGTGGAAATATAAGCTTTTCGTTATTTTATTAGGAATACGGATAGACGTATGGATTTTGTGTACAAATGAATAATAAACGTTAAGGAAGTGTTTAATATACATTTTTATGGTTTTATTATTATTGTTGTTGTTGCTCTCTGCACACCCTGCATGAACATCTACCGCACGCCACTGATTTGGGCCTAAGTTTTTCTTTCCCAGTTTCATTCTTTATCTTCAGATAGTTTGAATTGAATACCGTGTTCATGTAGTATTAAAATAACCCATTAGTTTAACTAGTTACTATTTGTTGATTATATATTGAGTGGTATTTGTAAAAATATCAATGGCAATCGTTAAACATTTGGGCCTAAGTTTTCCTTTCCCAGTTTCATTCTTTATCTTCAGATAGTTTGAATTGAATACCGTGTTTATGTAGTATTAAAATAACCCATTAGTTTAACTAGTTAGCTATTTGTTGATTATATATTGAGTGGTATTTGTAAAAATATCAATAGGGATCGTTAAACGTTTGGACCTAATTTTTTCTTTCCCAGTTATATTGTTTATCTTTAGATAGTTTGTTTTAAATTGAATACTGTGTTTATATACTATTAAAATAATCCATTAGTTTAACTAGTTAGCTATTTTTTGTTTACCTATTGAGTGGTATTTGCAAAAATATTAATGGCGATCTATGCATAATGGCTTAATTGGCAAATTGCTAAATGCTCAGCATGGCAAATGTATCTTTTGAGAAAAAGTATTCAAATGTTGACTCTCTTTTGATTATTGGGCAAAAATATTGTTTCTGTATCGTTTTAAGGGTGGTGTGAAGTGACTTAATGCTTAATGTACCGGGTTTGAATTTTGGAGTGTTTAAATCGAACTTATCAGCAATCCGAAATGTTCCCTTGTATACCCAAAGAAAGTGCAACGAGATAAATCTGTAGATCTGAAAGCCCTCTTCTTGGAAGATCTGAAGGTGGGAAAGAGATACAGAATCGGGAGTGAAAATCCTTCACATGAGGAAGATTTAAATTGGGTGGTTCTCCAGCTTAGAATCTCAAATATTTTATACTTAACAGGGCAGGCAACCCATTAAAAAGTTTTGTGATATTTTATGATTTCATTTAGTATATTTCAGTAATAACCATCGTATAAAACATACAAAGAAGTCTTTAAAGTCACGATGCGAGCATTAATTAAAATACCTCAAATTACGGCCGAACGATAGCTGATTGGTTAGGGTGCTGGCCTTCGGTACCGGAGTTCGTGGGTTCGAATTCCACTGTAGCATGGATGTTCGTAGCCGTTCAGAATCGTCTTTAAGCTGCAGGTCCCGGTCTCATTAGCCCTTGTGTTGCAAAAAGTAGACCGTAGCACTCAAAACCAAACCAAACCTTAAATGAGGAATATTTAAAACAATTGTGGTAACTTGTCCATCAGGCAATCAATCTGCCCTTTCTATAAAAATTTGAATAGTGTCTTGCAGATTGCTCTATAGTACTATCTAATCGCTGCAAACTTTCACACAAAACACAAGTACAAAGCACAAAAATATGTACAAGATTTTTTTTGTACAAAACTTATTTTTCTACAAAACGGGGTAATGGCTATACTTTAGACATCCACAAACATTACAATAATTTACAAGCTATATTGGTACTGGTAAATATTTATTAACAGTTAGAAATGTGAATTTTGTAATTTTCAAACTTCGAGACCGAAAATTTTTAAAATCTCAATGGGTAAAAAATAGCTTTGTTACTAATTAAACAGCTTAAGCATATAAAATTAGTTCATGAAGTTATGGACCAGAATTTCAACATTTAGTTAACACATTGTGTACGGGTACATTTCGCTGAGGAATTGTACAGGGAGCGGGGTTTTGAGCGTAAATTTAGTTATTCAGTTAAATCTCAGATCGAAAATTATTTAATTTTTTAACCAACTTTTTGTATTTTATATTGAAATATATAAACAAATATATATATATACAAATGAACAATTATATATATAAATACTAATATATATATATATATATATAATTTTTGCAAGGATAAAAAAAGTTAACTTTAAATCTAAATTGATTTTTTTAATCAACCTTCCCGTTCTGTGGTTCCGCATCGACTGATGTAAAAATTAGTTTTTGTCTAAATTTTTCCAGAATCTATGTAGTAGACAAGAACATTCGGCTTCGTTTTCCTGTATATACCGTTACTTTTGTACCCGTAAACAAACCGTGTGGTTGCACTAACCCGTATTAGTACGTGACCCGCGCTCAAGTATCAATCGTCAGAAAACGTACTAGTACGTGTGCCGCATACATTGTGTTAAAATAATCAAAATTTAAAAACGTCGCAGTTCAATCTACACCAATATGATTATATCGTTTAAGAATGTTAGAGGTGTATTTGCATTTAGAATTTCAGTAACATTCTTTTCAAATTGACAGACTTTATCAACGCCGTAGAAGAATGCTAATCCTCTTTTCAGGAAAATAACATACGTTACCATAAATAAAAATGAGAGCGCTGTTAACCCCAATTGAATCGAAAGTTCCTCCATAACTCAAAAACACCTTCAACACATGTGGATCGTTTTCTCAAACACAACAGAAAAACGGTACCCATCCTGAGTGCCCTTGAGCTCAAGTCTGGCTGATAGCTTTAGGTCACGAAAATTTTAAATCCAAATGAGACAGCAAAGCGTGAGCGCATCATGACAAGTGTCACAAAAGGCGGATTAGTAATTTTCTGCTTCATTTCACAACAGATTGTAGCTTCTGATTACCGAGTAATGCAGCGTAATCGACTGCCAACTTTGGAAAACCAGGGAAAGTTAAGATTCATGACTTTTTCTCGTCTTTTTTGACTTTAACTGAGAATGTTGGAGAATTATAAATGTTGACTGAACTTTGAATTGTTTCGGAGATAAGTTACATTTATTTTATGTACTGAATAACGACATACATTACACTCACTACGAAACATAAGTTTTATAGAATGCATGTATACAGAGCATTATTCAGAGAATATACTGCAGGTTCTGGGCTATCACATTCATCTCAACTTAACACATTGTATGTTGGACATGTACTAGTACTCTTTCTGACGATTGATACTTGAGTGTGGATCACGTACTAGTAGGGTTAGCATAACAACATGGTTTGTTTGCGGGTACAAAAATGACGGTATATACAGGAAAACGAAGCCGAATGTTCTTGCCTACTACATAGATTCTGGAAAAAATTAGGCAAATAAAAACTAGTTTTTGCATCAGTCGATGCGGAACCACAGAACAGGAAAAAAATTAAAACTATATACTACTATTTATAGTTTTCATATTTACGATACAATTTTAAAATTATCTACTAAAAATATTTTTTTGTTTACAAAAATCTTACGGTTATTTATATATTTATTTATATATTTCAATATAAAATATGAAAAGTTGGTTAAAAAATTAAATAATTTGATATATTGAGATTTGACTGAATAACTAAATTCACTCTCAAAACGCCCGCTCCCGGTAGAATTCCGTAGCGAACTGTACCGGCAAACAATATGTTAATACTAGTATTTTACAGAAAAATTATAATTTTTTGGCTTTCTGTAGTTGACTCGAGTTAAATTTTCTAAGAACTATATAATGTTTAGCAATGATTCTTCCTACCATATTCTGTAATAGAATTAAAGTTGACTGGGATATACTTGATTCGTGAGCACTATAGATGAATTGCAATAAAAGTTAATAAACTTTAAATATAAACTAGAAATCAGTAAATCCCTAGAATATTTTGTCCTAAAATAATCAGAAAAAAGTTATGCTTCTATGTGTAAAAATTGCAGTTGTTTCGTCAGGGATTTTATATTTTAATCATTAGCCATTATTAGCGTTATTTTAATTATTAGCCATACTGCATTGTTCTAACCATATTCTTAAAACAGCAATGTATACAGTATGTCAGTTTGAAACACAATTAACCCTTTTTAAATCCGTGGGAAGTATACTTCCCCTAATTTCATTAATTTTTAAGTGTCAATAGGAAGCTATTTTCCTATGTATTACTAAATATACATCCAAAAATATATGATCTTTAAAATCAAATTTATTTTAGATAATGCGTTAAATGAATTTCTATTTAAAAATTAATCTCGCTCCCAAAAATACTTTAACACATAGTACACGGGACAATTACTAGTACGTTTTCTGACGATTGATGCTTGAGCGCGGGTCACGTACTAGTACGAGTAAGTGTAACAACATGGTTTGTTTGTGGGTACAAAATTAACGGTATATACAGGAAAACGAAGCCGAATGTTCATGTCTACTACATAGATTCTGGAAAAATTTAGACAAATACAAACTAGTTTTTACATTATTAATTTTATGATTGCTCTTTTCCCTTTTTTATAAGGTAAAAATTTTTATATCTAACATAATTCGAAAAATTAAAACTATATACTACTTTTTCTATTTGGTTTTTCATATTTACCATACTATTATAAATTTATCCACTAAAAAAATATTTTTTCTTTACAAAAATCTTATGGTTGCTGTTTATATATTTCTATTTATATATTTGTTTATATATTTCAATATAAAATACGAAAATTTGGTTAAAAATGAAAAAAATTTCGATATATTGAGATTTAACTGAATAACTAAATTTATGCGCAAAACGCCCGCTCCCGGTACAATTCCACTGCGAAATGCACCACCACACTTTGTGTTAATACTAGAATTTTATGCAGAAACTTTAATTTTGGCTTTCTGTAGTTTTCTCGCGTTGAATTTTCTAAGTACTACAGAATGTGTAGCAATGATTCTTCCTTCCATATTATATAATCGATTAAAAGTTGACTGGGATATACTTGATGATTCGTGAGCACTAGATGAGTTGCAATAAAAGTTTATTAACTTTAAACTAGAAATTAGTAAATCCCCAGAATATTTTGTCTGAGAAAAATCAGAAAAAAATTTATGCTTCTATGTGTAAAAATTGCAATTGTTTCGTCAGGGATTTGAAACGTGTTATTTTAATTATTAGCCATACTGCATGGTTCTAACCATATTTTTTAGACAGCAATGTATACAGTATGTCAGTTTAAACCACAATTAACCTTTTATGATGCCGCATGAAGTACACTTCCCATCAATTTCATTAATTTTTAAGTGTCAATAGGAAGCTATTTTCCTATGTATTACTAAATATACATCCAAAAATATATGACCTTTAAAATCAAATTTATTTTAGATAATGAGTTAAATGAATTTCTATTTAAAAATTAATCTCACTTCCAAAAATATTTTAACACATTGTATGCGGGACACGTACTAGTACGTTTTCTGACGATTGATACTTGAGCGCGGGTCACGTACTAGTACGGGTAAGTGTAACAACATGGTTTGTTTGTGGGTACAAAAATAACGGTATATACAGGAAAACGAAGCCGAATGTTCTTGTCTACTACATAGATTCTGGAAAAATTTAGACAAATAAAAACTAGTTTTTACATTATTAGTTTTATGATTGCTCTTTTCATTTTTTATAAGGTAAAAATGTTTATATATAACATAATTCGAAAAAATTAAAACTATATACTACTATATGTTTTTTCATATTTCCCATACTATTATAAATTTATCCACTATACATTTTTGTTTACAAAAATCTTATGGATGTTATTTATATATTTCTATTTATATATTTGTTTATATATTTCAATATAAAATAAGAAAAGCTGGTTAAAAATTAAATAATTTTCGATCTATTGAGATTTAACTGAATAACTAAATTTACGTACAAAACACCCTCTCCCGGTACAATTCCACTGCGAAATGTACCCGCACACAATGTGTTAATACTAGAATTGCATAAATGCAGAAACTCTAATTTTGGCTTTCTGTAGTTGACTCGAGTTAAATTTTCTAAGAGCTACATAATGTTTAGCAATGATTCTTCCTTCTATATTCTATAATCGATTAAAAGTTGACTGGGATATACTTGACGATTCGTGAGCACTAGATGAATTGCAATATAAGTTTATTAACTTTAAACTTAGAAATTAGTAAATCCCCAGAATATTTTGTCTGAGAAAAATCAGAAAAAATGTATGCTTCTATGTGTAAAAAGTGCAATTGTTTCGTGAGGGATTTGAAAGTGTTATTTTAATTATTAGCCATACTGCATGGTTCTAATCATATTCTTAAGATAGCAATGTATATAGTATGCCAGTTTAAACCACAATTAACCTTTTATGATGCCGCATGAAGTATACTTCCCATCAATTTCATTAAATTTTAAGTGTCAATGGGAAGCTATTTTCCCATCTATTACTAAATATACTTCTCACCAAAAATATACGGTCTTTAAAATCATATTTATTTTAGATAATAAGTGAAATGAATTTCTATTTAAAAATTAATCTCACTTCCAAAAATATTTTAAGACATTGTATGCGGAACACGTACTAGTTCGTTTTCTGACGGTTGATATTGAGCGCTGGTCACGTACTAGTACGGGTTAGTATAACAACATGGTTTGTTTCTGGGTAAAAAAATAACGGTATATACTGGAAAACGAAGCCGAATGTTTTTGTCTACTACGTAGATCCTGGAAAAATTTAGACAAATAAAAACTAGTTTTTACATTATTAGTTTTATGATTGCTCTTTTCATTGTTTTTATAATGTAAAAATGTTTATGTATAGCATAATTCGAAAAAATTAAAACTGCATACTATTTCTATTTGATTTTTCATATTTACGATACTATTATAAATTTATCCACTAAAAATATTTTTTTCTTTACAAAAAATCTTATGGTTGCTATTTATATATTTCTATTCATATATTTGTTTATATATTTCAATATAAAATACCAAATTTGGTTAAAAGATGAAATAATTTTCGATCTATTGAGATTTAACTGAATAACTAAATTTAAACGCAAAACGGCCGCTCCCGGTACAATTCCGCTGCAAAATGTACCAGCCTACAATATGTTAACATTACTAGAAAAAAATATCCTTTTAAAGGGTTACATTTTAACACTTTCTGGTTTCCTAAAAGATTGTATGTTTCTTGCAATTATAAAGATTATTCTCTGTATAAAGCTTTAGAAATGGACTTTTAATGTACACGTATCTTATATTCAGTCCCTTCAAAGTGAATGTTCAAATATTTTTGTGAAGAACATTCTTGTTGAAGGCGTTTACATATTTTACGAGTCTGCATCTAATCTTTTTTTTTCCTTTAAAGATCATAACAATTCTATCAAAGCTTTATTTAGAATATCTCCTCCTTCCCTTCATCCAAAAAGCTTCCTCCGAGATCCTTGCCCCAGAAAGAATATTCCAGCCATCAGCGAGATTGAAAGTGATAAATTAATATGGCGGTTATAAGTGCAAGGGATGCTACTGCATATAAAACACGTTTCAAGAACAGGAAAATAGTTTTTCGGCCCTTTCTACCCCCGATTTGATGAGTTCTTTGGGAATTTGAAGCCAACTTCCCAGTTCTAAGGTCGAGTTCAACGTGAGAAGCTTCCATTCTTATCGAAAGGTATAATGATGTCATTCCTTTAACATCTCATTTAATCATTATTTTAAATCATTTAAACATCACCTGCATTATTTTCATACGTTTTATCACTGAACTTACATATTACGTAAATAACTTTCATTTATATTTGGCTTAAATAATAGATTAGGTACATATGTGATAATTTAAAATTTAATCATCAATTATTTTTTGTTTCAATAAGAATTTTATCACGGTATTTACAAAAAAATATTCTCAAAAAAGTCGTTTAAGCTTTATATCTTTGAAAATTAAGAAGTTTGTTCGTTTGTGTGTTTGTGTTTTATACATAACTACGCGGTTTGACTAAATGAATTCAGTGTGACTCTAAACTGCCTTCACGGTATCTGACTTTAGAGGTGTATGAAGATAAATTATTGAGCGTGTACCAGATAATTCTCAGCCAAAAAACAATTTTTTTACCTGCTACATAGGATACTTTACAATTCTGGAAAAATAAAATTTTAATCCCGTCATATGACGGGCTATGTGCTAGTCTATATATATAAAAATGAATTTGTGCGTGTCTGTCTGTCTGTCTGTCTGTCTGTACTCGATAGACTCAAAAACCATGCATCCAATCGCCGTGAAAATTTGGGAAATTATTAGGTACATCCCTGGGAAGGTTTTTGTAAATTTTTAACGTTCTAAATCCATTCCTTCCCCTTTTTTCGAGCATTTTATGTCATTATTCCAAGCATTATTTTCCCCGGTTAAACGCAAACGATTAATTTTTTAATTTATCGCATCATAACTAAGGGAAAGAAGCAATAATTTTTAGCAATGTGACGTCATCCCAAGTAATTGTTTTAAACGCAGATTTCCTCGGTTAAAAGCAGGAGATTAAAATTTTCAATTCATCACATAATAAATAGGTGAAAACGATATTTTTCTATCATTATGACGTCATTCCTTTAAATATCTCATTTATTCATTTTTTATTTTATATTATTTTAACGTCGTCTGCGTAATATCCATTCGGTTTGACCTGGAAATGGAGATATAAAGTAATTAACTTTCATTCCTATGTGTCGCAAATTATAGCATTTTTATATGAGAACTTATTTTAAATTTAATTCTTTATTAGTTTTTACGTTACAATGAAATGTTTATCAACAATATTTTAACAACAAAAAGTACAAATTTTAGTGACTCTCATGGGCAAATAAAAACCTATCATTTTATACAGTTATCTATAATATGGTTGTCAATATGAATGTGTGTTTCTGTTTCATACAAAACCATGTGGTTTGTCATAAATTTCCTTCATTTTGGAAAACATTGATTACTACCAACAAAATGAGCACTGTTGCTTTCAAAACCTCTACTTCCTATTCTACCACGTAATATGGGAAGGTATATTAACGTTGCTAATCAACATACAGTAGTAATACAGTAATGTAATTTAGGGTTAAACATATATTTTACCATAAAAAAAAAGGTTGAGCAAATTTAATATAAGACACAAATTCGATGCAGATTTAATCGTTAGCATGTAAACATATATTTTGTTATTTTTATTTTATTGATATTAAGAACAGTTTTCTTTTCTCTTTTTTTTTTTATACAAATCTACCCGATATGTGTCATAGAGTAACTAACTTTGGACAAAATCTTGATACCGCCAAAGGAACATATTCCATACTAAAAGACATCCAATCTTGGGAATGAATTTATCCCATTCAGAACAGTACATATATATTACTCTCCACAGTATTTTGAAATTTGACTCCTACATAAAAAAAAACGTCGTGGTTGGGAATTATTATGCACGGCTCACGGGCATCACAGTACACTTACTGGACATTCAACTATTAATAAACTGTTTTAATCGTCAACAATCTGAAACATACGAGATTTATTCAGCATTTCTATTAAAAAAACAATTTTTTTTAATAGTAGGTTCTAAATCTTTCACTGGAAATAAAATTTTAATCCCAGACCGAAGACGGGTGCGAATGTGCTAGTTATAAATAATTTAGTATATAGGAATTGAAGAAAAGAAAAAAGTAGAACAAATTAGTAAATAATAGAGCACTTTAAATGGTCATCATACTTTCATTATAGCAACCTTTTTTTTCATCATAAAGTAAAATCTTCTACTTCTTTTAGAAGGAATACTTTAGAAGTTCTTAAACAACACCTAGATTTAAAATGTTATTTAGTTTTGTCACTGCAAGTAGTATATCTTTAAAAAAAAACTTTAAAATATATACACCAAATAAAAAAAATTAGGCACCCGTAAGAACATTTTTTGAAATGTGTATTTGAAACAATTTTCATCAAGTTAATGATAAGCATTTTTTTCATTTTGTAGACCTAAAGCTTTAAAAGATATCTGATTTGAGAGATATCTGATATTTTAAAATTAAACACTGATAAGAAATTGATAATTTAAAAAAATTATGCTGGAAAATATATCGTTCGTAAAAATATAAAAAATTATCAATATACCTCGGTTGGACTAATAACGTTTTTTCCCTGGACATTTTAAAAGTATTATGACTGGGTCAGCGCGTTCCAATAGTCAGATGTCCCCAGTCTACTGTTTATAATAAGGGTGGCCCGCGAGGCCTCTTTAGAACTCCCGTGAAGCTTATGTGAACATTGACTAAACTGTTGTGATGAAGTCGGTTTGGTGTGGTTTGGAATACTATGGTCTTTTCTTTTTCTAATGTGAATGGGATCTACTGCTTAAACCTGATTCTGATTGGTTACGAACATCATTACGTTTAGCGGGATTAGAACCTGTGGACTCCGATACCGAAGAGCAGCTCTCTACCCATTCAACCATCGTCCAGCTTGATGAATTCGGAGTTCATTGAACCTTTTGCACTCAGGTCGTCTTTTAGACGCCATCCTATGAATCGTGGCTTGCAAATAGTTTAGTTGTGTTTTACTTGCTAGTTAAATATTATTCAGTATTTTTAGTGGAAGCTTTGTAATTTTTATATCATTGGACTTTTATATGAAACTACAATTATCACTTGTTTATATTTAATAACTGTTAGGGATTTTTAATAAATCTGTAACAATTACTAAACTTAAGTTTTTAAATAATTTCTACCTAACACATTTAAGAATTAGTTAAGTTCTTATAGGCCAGATCTGGAAAAACTTGCCAAAACTATGCAATATTAAGTGGAATTTCTGAGCTGACCCGTCGTAAGCCATACAGCCACTAATGACTAAGTTGCTACAACAGCTCTCCTGCCTTCGTAGTCGAAGGGCCACAGTTCAGTGTGAAAGCTCGATCTAGAATGGGCTCCCTATGAGAGTCGTCACAGCACATGTTTGGCACATTTTTTCATTTGGCGATAAT
Organism: Pardosa pseudoannulata; assembly: GCA_032207245.1. NCBI lineage: Eukaryota > Metazoa > Arthropoda > Arachnida > Araneae > Lycosidae > Pardosa > Pardosa pseudoannulata. The sequence goes on from CM063501.1 coordinate 88,060,786, forward strand.
TTCTATGAAAGTGTAGTAACCTGTGTATTGTTGCTTTTTGTCTCTTTAAGTAGCTACGATCGCTTTGATTTTCAATGTTTAATGTATTTTGACCGTTGATGATTTGTCATCAGTGAAAATGGAAAATTATTTTTAAAGAAATAAACAGTAGCCTAGTACATAAACTGTTTTTTCTGACGTTTATTTATTTTAAAAGAAAAACGAACAAAATCGTTTAAGAAAACAAAATTACTAATTATAGCATGAAACTTATTTATTTATTTTTTTGTAATACCGTATATAATATATATTTATCAAAGATTATGGTTTAATTGCATTAAATTATGCTTTTTACATTGTATATATTGAACAATGAAAATGTGCATTATTATCTACATAAATTTAGCGATAATAAAACAAAGTCTAAATAAATTTTATGTCTGATTGGTATAAGAGCCTATCTTATATTTTAAGTTTTCGTCGCATTCCGAGGCAGATTGAGAGCCAATTCTACATACTTATTTCAATTGGCGTTCCCATTTCAGAATAAACATTATTATCAGTAAAAATACTTATTTATACTTCTAAAACGTAAATAATGACAATACTAGTATTTATAAAATTAATCAAAAAGCCCAACATTGCAACTATTACACGTGTAACGACTCTTTTCTTTTCCTTTTTTCTTTGCTATCTCTTATCTAGCACAACACATAGCAAGTGATAATTAGAAAAAATATATATATATTTTATACTTGAGTAAGTAAGTGGTATAGCTTACAATCCTATGTAAATGATAAATATCAATAAAACGATATTTTTTTGCTATCACATTGTTATTTTCAATTCTCGATTGCATTCGAGTGTGAAAAATTATAGCAACATCAAGTGTAATGCCGCTCGAATTATCTCGAGTATGCATAGTTTGGTCAGTTTAGAGAGCTATAAATTTAGGAAAACAAACTTTAAAGAAACTGTTCTTGATGTTGTGTAATAAACTTTTCTTAAATCTGTGGAGGAAATATGTTGCAGTTAAAAATAGAATAATGGATAAAGTATATATATATATATATATATATATATATATATATATATATATATATATATATATATATATATATAAAGAAAAATTAATGTATTGTTGCTGATAATGAAAATAACACAACAGTTCATTAAGAAAAATAATCTAGTCTTAATTTTCAATGGAAAAGTTATTTTCTGCAGTTTTAGGAAAGTTACAAAAATTGTATAATGCATCGGTAATTTTCTAATGTCTGCATCTGCGATTTCAAAATAAAACAGTAAGGTGTGTATAGTGGTTAGTGTCGAGAACATCCCATTATGAATGTTCGATCCCCGATTAAAAGATGGTTATGTATATGTCGAATCCTCATAAATTGTTATGGATACACTCTAATTATACAAAAATCATAAAGGTATATGCATTGTGGAAAGTGTTTGGTTTGGAGAATAGCATTACTTTTTTCCAACACTTCGTCTAACGAAACAAGGGCCTACTTCTTAAAGCTGATTCTATATGGCTACGAATAACTCTACCAACACTGGGGTTTGATCCTTTGTTACCGGAAGACAGCAGATTAAGTCGTTGACTGGTTCGTTGTTGAATGTGAGAAAGCAGAAAGCAAGACATGTATACAGTGTCAAAACGTTGTTTTTGATTTGTATACTTAGTCAGGCAATTTTGCAAACCTATATTATTCTATATAGCGGCATTGTTCAATGATGTGCTGTACTATGCATGATTGTTTACATCATTATACTACTATGTCGTCGACGTACAAGTAAAATTTACCAAGTCAGGGATTGCATGTTTGAGATATCTAACCCAAGTCGTTGGATTTTTATAAATTTGTCAGAGCTAAGTCGCTTTTAGAAATAAATTGGCTTCAATAGTACAGTGGAAAATTGGTTAATTCCATTTAGTATAGAAGGAAAACATAAAGGACTAAATATGAAACGTATTATGACCTGGTCAGTTTTAATTGTAATGAATTGTATGTCCATTTTCCCCAATATTCACTACAATGTGTTCGAATAGAATTATATACATCATGATGTACACATGTATTGTATACATCATATTAATTTTTTACACTTATTTTTCTGTAAAGTATTAATTTTAAATTTAAGCTAAACGAAATAATTAAAAATTTCTTAGGTCTCAATAAGATTATTGGCGGAACCTCGAATTAGAACATATCTGAAAATAAAAATCACTACAAAGAAAATAGAAATTTTCACTCTATAATATAAGAACAAAATTCTGGAATCTACCAGTGGGAAAACTTTTCGTTCCTCTGCTTGGGGTTAAGTGTTTTGCCGGTGTTCACTGTTATGATTGCATCATCGAACAAATTATGAACGAAAATACTTATGATATTGCTTTAGATATTTATGACAGTCCCGTATGTTTATTTAGTTTTCAT
>CM063501.1:88065711-88077064 GCA_032207245.1 Pardosa pseudoannulata
TGTGTATATATGTGTGTGTATATATGTATATATGTGTGTATATATATGTATGTATGTATATATGTATATGTATATATATATGTTTATGTATATATATATACGTATATGTATATATATGTATATGTGTATGCGTATATGTATATATGTATATATATATTTAAATATATATTTGTATATATATATATTTGTTTATATATTTCAATATAAAATACGAAAAGTTGGTTAAATAATTAAATAATTTTCGATCTATTGAGATTTAACTGAATAACTAAATTTACGTGCAAAACGCCCGCTTACGGTACAATTCCCGCTGTGAAATGTACCCACACACAATGTGTTAAAATAGCCAGTCCACTACTTCAGGTGGTTGCATAAACCTCTCTAGTGAAACGCTTACTTTCGCTGCTGCAGCCGAAGGATGGTCGAATCGGTAGAGCGTTAATCTTCGGTTCCACAATTCGTGGATTCGAATCCCATTACTGGCATGCATGCTCATGACTATTCAAAATCGGCATTAAGCAATAGGTCCAGGTCCGAGGTTAGTCCTCGCGTAACAAAACAGTAAACCATAGCGTTCCAAACTAGCCAATCTCTTTCTGCTGCCCTAAGAAGTCTGAAACGGCTTGATACACTTCTACGTCTAACAGGAACAGTCAATCAGGACTTTTTACGGACCATCAGAGTGAAATGACATGAGGAAGAATCAGGACTATAGGCAGGTACTCTATTGTCTCTTCTTTTAGGGAATGTAACTTCTGACATACATTTACTACATTAGGTTATTGAGTTATCATAGAGCAGAATCACCACTTGGTAGTTTTCTGGACATTTTCGTCTTAAGATATTGCGTGCGGGTACATTTCGCAGAGTAATTGTACCGGGACAGGACGTTTTGCGAATAAATTTAGTTATCCCTGACTGTGCAATTTTTACACATAGAAGCTTAACTTTTTTCTGACTTTTCTCCGACAAAATATTCTGGAGATTTACTGATTTTTAGTTTATATTTAAAATTAATAAACTTTTATTACAATTCATCTAAAGTGCTCACGAATCATCAAGTATATGCTTGTCAACTTTTAATCGATTATAGAATATGGAAGGAAAAATCATTGTTACACATTCTGCAGTTCTTAGAAAATTCAACTCGAGTAAACTACAGAAAGTCAAGATTAGAGTTTTTGTGTAAAATTCTAGTATATTGTGTACGGGAACATTTCGCAACGGAATTATACCGGGAGCGGGTGTTTTGCGCGTAAATTTAGTTATTCAGTTAAATCTCAATAGATCGAAAATTATTTAATTTTTTTAACCAACTTTTTCGTATTTTATATTGAAATATATAAACAAATATATAAATAGAAATATATAAATAACAACCATAAGATTTTTGTAAGCAAAAAATATATCTTTTAATGGATAAATTTATAATAGTATAGTAAATATGAAAAACAAATAGAAATAATAGTATATAGTTTTAATTTTTTCCAGTTCTGTGGCATCGACTAATGTAAAAACTAGTTTTTATTTGTCTAAATTTTTCCAGAATCTATGTAGAAACAAAATCATTCGGCTTCGTTTTCCTGTATATACCGTTATTTTCGTACACACAAACAAACCATGTTGTTACACTAACTCTTACTAGTACGTGACCATCGCTCAAGTGTCAATCGTCAGAAAGCGTACTAGTACGTGTCCCGCATACAATGTGTTAACTGCCCGTTGTCATCTCTCCAGTGTGCCGAACGATGGCCGACTGGTTAGGGTGCTGGCCTTCGGTACCGGAGTTCGTGGGTTCGAATCCCACAGTGGCATGGATGTTCGTAGCCGTTCGGAATCGGCTTTAAGCTGTAGGTCCCGGGCTCATTAGCCCTCGTGTTGCAAAAAGTAGACCGTAGCACTCCAAACCAAACCAAACCAAACCATCTCTCCAGTGTGAAACATCTGGTTTCTTTACAGTCATTAGCAATGGATATACAGTGGACTCCGCTTAATGTGATCGCGGTTAATGTTATCAATCGCTTATTGTTATCGAAATAACTTGGTCCCGATTTTCTTTATTCGTTTGTATGTTAAAATTATCGCTTTATGGGATCGTTATATCGGTTAATGTTATCAGTTTTCGAACCTCATTTTAAATGGCAAAGGAATATTCACAATGTATTCAGAAACCCATTCTTTTCTTTCCCTTCGCTGTTATTTTAATTTTCGACAATTCTCCCTCTTCCACTTAGGAAAAAAGAGAACAAAACGAAGGAGTGGGGTATTACACGTTCCTGGAATTTTTCAGAAATACGCACACCCTGCTAGTAGTCAATAGTTGTAATATAAGCAGAAGGCAACAAATTCTATTTGGAACTGAGAAAGAGCGTATTCACATTTTATGCCTTGCACTCTTACATGCAGTTTGTCGATATGGAAGCCAGGAAGCGAAATAATTTAACATTAAAACTAAATATCGAAATTTAAAATCGTTATGACATGTTACCAAATTTGAGTCAGCGCAGTGCTGCAGCTCAGTTAAATATTTCTCAGCCTCTGAATTGCATTGAAAGTGTCGAGACGTGTAGTACAACACTGCTCCGATGACTTTAAAAAACATTATGATTACGAATGATTTATCAATAAGCTTTTTAGAAAGATTTGTAGACAGTCAACAACTGATCAATTATTTTTATTATGTAAACAATTCTTATGTCTTAAAGGATAATAGACAGTACATAAATATAAGGTGAGTTTTTTCATTTTGAAATTTAGTACGTGGGAATTAAAGGGGGGGATTTATCTAATTTTGTATATCGTTTATTGTTATCAATCGGTTATTATTATCAAAATCACGATGTCCCAAACTGATCACATTAAGCGGAGTAAATTGTATATACATTTGAAAGCTTATACATAATACTCCTGTCTGGACTTATTTGATAGGAACGTCGATATTATTAGCGTTTCAGCATTTCCCATACACTCTTTGAAAATAAACAATATACAACAATCTCATACCTCGAAGTCGTCGATTATATTCTCATAATGGTGAATTTTTAATTTGCATGTATGAATAATTGCTGCAGACATGCCGTTAAACGGAAACTTTTTGATCGCTTCGTATAATATTACCCCATAAAAAATATGTTGTATTGGGTTTGAAAAAGTTTGCCTTGTAAAATTACTTTTTAAATTTATTAGAATTACTTTTAGAAATAAAAGATTAATTTTAGTCTCACTATTTGCGAAGATGCCACTTTAAAACTTGGAAAGATATCTTTAAATATTATGAAAAATCTTTTTATTATTTTTTTTTATTTATTTATTTATTTATTTTTTTTTTTTTTGCTGGTTTCTACAAGCAAATAATTTGGATATCTTTTTAACATATATTCAAATTCATTCTGTATAAAAGAAAACTAACTTCTTCTGATAAAGTTCTGAAGAAAATTTAAAAATAAATCTTATAAAGGCTGTTTTTATTTTATCTTTAAATATTTCCTACCTCAAATCTTTCATATCACACATTAAGCGCGTTTTCCGACAGTCTAAAAGGAAATATTTTTGATTTCTTTTTAATGTTTAAATGCAAGGAGAAAAATATTAACTTTTCACTGAAAAGGTGAAACCGCTCTCTTTTGAGTTATTCTAAAAAAAAATTTTTTTCGGAGTTACAAATAAACTTGCAAAAAGGAAGAGAATACACTGTTTATTCATTTTATCTTTTCCGTTTTTAGGAGGAATGTCATCTTTTATCTAACCCATTTTGTTTCCTCCGTGACGAAAAAACATTAGTTGAATTATGGACGAAAAATAAAACAATATATCTCTGCTTTAGGCGGTTTACCTCTACCTAACATTTTCTGAAAATATAACTTTTAAAAACTATTTTTTTAAACTCGGATTACCCTAGATTACCTTCTAGTTTGTATTATTTTTCCCACTTGTTCAAAAATTTAAAATATTGCTTAGGTAAACTTTTTTTTTTATTGAAATAGTCGGACGATGGATAATGGGTTGTTTGCCGCCTCTCGATATTATAGTCTGAGTTCCAATCTGCTATCATGGATGTTCGTAGTTTTTTGAAACTGACTTTAGGTTGCAGATCCCGGTATAATTACCATTAGTGTAAGAAAAAAGACTAATATTCCGAATTAAACCAAATTGAAGTATTTAAACTAATGATAAGGCCCAATTTTGAACATTCTGAACCAAACCAAACTGAAGTATTTAAACTAATGATAAGGCCCAATTTTGAACATTCTGAACCAAACCAAACTGAAGTATTTAAACTAATGATAAGGCCCAATTTTGAACATTCTGAACCAAACCAAACTGAAGTATTCAAACTAATGATAAGGCCCAATTTTAAACATTCTGAACCAAACCAAACTGAATTATTGAAACTAATGATAGTTCCCAATTTTGAACATTCTGAACCAAACCAAACTGAAGTATTTAAACTAGCAAACTAATTAAGTAATCAAAAAATGTATTCTGACAAAACCAAACTTAATGATCATTTGATGAACCAAACCAAACTGAATTATTGAAACTAATGATAGTTCCCAATTTTGAACATTCTGAACCAAACCAAACTGAAGTATTTAAACTAATGATATGACCCAATTTTGAACATTCTGAACCAAACCAAACTGAAGTATTCAAACTAATGATAAGGTCCAAATTTGAACATTCTGAACCAAACCAAACTGAAGTATTAAAACTAATGATAAGGCCCAATTTTGAACATTCTGAACCAAACCAAACTGAAGTATTCAAACTAATGATAAGGCCCAATTTTGAACATCTTAACGCTAACATATTTACTGAAGTATTTCAAACTAATGATAAGGCACCCAATTTTTGAACATTCTGAACCAAACCAAACTGAATTATTGAAACTAATGATAGTTCCCAATTTTGAGCATTCTGAACCAAACCAAACTGAAGTATTCAAACTAATGATAAGGCCAACTTTTGAACATTCTGAACTAAACCAAACCAAAGTGAAATATTTAAACTAATGATAGGGCCCAATTTTTGACATTCTGAACCAAACCAAACTGAAGTATTCAAACTAATGATAAGGTCCAATTTTTAACATTCTGAGCCAAACCAAATTGAAGTATTCAAACTAATGATAAATTCTGAAACCAAACCAAATTGAAGTATTAAAACTAATGATAAGGTCCAAATTTGAACATTCTGAACCAAACCAAACTGAAGTATTCAAACTAATGATAAGGCCCAATTTTGAACATTTTGAACCCAACCAAACTGAAGTATTCAAACTAAAGATAGTCCAATTTTTCAATAAACAATTATAAATTGAACAAAAGACGTATTTGGAAGTTAACTTTTAGCCGAGGAATATATTAGACAAAATATATAAAAAAAAATCTGATATATTTAGAGTGTAATATTTATTTATATATTTAGAGATTTTACTTTAAAATTTTTGCCCTAAGGTTGAACACGATCTCGGTCCCTGGTAACCTGACAGTGGAGTATGAAGATCCCCTTTGTTCGGAACACTAACGACCGAAATCAGCTGAACTGGGTCTGTAACCTTAACTGGAGTTCTCAGGTAACTGGGACCGTAACTGATCCCCAGGTATAAAAAGCCTAGAATTTTTCGACTCGGGGCTTTTCGACATTTTTTACGTAGGTGTTTTGACCTCGTGGAGGCTTCAGCGATTTTTGACCGAAGCCAGCTTTTTAGCAATTACGTTCGGGAGACTCGTAAGCTAAGCTCGTATAAGGAACGACAGGGTCTCGGACACCGAACGGGGGATAGATTGGGTTCGCGTTGCACCCTGGAAAAGCCTCCCCATCGTGTGAGAATATTTAATTCTTTTTTACGACTGTGATCATCGTGGATATGTTATCCAAGCAACAATCCTTTACATTTCGAAATGTTTTGGGATATTAGAATCCCTTTGTATATAGCCAGTATTTACTCCAGAAATAAAAGTGATTTCCAATTCTGTTATGTCTGTGATCCTTCTTCACGCTACCTCTTGACTCAAGAACATTGAAGGAGTCACAGGAGTTTTGAACGTTTACTGTCAGTCCCCAGGACAGACTCAAACGAAAAGTCCACTGTCAGTCCTCAAGGACAGTCTTCGTGTTCAACGTGTTAAGTGTGCAAAAAAGTTAAAGTAATATCTTATAAAGATGCTGTGAAAATATGGAGAGCAAGACGGTATAACCCTCCGAGTGGAACACATCGAGGAAAAAAAGTCTCCAAAAAATACGCTAAAGATTTACTGTGTCAGTGGCCAAAACGTTCTATGATTTTTTCCTTCACCCTTTGTCGACTAGAATGGAATACGGGATACCCACCCTCATTATTGTCCCTTTACTTCCGGTTATAAATAGATATATAAATAGATGTTATAGATTGTTAAATTTTAATACACATAAAACTCGTCAAGTCTCGAAGATCATCCCATACGAAATAATTGATTCTAAATGTACAAATAAAATATTATTTGAGAGACTTAATTATATTTTGTTACGAAAGTCAACAAGGATATTTAAGTGGTGCAATTAGAGATACATCTCTTACCGCACACGAAATACTTCGAAATAGAGATTTACAAAACCACGAAAAGCTATCAGCGTCTTTGTGCCTCAGGGAGTAGGGGTGCATCTCTCAATAAATATCAGTCAAAGAGGGGTGCAGTTCCTAAACAATCGACCTGATCCTCCTACCGCAAAACTCCATGGGGGAAAGCACTGGCAAAAATGTACGTTACATCCATTTTCAGAGCGTTTTTGAAGGTCGAAAATTGTACGTTTTCAAGACGTCATCGGTTTGGTGGAATTATACGTGCGAACCGCTTAGAGGGATAATACTGTAATGGTAAAGGAAAACGAGTAATTAACACTAAAAATTCTGTTCCACTTATTAAATACATTTTATAAACATTAATTTTGAAGATGAATAACCTGTCATAAAAGGGACGCATCCCTATAGGAAAATATCTCAGGTGTATATTTAGATTCTACTTTCGTCTTGCAGCTTCCTTTCTTTCTCTTGGGCGATATCAGAAAACAATTAAGAATTTCAAAGTCCAAACTCAGTTGCCTCGAGTAATATCCAATTTGATTGTTAAGTAGCTCGGAACTTCACCTTGTCTGTTTTTTCTTCAGGTGTTATTAGGGAAAGTAACAGATGTGCTTTTATTGAATCAACATTAAGTCATTGTATTTGTTTCAGTTGCGGTATTTATTTTTATACTTACCATGTACCAATTAATTATTTATATTATAATTATATTTATTGAATTAGATAGAACAAAAATGTTGATTAGCAGTTTAGTAATTCAACCTTTAAAACATGTCATGAGCATTGTTTTTCTCAATACTTTGTTTTTATAGTAACAGGGGATGTTATCTCCTGCTTCTTAAATTTATTGTTGAGCCGAAAGGGAGGTTATTATTTAAAAGTAATAGGTCTTAAGTATTCCTCTATTATTTCCTCATGATACATTTGTATTGTTTGAAAGAAGAATGTTGTATTATATTATTAGAAGTAGTTCAAGATGTTAAGTACTTATAAATACCGTCCAAAATTAGTTGATTGTGCCTTTTATCATATATTTCATGTCTTTTTAATATTTTTCATATATAAAAATAAACTTTTATAACATAAAATAAGGTTTATTCTATTAAAAGGTAAGATTTATTCTCTACTACTGTAAAATTAAAAATTCCAAGATTATTTGAAATTCAACCTTTTTAAGATTTTAACATATCTGAGTCTCCAAGTTTCGAGAAAAATATAGTTCATTTCTTTACTTCTAAGAAAGTAAACTATAAACACTAGTAAAAACATTCTATCTCTAAATGTAAAAAAAAAATTAACTATACTAAATTAAAAATAAAGTTGAATCTTAGTTGTTAAAACATGGTACTAGAAGCCTTAATAAATTCTCTTGCATTTTACTTAAAAAGCAATATTGAATCTTCTAATCTCAATAAAAAAAGTTCTGGCATACACAAATAGAGCAATAAAAAATTGTGACATGTATCTAAAACAGGCATTCACTCTTATTTCTTCAAGTGACAAGGATTGTACTGAAAATATTTGTTTATAATCATACTTTTAGTAAAAAGCAATCTCAGGCCATCATCCGTTTAAAGTTGTTTTCTGAGTGATTAAATGTAATTTTAGTACTACCTGAAAAATCTTTGGAGTTTCCCACAAAAAAGTAAAAAGTAGCATGATTAATTATGAGAGAAGGAACAATTAACTGTTAAGAGTTATCTGAGAGGATGCAGCTGTTGAAAATTAAATATTTCTCATGGAATTAAATAAAAAAAATGTATTCTCTAAATGTTTCTTTTTAACGATATATTAATATTTAATCAGTTCACTTATAGTTGATTTCATAATTTTTAATTACCTATTAATTAGGAGCAATGGATTATTAAATGCTAAAATTAACCTATTGAACGCCCGAACCTTTCCTGCATTGTATATACACACATATATATCTGTATATAACAAATATATATATATATATATATATATATATATATATGTATATGCATATGTGTATATATATATATATATATATATATAAATATATGTGTGTGTATGTAATATTAAAATTCCTTAGTTACATATTTTAATATTTAGTAACTTCTGTTCATAATTTACATTGAGGTTTGAGCGGTAATTATGATTTTTTCCTCCAGACACGTTATATATAATCCAGCCTCTGTCTATACTTCTTTAACCAATAATAAAAGCTCTCTTTAGAGATGGGTATTTTTTATTACATGATCAAATGTACTTAGGGATTATTCGTAGTTATTCTACCTGAGAAATCTCTACTTAAAAAGTGTGTGCACGATGTTCTCGAAGTTTTGCCTGTTGTATTGATTGATTAATCGTCACCAGAAATAAATGTGTGTTGATATTTTTTGATGAATCTCGGCCATCTAACACACACACACACACACACACACACACACACACACATATATATGTAATGAGGCAGACTTCTCCATGGGTGATTGCAGTCATGGCCATAAAAATAATACCGTTTTAGCTAAAGACCTTTATTAAGATAACGTTGGAGGACGAGTTCCCATTTCATCATAAGGACGGGATAAACTGAAGGGTCAGCTAGCATGAAGTTCTATGTACCAGACCCGTAACACCTGGGTCAACATTTGTGAGAAAATATCTCTAGAAAAATCTGTCTCCGACAGCGTGTATCTTTTTTTTATTTGGAGATTTTCTAAATTGTCCACTAGGGCGGCCATGTAGGATTATAATTGGTCAGGCCCCTTCTCTGAGGGCGTAAACTGTAGCCCCAGTGGTCAATTTAGGTTAGGGGTTAAAAAGGGGAATGCAAAATGACGCGGGAATATTTAGCCCTTGATTTAAGTTTTGAAACCTCCTGAGAATTTTCCTTTCACACACACACACACACACACACACATATATATATATATATATATATGGATATGTATATATACATATATATACATATATATATGTATATGTATATATATATATATATATATATATATATATATATATATATATTATATATATATATATATATATATATATATATATATATATATATATGTATGTATGTATAATATAATATGAAATTTAACAAACAGTAATACAGATACACTGTAATATTCAATTAGCTATAATTTTAAACTTCATATGATATCATTTATAAAAGAAAATTTCGTGAGAGATTTACTTTATATCATATGTATATAACATTCTAAAAATTGCAACTTATAACAGATATTCGTCATGATTTCAGTATATGTTACTGCTGAAAAATTATATTCACTCGGGAGGTTAAACAAGTTCATAATGTCTATCCAAGTGTCAAAATTATAAATAACATTATATACTTGGAAATTTGAGAATTTATTTATAGGGTTGCCATCTACTTTTGCTTTGAAGGGTAAATTCTTCCAAGAGAATGTAAAAATTCTACAAACTATTTTTTAATTGCCCCTTAAAAGGGACTATGGTTATTACTTTGATAAGACTCACTATAATAATAAAAATATATTTAATATTGGCTTAAATGCTGATTCGGACAATTCTGAAATACGTGGTAAATATTCTAAATAATTTGCAATTAAATTTGAAACACAATTTTTTTCTGTTTACCTGATTTATAAAAACTCTTTTTAACCTTTGTGCCTCAACCAAATATGTACACTTTAAAAAAGATATATTTAAAAATTTTGAAGGCGTATTTAACTGTCAGAAGTTTATTTATTCAATTCGTATTGCTTTTAAGAATCAATGAATCAAAATAGGAAAATTTTAGGGATATAAATTAAACTTAAAAATATATTCATAGAAATATATGTTTAAAGTTTTATATATGTACGTATGTTTAATAACATTCAATTGATAATTATGTTATAAATTGAGTAAATAACAAAACTTATATTTTTATCCTTTAATATGTTATGAATATCCTATTGATAAAATATCGGAGTAAATTTTTGACCGAAAGATGACAAAGGAAAACCTTACCATGTTGGCTTGATTAGTAAAATCCTTAAAAATATAAATTAAACTTAAAAATATATTCATAGAAATATATGTTTAAAGTTTTATATATGTACGTATGTTTAATAACATTCAATTGATAATTATGTTATAAATTGATTTAATAGCAAAACTTACATTTTTGTCATTTAACATGTTATGAATATCCTATTGATAAAATATCGCCAGTAAACTTTTGACCCAAAGATTGCAAAGGAAAAACTTACCATGTTGGCTTGATTAGTAAAGCTTATTTCCTAAAGTTTCCAGAACAGTATCAGTATAAAACTCCTTATGGGCCGTTCCACTCGAAATGCCAAGAAAGAGAAACGAACGGAGAGAGTGTAGAGAAATGCGTCCTCATTCACCAGCTGATGCTAAGGCATTTAAAACTTCCACTTTGACTTTCTCGCTGTAGTCACTTTCGACTAGTCGCCAAGGAGAAAGTGATAAAATCGCCAAATTTTTTTTCGCTTTAGTTGTTTCGAAGCGAAATAAAAACTGGCTTTTTTACAATAATTTCACAGTTGTTACACAATCTATACTTTCCAGCCCAGATGTAAGGAAAATAGTCATTTATTAACTTTTATTAAATGTTAATTCCTTTGATAAAATCCTACAGTGATGGCAATTTGTAATTAATTCTACAACCTGTGGTTTGTTAAGGTATTTTTGAAAGATATAGTCTATAATTAATAATTTATCTTCTTAAAATCTCAAGCATTAGATTATTGAATACTTCTCCGTTAATTTATAGAATTTATTTGTAACCACCCCCGATAAAATTTATAATCATCGACAAAATATTAA
>CM063501.1:88077164-88084664 GCA_032207245.1 Pardosa pseudoannulata
AGTGTGCACATTCCACGGACAGATCTGTGGTTATCCGAAGCAGCTAAGCCTGCGTTTGTTAAAAGTTGGGCGCCAATGTGCGACGCCATTGAAGATACAGAGTTGCTCAGACAGAAAAAGAAAAAAAACCAATGAAAATGTACTCAGGACTCTAGTGTCGTTTAGTGGAACCTGACATATATATATATATATATTATATATATATATATTTATATATATATATATATATATATATATATATAAATATATATATATATTTATATATATATATTTATAACATACACGTGTGTGTGTATGTCTATATACGCGTGTGTATCTCTGTATATATACATATGTGTATATATATACGTGTGTGTGTATGTCTGTATATATATATGTGTGTGTATATATATATATATATACGTGTGTATGTATGTCTGTATATATATGTGTATATATATATATACGTGTGTGTATGTCTGTATATATATGTGTATATATATATATATATATACGTGTGTGTGTATGTCTGTATAGATATGTGTATATATATATATATATATATATATATATATATATATATATATATATATATATATATATATAGTGTGTGTATATAGTGTGTGTATATATATACATACGTGTGTGTATGTCTGTATATATATGTGTGTGTATGTCTGTATATATATATATATATATATATATATATAATATATTATATATATATATATATATATTTATGTGTGTGTGTGTGTGTATATATATATACATACGTGTGTGTATGTCTGTATATATATGTGTATATATATATATATATATATACGTGTGTGTGTATGTCTGTATATAGTATATATATATATATATGTGTATATATATATATATATATATATATATATATACGTGTGTGTGTATGTCTGTATATATATGTGTATATATATATATATATATATATATATATATATATATATATATATATATAATATAGCTACTCCATTTTATATAAACATAAATATAAAGCTATGGGAAGATATATTTTATGTATTTTCATCATTTTCACACTAAATAATACATATACGTATTTAATTTTAAAGACATTTGTTCTATTAAAAATCAGGAATTAGACCTATTTCAGAAGTCCGAGTATGATTAGCCCTCGTGTTTGCATAGTGCTCCAAACTAAACGAAAACAATACCATGCGTCATATTAAGACAAACAGAACTAACTGGTAATGAACTTTGATAGGAATTTTTTTAATGGTTCTAACATACTTTAACCCATTGATTTCCCTGAACATTACATGATATATCTGTTGTTGTTACTTATATCCCTTGGACAAGTCAAGGATGTAAGCCATAGACTACTCGAATTAATGAAAGGGGTACGCCTTTCGTTTTTATGAAAAGAACCGCTAGGGTGAAAGAAAGACTTTGCTCCTCGTAATCTAGGAGCAGGGACCAAGAACATCCCCAGGCTTGACTTTGCCCCAGAAGTATCGTTTGAGAATTTTAAGGATATTGTGACCACGAACCTATTTTACGTGCCCCAGTCACCTTTAACAAACACTGCGGGTTATACGCCAGCTCGAGCCCCGAACCCGAAACCCTTCATTTTCGTGATAGTTGCCGTTTCCGACTGAGCTACAGGGGCTCTATACACAACATGCTTTATATACTTAAATATCACGTGATACATAATGATAAAAATATATAAAAGTTTGTATATAAAATATAGTTCATCGTGTATCACATGCGATATAAAAGCATATAAAACATTAGATGTGTATATCATATGTGATGTTCAGGATAGGCATAAGCTTAAGGAAATAGTGAAATTTGCAAAATATTTTTATAATTTATTAATTAATTATGAAACTTAGTACACATATAAACTGAAGTAGAGTAGAACCTCAATTATCCGAACCTCGATTAACCGAAACTCTCCGTTAACCGAAGTCGGTTTCTTCTTCACTTTCTACTATCGTCCAAAATTTTCTCTTTACAAACATGCATTTTTAAAGTTTTCTTTTTTCCCCACATTCCTTTTGTATGCAAGCCGTCCTTTCCAAACTACGAGTACAGATAAATATTTTGAAATTTCCTTTTTAGAATTCCTTCTCGCAAGCACAATTCTTGGTATGAGTGTACTCTTCCTCACTTTCAAACATCCCTGGCACCGAACGCTGGCCGATTGGTTAGGGCGCTGATCGTCGGTACCGGAGTTCGTGGGTTCGAATCCCACGATGGCATGGATGTTCGTAGCCGTTCGGAATCGGCTTTAAGCAGTAGGTCCCGGTCTCATTAGCCCTCGTGTGCAAAACAGTAGACCGTAGCGCTCCAAACCAAATCAAACATACCTGTTATAAACAAAAACACACCCCATTTCGAAATTTGGAAGGTCATACTGCCGAATCCTAGAACAATCGAATGTTATTGCCCCAATGAATATACTACATATTAAACTAGATGATAATTGAGGAATTCTCGATTACCCGAAGTAGGTTTGGTCCCAATTACTTCGGATAATCGAGGTTCTATTGTATAACTAAATCACATTTAAAAATTTTAATCATATCTTAGCTTATTTTTTAGTTTATGCATATTTTTAAAGACTTTCCTGCAATTTACTTTTAGTTTTTACTTCTTTGTCACTTTATTTTTACTCATATATTTATAACATATTTGGGCGTTATTTTGCCATGATATAGTCAAATGAATAAGAAATGTTTTATATTTGTTAAATTATCCCGAAAAAGCTTTCTTAAATTTAAACTGAATACATAAAAAAAGTCGAAACTGGTAATGGATAAACATAATTACTTGAGTGTATATTATGAGTTTTGGTAAACCATTTTGTTGTAACATATGAAAAATTAAGTATCAAGAAGATTTCAAGAAGAAATTAAAGATTTTAAACTAATCATTTAAAGAAGGAGATATAGTTATACTTTATATATGTACAAAATTTCGGAAGTTACACAAACGCTCTGTAATGCCCAGAGTTCCTTTAAAATAGGTACTGTAGAAATAAAAATCTTCATTTTAAAGAAAAATTATACATATATTTTAAAATTTGAGATTTTGTTTTCAGTGGTCACGATACTATTTCGTGACTGAATCGTGATATTAAATAATTAGCATTTTGCCTGGCTATTTACTCGTGCTATATTTTACATGATAATGCATGCATTCTGCATCCGAATTTGATATAGAAACTGGGTTGCTCATCATCAAAACAAGTAGCATCGCTGGGAAATAATTAGAAATATCCTAATAACAATTTCGACCAAATGGGATGAGCTTTCTTTTATAATTACGGCCATGTTTTTTTAGCGTGAGTGATGCACGAAGATTAATCAATTTGAAGATCTAGGGTAATGTTTACAATGTGCTTATTTCACGTGTATTTCAGTTTTTGCCCACTGCCAGCGTTTCGGTAATTTCTTAATATGCGTGCTGTGTTTTGACTACGTTAATAATGTGTAACTGACACGTTGCTTACACTTATTTGTCGAAACCTAGAATTATTCTGAAATTTACTATGAGGTAGATTTACTTTAACAAGCCTGAATGAAGAATAGAATGGTTGGTTTTCACTCGTCGAAATACCACTGAATTGCTGCTTATTTAAGGTTATGGGAAAATATTCTTAATTTAGGGTGAGATTTTTCTGTGAAGTGGAGATGATCATTAAGTGGGAAAAATAGAAAATACCCAAAAGTCGCAATCATCTGACAATGTACGATATTATGTTGATGTATTTCATATAATTTTATGTATATGAAATGCATAGAAACACTAATAATACATTAACCCTCTAAGCGGTTCACACGTACAATTCAGCCAAACCGATGAAAGTCTTAAAAAGTACAATTTTTGACCCCCAAAAACGCTCCAAATATGGATGTAATGTACATTTTTGATTTAGTGCTTTCCCCATTGAGATTTGCGATAGGAGGGTCAGGTCGATTGATTAGGAAGTGCACCCCTGTTTGACTGACATTTATTGAGAGATGTATCCATAACCCTGAGGCACAAAGACGCTGATAGCTTTTCATGGATTTGTAACTCTCTATTTTGAAGTATTTCGTTTGCGGCGACGAATGTATCTCTAATTGCACCACTTAAATATCTTGGTTGACTTTCGTAAAAAATGTAAACAAGTCTCTCAAAGAATATTTTTATTTGTACTTTTAGAATCCATTATTTCTTATGGGATGACCTTCGAGACTCGACGAGCTTTATGTGTATTAAAAATTAGCAATCTATAATATCTATTTATATATCTATTTATAACCTGAAGTCAATAGACAATAACGAGGGTGGGTTTCCCGTATTCCATTCTAGTCGACAAAGGGTCAAGGAAAAATCAAAAAACGCTTTGGCTACTGACACAGTTAACCTTTAGCGTATACTTTGGAGACTTTTTTTTCCTCGATATGTTCGACTCAGAGGGTTAATACCCTTTCTGATAATATTAACACACACATATTTTTATCACTTTCGGTTATCACTTCTTAAGATTCTATTTTCCCGGTAATTCTCATAGAACCCTAGCGAATATTCTCGAATGTTCTCAAGTAGAAATCCTTCTGGTTCCATATCTTAAAACAGTTCTGACGCCTGACTTACATCACTCACGTGACTTCAAGTAATAGCTGATTTGTCGTCACAAATGACTATTTAAGCAAATGTCTAGAGTGCCATCACGATTTTTCCTATACAGTTATCGGAGTTTTTTAGGCGAGTTTCACATAGTTTCGTATAAGGTTTCATGATGATGCAATGATATGTCGATGAATAAATGAAATTAGTTTGAATTTTCGAGTATCTTGATTGCGTAATCATCGCGAGGTTTCACGACTGCAGGGCGGTAAAAAACACCTTATTATATATATATATATATATATATATATATATATATATATATAATTATAACAGAGAGATAAAGAGAGAGAGAGAGCTAAGATCATTTGTTTAATTTTTATAAGTATGTAACAGGTTGTTCCTTAACTTTGGCCAATTAAAAAACATTCCTAAACTCCCACTTTTAGTATATATGATATCAATATAAGATTTTATACTAGAAATTATATGAGCTTGTTAAAATTCTAGAACTAAATAAAGTTAAAAAAAGTGCAGTTTTTGACAAAAGTACTTATTAAATAAGACCTTATCCCAATATCACTTAAAGTTTACGAAAGAGCTCTTTTGCACATTGCTAAAAGAGAAACGTAAAAAACAACAGAAAATAAGAAAAAGTGATCTAAGTCGTTAGTATAGTCGGATTTTCGTAACTGTTTTATGTTTTAATATAGTTGATTTTTTTAAACGGAAGTATAATATTTTAAAATTGAAAACATTACGCAATTTTTTTCTGTTTAAATACTATGCTTCTTTTGTGACATGAAATATATTTTCTCCTTCTTCCAATTAAATTTCTTTTATTATTTACAATATAGTTTGCCATGAAATTGCCCAAAAGTGTATAAAAGTTTCTACAGCAGATAAAATTCTAAAAATAACTGGAATTTTCAAAAACTTTAATTCAGGGCATTACACTTAGGCACATAAAACTTTTGTGCAGGATTTTGGTCACGTATAAAAGATGTTAAAATGGTAAAACTTTCAAATGAGGTG
Organism: Pardosa pseudoannulata; assembly: GCA_032207245.1. Lineage (NCBI taxonomy): Eukaryota > Metazoa > Arthropoda > Arachnida > Araneae > Lycosidae > Pardosa > Pardosa pseudoannulata. Next base: position 88,082,781 of record CM063501.1, read on the forward strand.
AATTATGCCTAGACTATTTTTATTACACACTTTATGTTACTAAAATGTAATTCATATTTCTTGAAATCAGTTACATTTTAATTTACTCCATTGGTCTCTACAAATAATGAAAATCTTTATTTTTAAAACATGATAAGAAAGCATGTTGATTTTACATTAAAAACTGTCAGCTGGGAAACCAGCTAAAAACTATTTTTTAGAAAACAAACTTGTAGTTTTAACAGGAAAAAAACATATAACAGAATATAAACATAATTGGCTACAGTTACTAAAAAACTATTTATAACAATGCAGTACTTATATATTCTGTAAAAAATTTCATCACTAAAAAATGTTTTAAAATAAATTTTTCCTGTTAAAATTAGTTTTTTTCTGTACAAAAATACAATTTTTAACTGGCATCCAAGTTTTTTACTGAAAAATCCGTAGGTTTTTTTTTAAAGTGTATAAAATCCCTCAATATAACATAATGCTGTGTTTTTACATGAAAACAAATTTGTAAATTCTCAATTTAAAAAAAATCTATTATACCTTCTACTCTATTTACAGGATCTCAACTTTTAGTATTTTGTATCTCTAAAATATAATAAATGGACGAAAGAGTAAGAAGGCACTCTGGAGAAAACACATTAAGTAATTAATATCAAAAATGTTCTCAAGTTAGCTTGTTGTTTTCGTATATAAAAATATGTATGTATGTATAGATGTGTGTGTGTGTGTGTGTGTGTGTGTGTGTGTGTGTAAGCTTATATAAAAATCTTAAAACATTTCATCTCGAGATTATGATGAGTATCAATTTTGTTCAAACCCATTTGGTTCTAGATGAATATTTTTAAAGTTATAATTTTGTATATGCACTTTGTTCTAAACTTAAAATTTGCTGCATGAATGAATGTATACGAACTTAAAGAGAGAGGAGGCAAGATTTTCGAGCTTGCCTGATGCAAAGTGATATGCAGGAGGCAGAAGGGGAGCCTCTGGGCATGAAAAGAAATGACGATGATAATACGAACTGCAACTTTATATAGTCAGTGACATAAAATTTGGTAAATGGTATTTACATCAAAGATTCACATCTGCATCGGCTTTAAAACTTAATATATTAATCATATGAGGTATTTCAGAATATTTTTATAACGCATTCGTACAATCTTTTTCTTTTTGACCCCACGTTATAAATGATATCTTTTTAACCCTGTGGCTTCATTCACCTAAAAATTAAAGTAAAAGATTTTTTGAACAAGTATACTTAAATCATTATTCTAGTGTGTGTAAAGGAAAATAATTTGATCAGAAGGATGTTGTTTTATTACGTAAAATTAACCCATTAACGCCCAGCGTCCTTATTTGAGGACAGTCAAAAAATGGTTTGTAGAGTTTTTGTTTCTTCCTTTTTAATAAAAATAGATATTAATCTTATGAATAATCTCCCAAATTTTTAAATATGATCTTATCTATAATTTTATCATTTCTATCGGCATTTTATGATTTTCAAGCTGTAAATAAAAACGTATTATAACCGGTATTCTGAACGTATACCGGTCAAAATCATTGAGAAAAGCCATAACTGTAATAAGTCATCTCTTTTCAGTACATTTCTCATATATGATAGCAAATAAATCTCTTATCACGAAGTTTTTCTTTTTTTAAAGACATCTTATTATGTTTTAAAATGACACCTCCTCACTAATGATGACTTGATGTCATATTTAAAAGTGTTTAAATTTCATATTTTGTTTTACTTCCAGGTGTCTATAATAGCTTCTATGTTAGGTATTTACTAATATATAGTCATCAGAAATATCCGGGGGTTAATGTGTTAAAGGAGCCTGCAGTAAGGATTGAATTGAAAAGGCTTGGAAGAAGGGAATTGAAAACGCATGC
>CM063501.1:88092164-88157164 GCA_032207245.1 Pardosa pseudoannulata
TTATGTGACTTATCCTAAAGAAATATTAAAGCAGTTATGCTTATGTAGCGAAAAATTATATATATATATATATATATATATATATATATATATATATATATATATATAAATTATCAGATTTGACAACATAAAATTAATAATTTAGGGATGTGAAGGCACTCTTTAATGTAAGTGAATGAACCACTAATAACTCCATATAAAAGCGCTTGACACGTAATAATTGAAAGAGACTGTATTCAGAAAGGGTTGCTGTCTGAGCCTTCGCCAAATGCAACTTCTTTGTTAGAGTGGAGACGCTAGCCACTCGACGCCATGTTTTATGTTTGGATGTGAAACTATGTAATATTCATGAATAAAAATATTATCACGACACTATCGAATTGTCATAGGCATGTCATTATATATGTGTGTGTGTTCGTTCATGGAAAAAAGACTGAACTAAATATTAATACAACTAAACCCGTTAAAGCCGGGTCATTTGGTTTAGTTTGTATCAAAGAGCTACGGTTTGCTATTTTGCTACACGAGGGCTAGTGAGAACGGGACCTACTGCTTAAAGCCAATTCAAAGTGTCTATGAACATCCATACCAAAATCAGGATTAGAACGCCTGAACTCTGGTACCGAAGAGCGGAGCCCTACCCATTCGACTAACACTTGGCCTGGAGTTGTCTTTTCGAATATATATTGATAAATAACCATATAACCTATAGTCGACTGAATACATTTCGCACGACACTCACCAACTGACTGATTTCACAGCCCTAGCTGCTCTACTACCAGCTATCACAGAGTCATCTGTACACACAGAGTCATCTGTATCAGAGTCATCTGTGTCTATCACAGAGTCATCTGTAGTTCAGCATAAACACTATGCCTGAAGAACTACTTCCACACAACACATATACTTTTGTGATCCGTTCACATATGTACAAGAAAAAATTAGTTGCTATGAATTATGCCACAACCCTCGTACATTGAAATTTTTATTTTATACCACCAATCATTCTCGGCTAAAAGCGAATTCTCCAAGTTTACTCGAATGATCGTTTCACCGCCAAAGATCAGATATTTTTCCACAGCTTAGAAAAAAAAGTGTGCATGGTGCGCATGAAATTTTTTCTTGAAAAAAAAAATCCTGTACATTGTAATTGCACAATGCTTAATAAATTCTAGAAGTTGCTTCGTTCCGGTTTTCATTCGGCGAGCTCGAATAGGAAGATGAAATACAATACAATGAAGTCACACTAGGAAAGAAAACCAGTTAGAGTTCCGAAGAAATGTTTCAGTGAGTGGTGTATCACATTGCGAGTAAAAAAATTTCTTTTCCGGACAAGATATCTGGAAAGATTTAATGCGGGATTTTTCAAAAATGGGTTACATGAAGTTTCGCTTTCCCGAAAATTTCTGGAGGATTCCGCCGTTAAGTACCGTTACATAGTAAAATAACTACATTTCTTGGTTTTGTAATAAAAATATAGCTTTCGTTTAATCCCTATTCGTTGAAAGTGTTAAATATAGATATGAACTTGAGGCACAACTAGCTTAGTCTTTGAGTTGCTACTTGTTTTGATTTGCTAGCTTTGTGTTTTATTTTTCTTCTATTGATTCTTTTGTTTTAAAGTGCTTAATTAAGTATATAGCAAACATTTTTTTTGCAATGACTATTTTATACTAAAAAACTCTCCTTTTAACCCTCCGAGTGGAACACATCTAGAAAAAAATTCTCCAAAATACACTGTCAGTGACCAAAGAGTTCTATGATTTTTACCTTCCCCCTTTGTCGACTAGAATGGAATATGAAAACCCACCCTCGTTATTGTCCCTTTATTTCCAGTTATATATAGATATATAAGTAGATATCATAAATTGTTAATTTTTAATACACATAAAGCTCGTCAAGTCTCGAATATTATCCCATAAGAAATAATGGATTCTAAAAGTACATATAAAAATATTGTTTGAGAGACTTATTTATATTTTTTCACGAAAGTCATCCAAGATATTTAAGGGGTGCAATTAGAGATACGTCTGTTACCGCAAACGAAATACTTCGAAATAGAGATTTACAAAGCCGTGAAAAGCTATCAGCGTCTTTGTGCCTGAGGGGTGCATCCCTCTAGAAATGTCAGTGAAAGAGGGGTGTAGTTTCTAAACAATAGACCTGAACCTCCTACCTCAAAACTCCATGGAGGAAAGCGCTGGCAAAAGTGTACATTACGTCCATTTTCGGAGCGTTTTTGGACGTCGAAAATTGTACGTTTTGAAGTCATCATCAGTTTAGCGGAATTGTACGTGCGAACCGCTTAGAGGGTTAAATTAACTATCTGTTTCTACTAAAAAATAACTATTAAACCATAAGGAGCGATTAACACATTGTGTGCGGGTACATTTCGCAACGAAAATTGAACCGAGAGCGAGCGTTTTGCTCGTAAATTTAGTTATTCAGTTAAACTTTAATAGATTGAAAATTATTTAATTTTACATCAGTCGCATCGGCTGATGCAAAAACCAGTTTTTATTTGTCTAAATATTTCCAGAATCTATGTAGTGGACAAGAACATTCGGCTTCGTTTTCCTGTATATACCATTATTTTTGTACCCACAAAAAAAACCATGTTGTTACACTAACCCGTACTAGCACGTGACCCGCGCTCAAGTATCAATCGTCAGAAGACGTACTAGTACGTCCCACATACAATGTGTTAATGTGTTCCTTTGGAGACTGTAATGACCAAAGTTTATATGCCATCCAGTCTTGCAAAATGGAAATTAACATTAAAGTAACCATCTCAGTTCTTTCTAGGTTAAATATACCTCTTTGGTAAACTCTTCTTTCTGCTGCTTTATCCATTAATGCTCAGCATTCCTTTTTGGGTCTAGTTCAAAAATAGTTTGTAGAATTTTTGTTTTGTGGAATCGAGTTTTCCTTTGCAGCGAAGTCAGATAGCAATATTAAAGTCTTCCAAGTTTTCAAGTATTTGTTATTTTTAATATTGTCTTTGGGATTAATATTATATGATTTTCAAGCCTAGTACATAGATTTACTTTTATGGAAAATGCTTCGACTGAAATAGGGACAAATAGCTTTATCTGTTATAAAGTTTCTCTTAACAACAACACCATGTTTTATGTGGTACCGTAAAAATTTCATATCATGATTTTTTATGAATAACATTAAAACAGGGTTCCCACGGTCATGAAAAGTCATTGAAAAGTGCTTAAATTTTCTTTTTGTTTTTTAAGGTCTTAAAAGTTTTTGAATTTTCTTTGAGGTCATTGAATTTGAGGTCCGGTGTTTGATTTTTCTTTTCAAGTCCCTGCAAGATGTTATGTAGCCTCCACACTATGGCCAATTGTTCACCACTTCCTAATGGGGACCTTGAACGATGGTTCAGGGGTTGCATCCACACGCTGAGGAACTCAATGAGTGAGCTCATGGATTTATCCATTGGGTCTACTGCGCACTTTAGTGGCGCATCTGGCTGCCTTTGACCTTTGGAGAAAAACCACCTTCGAAGCCATCGTTCGTCAAGGCTATTTTATCGTTTGCTGCCATCAACCACCATAAGCCATACCCCCTCCAGACGGTGGTGATGGCTTGCAGTGGACCATAGTGTGGGGGGGAGGCTTTAATTCATGTCTGCACTGAAAATTGAGAAGGACCTTTATCGGCAATTGTGGGTGTGTCACGTGACTCATCTTTCAGGTACAGCAAAATGCACTAGCTACTGTCGCTGACTTGATAAAGTATGATTTAAAAAGGGATATCAAAAAATAAAAACTTTCGAATACTTTAAAAAGAAACTGTATTTTTAAACCAGTATACGTGTACTTATAGCCCTTCCTTTTTTTTACACCATTTCAAAAGCCTGATTTTTTTTTCTGGGAAAAGAGTGAACATTATATGTATAGTTCTACTGTTTTGGGGATAATTTTTTTTTTCAATTATGAACACCGTATCAAAGAGGTGCTTGAAAAAATATCAGGTTTTGGAAAAGTCATTGAAAAGTGCTTGAAATTTTCAGAAGCAAAAGAGTGGGAACCATGTATAATGACATCTGATCATTAATAAAGACTGGCTGTAATGTTCAAAAGTATTTCATTATTTTTAACTTCTATTTAAGTTATTCATCTTTGTTGTAACGTCACTGGATCTTCGGGTAGCGTGTGGGTGTCGAAATAGTTATGACACTACATACAGTTTAGAAGAATAACAACGTTTATTATTGATTATATAGAAGTTATGTACAAATTTTCCGAATGGAAATCACAGTGCTCAGGTGAGCTGGTGCGGAACTAAAAGTCCCAGGTTCGAGGCGAACCTAAAAAGAAAAAAAAAACAATCTGCGGTCAGGTGAAGACAGATACCGTTGTACAGGAATACAACTGGGACTCCTTGAGTCTCGCACAAAACTGGAGAAAGACTCTCCAAAAAAGCAAACCGCAACTGTCGTTGCCTTCCGCTCTTGTCCTCCTAGAAACTCTCCGAAACTCTCCGGCGAAAGGAAAACTCTCCGGCGAAAAACTCGCGCTGTCCTTTCGTCTCTTCCCATTGGCTTCTCCTTCCCGCGTCGCTGTCTATCTAGCCCCCAATTGGTTCGTAAGTTGGCGCCACACAGTCTAACATTTCGGAGTCACTTCCGACCTTCTAATCACCTCGGACATCTCAAGGTGTGTCGAAGCGAAATCTCTTTGTAGTGCAGTGTCAAAAACCCAGACAGAAAGTCGCCTTTGTCTAAGTTTTAACAAAACCTCTTAGTGAAGCCATTGGGGTGTAGCGACGTCACAACATATATTTGGAAGAAATGATTCGGGCATTAGTGGTTTAAAGAAATCCGAAACTACACACTGCACTTCTATGGCCGACAGGAACATACTTTTCAAGTAACTTTCAATGTACCAAAGGCTCCGATACTGCATAGTGATAGATCAGGACTATAAGATGGATATTCGAGTACCATTCACTTCAAAGAATGTGCTTCTATTTTGCAATATTTTCGATATGGGGATGGGCATTACAATGAAGCAGAATTACATCATTTCGCAGTTTTCTCTGATGAGTCAACTTTAGATGCACATTGGAACCTCTGCAGTGTTTTGCAATACTGTTCCCGGAAATGGTGACAAATGGATACATGAATTCAATAAGATATGGTCCAAAGTTGTCATTATTAAACTTTTAGCATTTTCCAACACACATTTGGAAATAAATGAATACTCCAATTATACCATGTCTCGAGGTCGGTTCTTATATATGAGTATCGACAACAATCTAATTTGCATATGTAACGGCATCACATTATCAAACGGAAACTTCTTGATCGTCTCTTTTACTTAAAACTGTAAATAATGGTAAGTGACAAATATACTGTTAAAAATTACGAGAGTTCCTTTCTTCAGAAGTACCACAAGTCTGTAAGGTTCTACAAGCATGAAAAGTTAAGGATCCTGATTTAGATGGTAAAACAAATCTTTTACCTATATTTTATAATTTACCTATATTTTATAATACACCTATATTTTATAATAAACACTTCAAATTATTGAGCCAGGCTATAACTATACAATGCCCAGTTGAAGACCTGAAAAGAAATCTATTTTAATCTTTAAAGCTAGATTCAGCTTATAAAAAGAAACAATGTTATATATATATATATATAGTAACATCGGCTATAATATTTCTGGAATATAGATTAATCTTTCCGTTGAAAATTAAACCAATCAATTCCTTAGAATCATATTATTCCGTGGATATAAAATGAATAGGAAGAAGGGCTATAATTCTCATAAATAAATATTCGTCACTATAATCGAATGTGTAAACATGATTTTCAAGTCATTGTTTTAATTAAATTAATGCCTGCAGGAGAACTCTACACATTATTTTGAGCTTTAATAAAAAGATTAAGAAATTAATCTGTTATCGTTCTTTGTCATTTTAAATATTTATTTTTCAGCCTTTTTATCACTCACTTTGAAATCTCCAAATGAAAATAATTATTTTTCAGATTAAAACTTGTTTACATGCTAAGAATAATACTTCATGAGTGATAAAAAGAAACGGATAATTATTTATAAAAGGAATTAGTAAAGAATAACTTTACTGAGCAAAGAAAATCTTCATGCTGTATTTTAAAAGATAAAATTAATTTCATTATAATGTATTCGATATCACTCGAGGTGCATGCATCTAATAACTGCATGGCATTTATAGATAACCATACCGTTCTAAGCATTGTACAAAGAAAGATTATGAAACAAAAAGAAGAGTGGAAACATATATAGTAATATAAAAACAATTTACATTCTTTATTTATAAAATGTATGGATTTCATTTCTCTCGAGTGTTTATTAACTAAAATCAGTGAAGATTAGAAAAGTGTGATTTATGGTAAAAGTTATAAATATAATCTACAGATCTTCACTAATATAAAACCAACCGTGACTTGGAAATAACGAAAATGTTCGCATGTTTGAAAAGTTAAAAAACCCCGAAATCCAAATAAATTTAATTCAAACTATGGCCGAATGGTTAGGACACTTATCTTCAGAACCGGAGTTCGAGAGTTCAAATCCTGTTGCTGGCATGGATATTAGAAGCCGTTCGGAAAAGGCTTTAAGCAGTAGGTCCCTGTATCATTAGCCCTCGGGAGGGAAATAGTAGACCGTAGTGCTCCAAACCAAATAAATTTAAGATGAAAGATAGTCGAATGGTTAAAACGCTGATCTTCGGTACCGGAGTTCGAATCCCAATGCTGAATGGATGTTCGTAGCCATTCGGAATCGGCTCTAAGCAGTAGGTCCCTGTCTCATTATTCTTTTGTTGCAAAATAGTAGACCGTAGCGCTCCAAACTAAACCTAGGAAATTAAAAAAAATAAAAGTACCTATTCTCCTGTCTATTCTTTCCAATCTCCTGTCCAGTGTAGCAAAATAGTAAGCCGTAGCGCTCCAAACCAGGCTTATGTACTCCAAAGTATGTTACGTTTACCTCGGGAGAAAAACAGTAGACCGTAGTTCTCCAAACAAAACAAATTTAAGCAGAACGATAGCTGAATGGTTAGGACGTTGATCTTCGGTACCGGAGTTCGTGGAATCGAATCCCACTGCGGTATGGATGTTCGTAGCCATTCGGAATCGGCTCTAAGCAGTAGGTCCCTGTCTCAGTAGCCTTTTGTTGCAAAATAGTAGACCGTAGAGCTCCAAACAAAACCTAGGAAATTTAAAAAATAAAAGGACTTATTCTGATGCCCATTCTTTCCAATCACCTGTCCAATGTAGCAAAAAAGTAGGCCGTAGCGCTCCAAAGCAAATTTACGTACTCCAAAATATGTTACTTTTAACTTAAACTTTAAAATTAAGACACAAAATGTTATTAAAGTTGTAAAAGCTTTATTAAATTACTATATATCCGGAAAGAACAGTTACAGAAACAAAATTCCAGCGGTTTTCGCAGCGTAAAAATATAGTTTATATATTTGCCCAGAATAATGTAAATTTTGGTATAAAAGCCAATTTTTAAGGTAATTAGTCTCGCTAAGAATGTGTAGTATATTTTGAAGCATAAAAGTCTTATAAAATGCCACTAATTGAATTACTTCGGTGATATTTCTCTCCTTTTTTATGAGTTAGGGTTAGCAAAATTCAAAGTGAGTTCGAAATCCACCCCATCCCCCTTTTTCGAGCGTTTAATGCTATTATTTCAAGTCTTATTCTCCCTCTTATTCTATACTAACTTCATTCTTGATATGAATTTAGTATAGAATAAGAGGGAGCAGCGAGGGCGGAGCGTAATATTTAAACTGGACTGTGTTTACTCGACCCTCATATACTCTAATTAGTCCTTCATCGGGTGTAGGCCTAGCACGTTCGGTAGAGGGTCTGCTCATTTGATCAGCGTGCTTCTCGGGTTGACGGTTCTGTCCCCGACTCAACCAAATTTTTCTAAATGTCTAATTAATTTAATATTTTCTGCTTTTTCTTTTAAATTCTTATTCCTAAAGTCGTTTTATTATTTTTAAAATAAATGTTTGTTGTTTTTCGACTGTTTTCCTAAACTATAGATCCGATTCTAAAATAAATTGGTATGAATAAGCGTCGTATCACAGCGAAAAATACTGTCATATTTAAAACGTTCGAAATCCACCTTGTCCTCCTTTTCGAGCATTTAATGCCATTATATCAAGCCCTATCTTAGGAGCAGGCTATTAAATTTATCAATTTATCACATAATAAATAAGTAAAAATAACAATTTTTTCTAGCATTATGACGTCATTCCTTTATCTATCTCATTTAATTATTTGTTTTAGATTATTTAAATATCTTCTGTATTATTTTCATAAGTTTTATCACTAAACTCAGATATTACGTAAATAATTTTCTCTTATATTTGGCTTAAATAATAGATTAGGTACATGTGTGATAATTTTAATCGATTATTTTTGTAGAACGATAATTCTCAGCCAAAAAACAAAACATTTTTTTTACTTACCTCATACGGTACCTTTACAATTCTGGAAAATTAAAAATTTTACTGATCCCGTCATATGACGGGCTATATGCTAGTAGATAATAAAAGAACATTATTCACGTAATATCTAAGTTCCGTGATAAAACGTATGATAATAATGCAGACGATATTTAAATAATTTAAAATAAGAAATGATTAAATGAGATGGTTAAAGGAATGACGTCATAGTGCTAGAAAAAAAGTTTATTTTCATCTACTTATAATGTGATAAACTAATGAATTTAAACATCGCCTGCTCTTAACCGGAGAAAATATGGTTTGAAATAATGGCATTAAAAGATCGAAAAAGGGGAAAGGGATGGATTCTGAACGTTTTTGAACTCGGTTTGAATTTTGCTAACCCTAACACATCAGTTGGCATATAATCCGGAAAGTCACTTGCATATCAAATTTATGGTGGGCAATTATATATATATATATATATTAATATATGTATATATATATATATAAATATATATATATATATATATATATATATATATATATATATATATATATATATATATATATATATATATAAATATTTATATATATATATATATATATATATATATATATATAATATTAATATTAATATTAATATATATATCGACACACACATATATACAAGATAAATATTTTTGCATTAAAGAACAAGAACCGCGTTTTAAACTAGGCAATACAATAATATTAAAATAATCTAATAATTGTCAGTTATTTAAACATACGCACTTCGTGTTTAATATCATCTTTTCCTAATAACAGATGTTAGCAAATGCAGTATGAAATTCAAATTATTGCAATCAATTAGAAATCAAGAAAAATAATATAAACAATAACTACATGTAAATATTTAAATGTGATCTCACACTGACCTTTATCAATAGAAAACAAAATGTTGGATAAATAATTTATATTATTTTATACAATTTTATACAATTATTTATTTTTTATATTACACAATTTATATTTTATACAATTTTTTCTTTCAAATTAATGCAATCTTGATTATTAATTTTGTAAGTTTTCATTTATTAAGTTTATTTTACACTTAGAGCTTCTTTTTTTTTATTTAAACTGTTTTTATGTATCGCATAACAAATTTGCAGGTAACTATATCAAAATATATATAGTAAAATACTATTTGTCGGTTTTAAACACTGAATTAAAATACATAACCATTATTTACAAAAACGATAAATTTTCATTTATTAAGTTTATTTTACACTTAGAGCTTCTTTTTTTTATTTAAACTGTTTTTATGTATCGCATAACAAATTTGCAGGTAACTATATCAAAATATATATAGTAAAATACTATTTGTCGGTTTTAAGCACTGAATTAAAATACATAACCATTATTTACAAAAATGAGCAGTTAATATTTTATATTCTTGTTTATTACCACCTGTCCGGCATTCAGTGTTTTTGATAAAGAAACAAATACCCGTTTTTCTAGTGTTAAATGTCGATCCCATTCTACTGCTTTCATGATTAAAAACGAAGAAAAACGTTTAGCCATTGTAAACTTTTTTGCAATTTCCGTTTTAATTTCATGCCTAAATTATCCTCAACTTTTAAGTCGTAAAAGTACAATGAAACTATCCTTTTTTAAAAGAAAAAATTAAATAGAGTCTGTATTTTTCAGAGAAGTAAAACAACAGCATTGGTCATACAAGATTTCAACCTGAATGTTCTACACGTCATGAATAAATGTCTCAAAAGTTTAAATGAGTATAATTCTCCAGTCGTATTGTATTTGAAACGATTCAACATAATTTCCATTGACTTGGTGACGATTGGCCAATGCGAAACATGTCTTGCTTGCCCTAAATCTATCTTGTGTCGAAGAACCTATTCCGTTGATTATTATTATACATTATTATTACGAACAATAAAGGTCATATACTAAAAAACTACAACCACCACAATGCATTTAAAGAGTTGAATCTTGTTGGGCCATTTTCTGAATTTGTTATCCTAATGCATTATTCGCTTTTCTCTTCCTAACAGAATCTAAAGATTTATTAATATCAGTTCCGACAGCTATTAGCATTATGTGTTATATTTCAGTTTCATATCGGAATCATTTTTTAAAAGATGTTTTACATTTTCGCGATTAAAGTATTAGTTTTACATTCTGAACACTTTAATGCCTAAATCATTTCTTCTCAATGCACATTAATTTATATCTTAACACGTTGCGTGCGGGTACATTTCACAGCAGAATTCTACCGGGAGCGGGCGTTTTGCGAGTACATTAAGCATAAAAATTATAAAATATTTTTATAGTATTCAGTCGAAGTTTTTAGTTTCATGATTTTGAATTTTTAAAAGATTCTTTAGAATATATCTACTTTTAACATTTATTCTGCATGTTCCATGATATATAATGGTTAACCAACTATCGGATGATTAACTATCAATGGTTATAACTTTTCACAACAAAGTTAAAATCCCACTAGTAATACGAAGAGCTGTTCAAATTCAGCTTTAAGCAGTACGTCGTGGTTTAGTTTTTGGGGTAAAATGTTCACTTTAGCTCACAAAACGTAACTAAATTATGGTACAATGACTACTATACGTATTGCAGAATTTCAACCCTGTTAACACATTGTGTGCGGGTACATTTCGCAGCGGAATTGTACCAGGGGCGGACGTTTTGCGCGTAAATTTTGTTATTCAGTTAAATCTCAATAGATCGAAAGCTATTTAATTTTTTAACCAAATTTTCTTATTTTATATTGAAATATATAAACAAATATATAAATAGAAATATATAAATAACAACCATAAGATTTTTGTAAACAAAAAACATATTTTTTAGTGGATAAATTTATAATAGTATCTTAAATATGAAAAATCAAACAGAAATAGTAATATATAGTTTTAATTTTTTCAAATTATATTATATATAAACATTTTTACATTATAAAAAAAATGAAAAGAGCAATCATAAAACGAATAATGTAAAAACTAGTTTTTATTTGTCTAAATTTTCCCAGAATCTATGTAGTAGACAAGAACATTCGGCTTCGTTTTCCTGCATATACCGTTATTTTTGTACCCACACACAAACCATGTTGTTAAACTAACCCGCACTAGTACGTTATCCACTCAGAAGTATCAATTGTCAGAAAACATACTAGTACGTGTCCGGCACTCAAGTATCAATCGCCAGAAAAAGAAGTACTACGCATACAATGTGTTAACTTAAAATTTATTTAAATGCTCTGTCTGGTTTGTTAAATAGTTTTAAATATACATGCATTAACTGACTCTCCCCTACCTTGGCTTCATGGATTTTTTTAATGGGATTATGATGAGGAAATTATTTTTTAGACAGATATTATAAGTATAGCAGTTCACAATATAAAAAAAGTTTTATGTGATAAGCAAGAGGGTTAGACATCATGCTATGCCATTTATTAAAAAGGGGAAATTTCTTAAAAACAACTTTATTAGCTATCGTACATAATCATAGTAATCGAAATTGTAGGTTTATAAGATATAATTGTTTTTCTGAATTTTAGCTTTTGTTCCTTCTCAAAAGTAAATTTATGTGAAAGGCTGGAAAAATAAAATATGAATCCAAATTATAAATCATTACAAAATTATAAATAACAGCAGGTACTTAAAAAAGTGGGGGATATATTATAAGGACGGCATCTACCTTCACTTTAAAACAGTCATCTTTAAAATGGGTTGCCTCGAGTAGTTTGAAATAAAAATGTAAAAAATGCAACATAGATTGTAGCTGCAGATTAAATTCATAAGCAGCATGTAATCATCTTGGGTTTGAAATAAGGTTTTGTGTCGGTAGCTAACATTCTGAACTATCTGGGTTTCTGGGTTTGTGTGTGGTTACCACTTTGATGCATTTTAATGCAATTTTTGTGAAATGTAATCATCCCCATGCGTGTCAATAAGAACGAAATATCAAAAGACATTTTACGCATAAGAAATTTCTATGGACTTTATTTCAGTTGTTTGTTTAAAAAATAAATAAATAAATACAAGAACACTTAATTTGTTATTCGTGATGATGTAAGAGTAGGTGACGCCAGAAACACTAATTATATTATTTTTTAAAAAATCAAAAGTTGTGAGTACCCTTCCCTCAACTTTCTCGTATCCTCTATATAAAAATATCCTAAGTTATCTGTCTGTCTTCGAATTTATGAAGCGGTTGGATCTGGAATAGATAGAGGCATCCATATTGGAATCTTGATGAGTTAGGGTTAACAATGTTCAAAATCCACCCCTTCCCCCTTTCCAATCGTTTAATACCACTATTTCAAGCTCTATTTTCCACAGTTAAGAGTAGGTGATTAAATTCCTCAATTTATCTCAAAAGTAGATGAAAATAACATTTTTTTCTAGCATTATGGCGTCATTCCTTTAACCATCTCATTTAATCATTTCTTATTTTAAAATTATTTAAATATCGTCTGCATTATTTTCGTACGTTTTATTACTGATCTTAGATATTACGTACATAATTTTCTTTTATATTTGGCTTAAATAATAGATTAGGTACATGCGGGAAAATTTTAAATTTAATCGCTGATTATTTTTTGTTGCAATGAAAACTTTATCACTGGTATTAACAATAAATTCTTTTCATAAAAATTTAGGAGTCGATTTCACGGACTAATAAATATCTAGCTTTGAAGTTATATATATTTGAAAATTAAGATATATATAAAAATTAAGTTATGTCTGTCTGTAATGGTATTTCACACTCGGGAAGGATAAAAATCTCGAGGTCAATTTTCGGCCAATTACAACACTTCTCTTTTACTACGTATACCAGAAAATAATAAAATACTGACCAAATTAAAAATTCAGCTGTATGACATTCATTTTTATTACTACTACCAGCTTTTGTATAATGTAACTATTTTACACGCTTTAAAATTAAAAAAAGTACTACTATTTGAGCTGAAAAATCCTCGTTATAACAACTTATTTTCTATTCAATATACAACAAAAAATATTCAATTTAGAATAAAAGTTTTCGAGATTATTAATATCTAATATTATAAAAATGATTAAGTTTTATTTATGAAGCAATTCATTTCTGAAAATTTTAATACAGGTATACCAAGAGAGAAAAAAAGCATAAAAATCCACTAAACCGAAAAATAACTTATGAAATTTATAAATTAAAAACAAATTTTTTATATCAAATGTATATATCTGTTTTATTCTGTGAGCCTTAATATTTATATAAATGTATTTTATTTCATATCACAATAAAAAATAATTTTTGTGAAAATTTTCAATTTTTTAAAGTTTTTAATTTTTTAAAATTTAAGAACAATTTTTTTACATGTAAAATTTTGGTTTACACAATAAAAGATAATTTATTTCATTTTGGCTAAAAAATCTTATTTTCTAGCATAAATCTTTCAAAAGTTATCTTACTTTTAAATGAATTTAATTTTTATGTGGTGTGCAATATCCAGATTATTTTTAAAAATTGGTTATTGGAAAAGAGAATTAAATATCTTAAGTTAGAATATTATTAAACACTTTGTAAAAAATCATTCTACAAAGAGTAAATTTTTTTATTTTATATTAAATAGGAAAAAATGTTATAAAAATATTTTAAGTCTCGAAAGGTACTATGTCTCTTTAATTACACTCAAATAAGGTCACAGGACATTAATGTACGCGTTGTTTTAAACTGTTGATTACTTTCGAAAAGTAATGTGTTTAACATCATTAATTCTTTTAAAATAATACAAATGAGCCAAAGTATAAAATAGTACAAATAATTAATATAATACAAATGAGTTGAATTATATTAATTATTGTAATTAAAATAATAGAGATATAGTAATTAAAATAGTATATATTATATAGTAATTAAAATAATACAAATGAGCATTTATTTAAAATATTTCAAAACATCCAAACTTCTTTTACAAAAACTGTTTTAATATTTTAAAAGCATTCTTAAAATATATTTTTGTAGATCTTTCAAAAAAAGAAAAATTTTTAGTAAAAAGTTTGAGCAATAAATCAGAATTTATTATGCTACAACAGAGCTAAACTGACGGTACAATGGATCTGTTTTGTTTGAGCTTCTTTTTGAAACGTGCGAAATGAAAAATATAAACTAAGAACTGCATTATCAAAACCGAAAAATCTTGAATAAAAGTTTTAAGAAATGTTTCAGAATTTGTTGTGCTGGAAGAAAAATAAGTGTAAGGGGTATGTGATGCATTTCTCTTTACCAAATTTGACCCCATTTTCAAAGTTTGTTATCAGAAAAATATATAGAATTAAGATGAAAAAATTACAACCAAAAGCTAAAAATCTTTCAACTTCAACTAAAAGCCATTTATTTAATTAGACAATTTGTTATACCAGAATTAGCTGTATGACGAAAAAAATGACTTAATACATTGTGTGCGGGTACATTTCGCAGCGGAATTATACCGAGAGCGGGCGTTTTGCTCGTAAATTTAGTTATTCAGTTAAATCTCAATAGATCGAAAATTATTTCATTTTTTAACCAACTTTTCGTATTTTATATTTAAATATATAAACAAATATATAAATAGAAATATATAAAATAACAACCATAAGATTTTTGTAAACCAAAAAATATTTTGTTTAGTGGATAAATTTATAATAGTATCGTAAATATGAAAAATCAAATAGAAATAGTAGTATATAGTTTTAATTTTTTCCCGTTCTGTGGTTCCGCATCGAGTGATGTAAAAACTAGTTTTTATTTGTGTAATTTTTTTTCCAGAATCTATGTAGTAGACAAGAACATTCGGCTTCGTTTTCCTGTATATACCGTTATTTTTGTACCCACAAACAAACCCTGTTGTTACACTAACCTATACTAGTACGTGTCCCGCATACAATGTGTTAACATATTGACGGACAGTAGGAACAACTAAAGTTCGAAAATTAACATTGTTTTTATAACTTTTAGAATATTAGAAATATATTTTTACTCTTTCTGCTTAAATAAGCTTAATTTTGATTAATTAAGCACCTTTAATTAGGTTGCGTCTATAACTGTCATGGCGCCAGCGGACTCTAGACACTAAGTAATGGCGGCTATAACAGCAAAATTTTAAAAACGTAAATGCTAGGTTTAATGACTCAAATAAGCAATTTTTTGTGTGCAACAAAGTATTTTTGGGAGTTTTACACGAAATGTTAGTTCATAATCAAAGAAAAATAAATATATAATAAAAACTTATTATAATTTTATAATTATTACACATTATTTTCGATGTGGAGAACGAAATACAACCTAAAAGATTGTTTCAAAAACATGACACTAGGTTTCTACTTGTACGTCGGTAAATGCGCATTTGTGCCACTATAGCCGTAGTGTCTAAAAGCGACCATTTCGTTTTGGACAGCTTTTGTCGTCATGTTACTTAGTGAACTTTGCTTTGACGCAAGTGTTATTGATTGAAGCATCTAACATTTGAAAAATGTCTAAAACTTAAGCTATTTTAACTGTTATGCATTGTCGTTTAAGAATTCAAAAAATGGGGAATATCCCCCCCCTCGAATTTTTTGTATCATAGAAAAGAAAAGTAATTATTTTCGTTAGTCATGTTTTTGTTTTACAAACAATATGAGCTCTATCACATATCTTATAGCTACTTTAACATGTTATTTTAGGAACTATAGTATGAGAAGGCAATAACAAATGGAGGTAGCCATTCAGCAACCTAAAGAAGTAGGCATACTGCAGCCTCTGTTTACTGGAAGTAAACAGAAAGTTGATAGTTTGGTTTGGTTTGGTTTGGAGCGCTACGGTCTACTGTTTTGCACACGAGGGCTAATGAGACCGGGACCTACAGTTTAAAGCCGATTCCGAACGGCTACAAACATCCATGCCAGCACAGAAAGTTGATAGAAAGCCACAATTTTGCTACAACGGACTTTAAAATTTGGTTTCTCTAAGTTAATAAAAAAAACATTGTGTTCACACACACAAAATTAGTTTAATCCTCGTGTAAGGAAATAGTAAACTATATCGCTCCAAACCAACCAACCGAAATTAGTATTCTCGAACTGAGAGGTTAAAAACGTGAAAATAAATCAAAATTTCGAAAGATTATAATACTTTCCTTATACTACGTATACGAGAAAGTAAAAATTACAATGTACAGTATAAAAGTACAGCATAAAATCTTAAAATATTACTTAGTTTTGAAATAGATTTACTTCTGTATTATTCTGACCAGAAAACTTCAAAATATCATTGGCAAAAATAGTCAAGAGAAAGTGTAACACGTAGAGCGTTAGTTACCGGAGTTCATTGAGATATAATCTTCATTTTGGCAAACAGGTAATTTCGTAGCCAATCAGAATCGTCTTTAATTTGTGGATTCTTGGCTAATTAGCCCTTGTGCTGCAAAACATTGGTCATAGCTCTTAAACAAAACCATTCAGATTTTAAAAAAAATCGGTAAACAATAATTAAGTTTGTAAGTTTTGTGCTGTACCTAATATTTGAGAAAGGAATCTAATAGTATGAAGCCAGTCGGCTAGTACAATGATTAACACCGAGTGTTTCAATGAATTGAGTATGAATTCCGATTAGGACCCGATTAAATGCCCCATCAGATTCAAAGCTAGCATATGCATCTTGATATACCTATTGGCGGTCTCACCAAAGTCATTTAACAGCTAACCGCGATTGACCCATGGTACCAACCAATGGCGGGACGCCATTTTCCGTTTAAACAGAAATTAATCGCGGTTAGCGATTAAACGACTGAGGCCAGCCCCCAGACTTTTATGAAAAGAATTTGTTAATACCGATGATAAAATTTTCATTGCAACAAAAAATAATCAATGATTAAATTTAAAATTATCACATACGTACCTAATCTATTATTTAAGCCAAATATAAAAGAAAATTATTGACGTCATATCTAAGTTCAGTGATAAAACGTATGAAAATAATTTAAAATAAGAAATGATTAAATGAGATGATTAAAGGAATGACGTCATAATGCTAGAAAAAAAATGTTATCTTTATTTTTTTATGAGTTAAATTGATAATTTAATCGTCTGCTCTTAAAAGGGGAAAATAGGGCTTGAAATAATGACATTAAAAGCTCAAAAAGGGAGAAGGGATGGATTTAGAACGTTTTAAAGACCACAGTATATTTCGCTGTGATATGAAGCATATTTATACCAATTTATTTTTGAATCGGTTCGATAGCTTAGGAGAAAATAATCTTTACTTGCTTTGAATTTTACTAATCCTATCTCATTAAAAATCCAATATGGATGCCGAACGATTGGTTAATCAGTTTAGGTTCGAATCCAATCATGGATGTTCATAGCCTTTCGAATCTGTACTCTCATTGGTGTTGCAAAAAGTAGGAATCGATGCCGAACGATGGCCGATTAGGCTGCCTTCGGTAGGAGTTCAGACGGGTTCGAATTCCACAGTGACATGGATGTTCATAGCCTTTCGGAATCGGCTTTAAGCTGTAGGTCCCGGTCTCATTAGCCCTCGTGTTGCAAAAAGGAGACCGTAGCACTCCAAACCAAACCAATCCATTCCAGATCCAACCGCTTCATAAATTTGAGGACAGACGGACAGATAACTTAGGCTATTATTATATAGGGGATTAGCATATAGCCCGTCATATGACAGGATCAGCATAATTTTTAATTTTCCAGAATTGTAAAGTACTCTATATGGCAGATTAAAAAATGGTTTGTTTTTTGGCTGAGAATTATCTGGTACGCGCTCAATAATTTGTTTATATTCATACTCTTCTAAAGCCTCCCGATACTGTGAATGTAGTGTAGAATCACGTCGAATTCGTTTAGAAAGATAATTCAAAGTTTTCTTAGCTACGTCGAAATTCTCGTTCAGTTTTTCCAAAAATTTTTTTGCCACAGTAATTATCGGAAGAAAAGGAATGAAACTATCATTTCCACTACACCCTGTAGGTAGATAGAATTTGTTGTTCATACCGGCCACAAAATTTTCATGGCAACAAAAAATAATCGATGATTAAATTTAAAATTAACCCTATGTAACCTAATCTATTATTTAAGCCAAATATAAAAGAAAATTATTTACGTCATATCTAAATTCGGTTATAAAACGTACGAAAATAATGCAGACGATATTTAAGTAATTTAAAATAAAGGATTAAATGAGATGAAGTGATAGCAGATATCATTTCATCATACATAATGATAGAAGAAAAATGTTATTTTTACCTTTAAATTATGACAAATTGATAAATTTAATGGTCTACTCTTAACCCTTAATTTGGTATTGTATGCTGTGCCATATAAACTTTAAAAAAAATAAAGTGCTAAAGAAATATTATAATTTCAATATAATTATTAATATTTATTCTCATAAACTAGTCGCACTTTATGAAAAAAATGTTTTTTGAGTGTTAGCAACACTCAAACATTCCTATTTCAGTATTTGTTTCAATTCAGAATGTTTATTTTTTTTTTCCAAATAAAGGGTTAACAGGGAAAAATAGGGCTTCAAATAATTTTATTAATTGCTGGAAAATTGGGGTAGGAGTGTATAGAGGTCAAAGCCGGAAATGAGGCAACGAGTATGAAATGAAATGTGTCTTCCACGCCTTTACCACTAGTCCATGAAGATTATATAATATATAAGTTTTATGAATCGGTTGGCAACGAGAATGACTATGTGCCGAACTCTCATAAAATTTCAGGTAGGCGGTTGGCAACAAGGAAGTGGAGAGAGCGGTCTGCGAGGAGCGGAGGGATTTTTTTTTCTTTTTTTTTTTGTAAAATGTATTGTAACGAATTCTCGTTACATTAAATTTTGATACAGACTTAACTAAAACCTCAGAAAAGACGGCATGATGTATAAGAACAACGAAAGTGCCTTTTGTGAACTTTCGAACTGGGCTCTTCTTTACATAGTGAAAGGCCGTTGTTTAGCGTAGAATGGGATGCTGAATAGAGGATTGTTGACATAGAAGACCATCTTAAATCATTCTGTCTGAGACATTCATTGGGATGCTAGCGAACTGTTTCCAGTGTTCGTTTCAATGGCATCCCGAAGAAAGACTCTCACACTACAGCAAGTCCTCTACATTGCAACAATACTACAAGCCACAATACTTTCTTATCTTGTTCGCCAAGGGTTGTCCAAGGGCAACGCGTGATTGATCTAGATTACTGCAAGTTTCAATTGCACCTGCTGGCGAGAGAGCCGACACGCGTTGTCCCCAACACGTCATCAACCATCTGTCCGATCAGCTGGGACGGACATTCTGGCTGGCAGACGACTATATAAGAGGAGCAGAGTTCGAGGCTGGAAGAGAGGATTTTTGACCGATCGAGTGGTGTGAACTCATCGGCCCAGACTTCGAGGGAGCGACTGAGAGTGTCCTCCCCCACCCTTTTTTTCTCTCAGGAAGCTGATTCCTGCATCGATCATTTTTTTTCATTGTAGATATTCATCGTTTCATCTGTATTTTAGCATAACTTCAATATTGTGTTTGTTAATAAATATCATAGTCTGTACGTAGGCCTCCGCTATCCTTTTTCCGGGCTCACTTAGAGCCCCAGTACGCTACAGTATCTGTAAATGTGCTGTGTATATAAATATCTGGGTGCTGTGTAAAATCAGTTGCTTGACTTCTACGTTACCACTCTTATCACATGGATTGAATCTTTACTGAGTGGATTTCATAAGTTGCTAACCCTAACTCATCGAGAATGCAATATGGATGATTCTATCCATTTCAGGTACAACCGCTTCATAAATTCGAAGACAGACAATTTAGGCTATCATTATAGAGGGGAATTGTTACAGACTGGTAGCTATTGATGGAATTTTCCCCACTTAAAGAGTGAAAGTATCACTCTCCATATAATCCGATTAATCGGATTCCTTCGAGATAAACTGTCTTTTAATCGGAAGTTTCTATTGATTAAATCTTCATAAAGTACTATAATCTTTAACTAAAATACCATCTGTAGTGCTTTTTCCTTCAAGTAGATAATTGCTTGGACATATTTGAAACCTCCTAAATTGGGGAAAAAAAAAAAGATGTGATATCGTATGAACCTCTGGTGAAATGTAAACTACGCGAGTTGAGAAAGATCGGAAATTCAATCAAGCATTTGATGAGAGATATTATCTCACGAAAAAAACAAGAAGCCGGAAATCGATTCTCTTCCTTCATTAACCCAGAACACAAATAATTTCCGTTTCCGAGGAATACAATTGTTTCAGAAACGGAGATGCCTGGACTTCTTGCAAAAACATTCTCGTTCCGTTGTTAGAGGGAAAAAGGAAAACGAGTACAAAGATTGACTTGTTTTGCTGGAAAATATTTTTTGGTCCAAAGATTTTTGAGTTTTTACATTTTGTAAGTAATGTAGTTCTGAAACAAATATGAGTCAGCACAGATCTAGAAATTATAAAGAACTGCTCTTTTGAATATTAATATTTTTACTTAAGCATTTTATTATAAAGCTAGATAAAATATCACGAAAAACAGGCCAAATTATTAGTACAACAGCCAAAACTGAATCACTAAATAAGTTTATGTAAAGAATTTATGAATCCTTTATTTGTATACATTTGATAAAATTAAAACTGAGAGTATTTCAGACTAGCATATAGCCCGTCATATCATGGGATTAGTACAATTTTTAATTTTCCAGAATTGTAAAGTACCCTATCAGGAAGGTAAATTTTATTTTCTGAGAATTACACGCTTAATAATCTGTTCATCTTCATCTTTTATTATATATCATCGTTTATTATTCATCGTTTATTATTCTTCATCTGTTTATTTTCGTCTTAATCTCTGGATACTGTGAATGCAGTTTAGAATTACGTTGAATTCATTTAGTCAAACCGTGTAGTTATGTATAAAAACAAACACAAAAATGAACGAACTTCTTAATTTTTAAAGTGTATAACTTAAACGCTAGATAATTATTATTATGTGAAATAGACTCCTAGACTTTTATGAAAAGAATTTCTTGTTATTACCGGTGATAAAATTTTCATTGCAACAAAAAATAACCGATGATTAAATTTAAAATTATCACATATGTTCCTGATCTATTATTTAACCCTCTAAGCGGTTCGCCCGTACAATTCCACCAAACCGGTGATGACTTCAAAACGTACAATTTTCGACCTCCAAAAACGCTCCGAAAATGGATGCAATATACATTTTTGCCAGTGCTTTCCAGTGGGAGTTTTGAGGTAGGATGGTCAGGTCGATTGTTTAGGAACTGCACCCCTCTTTCACTGACATTTCTTGAGGGATGCACCCCTACCACCTGAGACACAAAGACGCTGATAGCGTTTCATGGCTTTGTAAATCTCTCTTTCGAAGTATTTCGTTTGCTGTAAAGATGCATCTCTAATTGCACCACTTAAATATCTTGGATGACTTTCGTAATAAACATAAATAAGTCTCTCAAAGAATATTTTTATTTGTACTTTTAGAATAAATTATTTCTTATGGGATAATATTCCAGACTTGACGAGCTTTATGTTATTAAATATTTACAATCTATAATATCTATTTATATATCTATATATAACCGGAAGTAAAGGGACAACAACGAGGGAAAAAACCATAGAACTCTTTGGCCACTGACATATTAAACCGCTTATTTTTTTGAGATTTTTTTCTTCGATGTGTTCCACTCGGAGGGTTAAGCCAAATATAAAAGAAAATTATTTACGTAATATCTAGGATCTGTGATAAAACACATGAAAATAATGCAGACAATAATTAAATAATTTAAAATAAGAGATGATTAAAGGAATGAAGAAAAAAATATTTTTACCTACTTATTATATGAGAAATCAATTTAATTCTTTAAACCGGAGTAAAAAAGGCTTAAAGTAATGGCATTAAAAGCCCGAAAAGGGGGCAGGGGAGGATTTTGAACATAAAACTATACGTTTTGAACAATAGTTTTCTTAAATTTTTAGTGGCATTGCAACTGATGGATAGAACTAAGTATAAATTCAACCGAAATGCAATATTTCATAGATTACACCAAAAACATAATTTTTTTATTCCTAAGTTTAAAATTTTACTATGAATAAAATCTGTAAAATATCGGTATTCCAAAAAGTTACTACCTGACAATGGCCGAATGGTAGGGTGCTGCTCCTCGGTACCGAAATCCGCTCTCCGAATCTCTTCTTCTGGCGTGGGTGCTCATAGCCGTTCGGAATCATATTTACTTAAGCAATAGATCCCGGCCTTATAAGCTCTCGTGTGGTAGAAAAGTAGACTGTAGCTGAATACACCCACTTTCTTTCTGGCGCTATACTAGAGTGAGACCTGCCCCCCCCCCCCCGACTTTACTGGGGCAGGTATGTTCAGTCGTCTCTGAAGATGCATTAAATTACCCTCGAAACTTAAAGGACAACAAAAACAACATTTATTTTCAACATTAATGAAGACTTAAAGTATAACCAACTATCATAGTTCAGAGTCTGAGTCTGTCTTATTCAGATTATATAGCCGAGCTTTATATATCCAATATAAAATTCCCTCTCTGCAAAAAACAGAGAGATGTTTCCAGGTTGCAGGCTCTATGTCGACTCATCGAACTCCACTCTCGGCAGATCTTCTCTCCCTTCATTGGGGGTGGGGGTGGGTGTCAGCTTCTCGAAACTGGATCCCTTCCGAAAAGGGAAATTCTGCTTTAAGATGCCCTGCCGCCCTGCAAGAAAAGCAAGCGACACATCCGAAAAAAACTTTATCAGACCCCGGCCCCTTTTGCCGGCCGGCTCCTATTTCCCTAAGGAACGCCTGGTGGAAGGGGTCAATGGAGGCGATTTTGCAGACATCGTGAAAGGTGTACATCTGTAAAACATAGGTCGTGGGGTCCAAATTCCTTACAGTTACTTTCCAAACTAAATTAAGCCGAACGGTAGACGATTGGTTAGGGTGCTGGCCTTCGGTACCGGACTTCGTGGTTTCGAATCCCAGTATGGCATGGATGTTCGTAGCCGTTCGGAATTGGCTTTAAGGAGTAGGTCCCGGTCTCATTAGGTCTCGTTTTGCAAAAAGTAGACCTTAGAGCTCCAAACCAAACCGAACAAAACTGAATTAAAATAAAACTATTTCTATTATCTGTTCACAATTCGGAACCAAGAAGGTAAATATTATATGTAGGCAGCCAAAATTATAAAATATTTATCTTTCATATATTTCTTTTTACATTGTTGTTTCAGATTGTATTATTGTATTAGAAAAAAATCTAGCAAATAAAATTTGCTATTCAGTTTCCGTATATAAATCATTGTAAATGTGTTATATTATGTACTCTTGAATGTGGCATTTTGACTTAAAACTGGTTTTATGAAGATTTAGAGTAAAAATAAATTTTGGTCTACGTTGTTTCAAGAAAAGATTTATTTTCTTTTTTTCTATTTCAGTTCAACGACGCTCAGGATCTCCAGGATAATCGGTCAACATGATTCTCTGGGCCTACCCTTCTAATCCCGAGATTTCTATCAGTGAGAACAAAAACAACAATGAACGAGAAAGATAAAAGCTAAAAGTGGAAAAGGATAGAAAAAAGTAGATTCGTGAGTTCATAATACAAGAAAAAAATAGAGTAGTTCACGGTCAGAGCGACACAATTTTTATGTGGCCAAGTACATCCAAAATGAACGAGAGTTCAGTGAAGTAACGAGAATCAACAATTTACGGTATGCATATTATGTTATTTATATAAATCCATATGAAGCAGATTAATGTAAAAATATCTTTCAAAATTTAATTACATTAGTTCTAGAAGTGATTCTGAAGTTTATACTAAACGTTGAAGATTTATATGTGTCACCACGTCAAGATATTTAAAAAGCGTTACAAGCTTCTTAGTAAAAAAAATACAAGAAAATAGAGAAATATTAAATACAGTGGACTCCGTTTAATGTGATCGCGGTTAATGTTATCAATCGCTTACTGTTATCGAAATCACTTTATTCATTTGTATGTTTAAATTATCGCTTTATGTGATCGTTACATCGGTTAATGTTATCAGTTTTCGAACCTCATTTTAACTGGCAAAGGAATATTCACAATGTATTCAGGAACCGCTTCTTTACTTTCCCTTCTCTGTTATTTGAATTTCTGAGAATTCTCCCTCTTCCACCTAGGGAACAAAGGAGTGGCTTACACGTTCCTGGAATTTTTCAGCAATACGCACACTCTGCTGGTGGTCAATGGTTGTCATATAAGCACAAGGCAACACATTCTTATCGAAACTGAGAAGGAGCGTATTCACATTTTATGCCTTGCTTCCTTACATGCAGCTTGTCAATATAGAAGACTGAAAGCGAAATGATTTAATATTAAAACAAAAGCTCGAAATTTTAAATCATTATGACAGGTTGATGGAACTAAGAGTCAGATGGAGAATCTCTTGATATTGAGCCACCTCCTACAAGTTCTAAAATGAGAAATGTGTTGAAACGTGGAGTACAACACTTCTCCGATGACTTTAAAAACATTAACATTACGAACAGTTTATCAATGAGCTTCTTAAAGTACTGTAAACAGTCAACAATTGATAAATGTGTTTATTATGTATACAATTATTATGTCTTAAAGGGTAATATACAGTACATAATTATGAGGTAAGTTTTTTCACTTTATTATGAAATTTAGTAAGTGTTAATTATAGGGGGGAGAGTAAATTTTTCAAATTTTGCATATCGTTTATTGTTATCAATTGGTTATTGTTATCAAAATCACGGTGTCCCACACTCATCACATTAAGCGGAGTCCATTGTATTATAAGTTTAAAACAACTTTCAAAATTTTAAAGCTAAAATTAATTAAAATTTAATAATGTAATACAATTCACTATGTTGTTCCAACAACCCAAAGGAAAGCGTCATAACGTATTTTTTTATCTAGCTAATTTTAATCTCAGAAAATAAAGTTAAAAACACTTTCCAAAATATGTCTTGTTTCAAAAATCCCAAACTTGCCAATTTTTTGCAGAATTTAAGCTTTTAAATGTTTCATAATATTAATCCTGTGTGTTAATGTGCTTAAGTAGAAACATTAAATGTGAAGAATGAAATGTGTATTATGCATAGAATAGATTTTTGTATAGTAGTTAATTTTAATAACATTCTTCACTAGGTTTTGTATGTAGTATATTTCAGGTCAAGAACATCAAACTTTGAGTTTTGTTTGGATCCAAATGGTTTATGAGTTTCCTTTCCTCCCATTTTTCTTTTTTTTTTTACTTAAAATATTGAATAAAGAGAAATAGTAAGATTGAAAAGGTAACGGTAGATTAGCCTTTAACACTAGATTTACGGATGTTGATCACATACATATTTTTACTGAAGTGAGCTGTAATACTAGACTCAAGACTGGAGTTGGTGTTACACGGGCCCCTGGTTTTTTTGTTTCGGCGGCCGAAGAAGGGCACCCCTAGAAGGGGTGGGCAAGTTCCACAGGAGGGAAGCGAGAGATGCGATGCCACCCCCGCCAGCTGCAGAAAAGGACATTTTTTTTTCCCGTGGAGGCGAAAACTTGACCGAGGGGGGGGATTTCCCCCGGTCCTCACGAAGAGGAGTAAAAAAGAGATGCCCGGTCGGAACGACGGGGAAAAGACATTATTCTTCGGAAAGAAGTAGAGACCGAGGGAGGTGTTTGTCCGCTCGGCACAGTTTATTTTTATCCTCGGTCTTATTTGAGCCCTGTTCGAGTATGAATTGAAGTGTATATATGTTTTGACAATTCTTATTAATAAATGTTTAATCCAGAGTTTTGTCGCTGCTGTGCTTCATTGTAGGCCACATAGGCTTTAAGCGAACCCAAGATACCTGCTCCAGTAAAAATAGGCGGGCAGGTATAGAACGTGGCGTGCAGTCTTCAGAAAGTGCAGCCGGGGACGCGCGAGGCGTTTTTACATGAGCCAATTTGACTCATACAAGAAAATTGAAGTTTTTTTTCAAAGAAAATAGTTCCGATTTAATTTTAATAAAATGTTTATTATCAAAAAATTCATGGAAAACATATTTTTACATATAAAATCTGTTTTTCAAACACATTTTCCGCAAACATTTCTATTAATTTAGCACAGTGGTTTCTACGTCTGTTTCTTTTGCAATGATTATTGACAAATTTTCCGTGCATCAGTAGCATGAATTTCTGTCATTGGAATGAAAGTGTTCTCGTCTTTTTCTCTATATTTACTTCTTAGCTCGTCAGCCTATTGAAAAATAAAATCTTGACTGTTGCCCAGCCCTGATAGGACCAATAAATTTCATATAATGCGATTAACTGTTAAACCATTCTATGAGTCAAATTGGCTCACAACCGTGAAAATATGTATACCACATTTGATAATGCGAAATGAAGGGGTCTGCGTGGAAGAGGAATGAAAGTTTACATATATTTTATTACTTAACTAAAAGCCAACGTATGTTTTTGAAAAGTGATATTTTATATATATATATTGTGATCAAATTTTTAATGAGTCAAATTGGCTCGGTCCCTAAATCTAGTGTTAAGGAAAGTAAGGCTTTTACTTGAAATAAGGTTTGCCGGTAAAAGTTTGAAACAAGAAACTAATGCAGTGATCGCATAGAAAAGAATATTAGGTAGCTCAACTTTATTCTATTCCCTTTAGTGAAAGTTTTATAAAATAAAGACAGTTTTATAAAATAGTAACAGGGAATTTGTCCAATGTTCCATTTTTGTTTAAATAAAAATAAATTCGTTGAAATTATTCATATCTCATTTATTTCGATGGAGGTGAAATACATTTTTATTCTTCGTTTACTTATTCATATATATTTTGAATACAGAAACAGATAGCAACAAAATATATTCCAGAAACTTTTGAGGGTATTCACGCATATAGATTAGAAGTGCCTTAGCGGAATAAATTTGAAACCTTAAGGTGGAAAAATCTGTGCACATATCTGCATACCAGAAATCTCTCAAATGTTCTTTTTATTTTAACACTGAGAATTCCCAGGCCTTCGGATAAAAAATATATTAATATTTTCAAGACGAAAAGCATCAACATTAGTTTCCTAATTTTCAAAAAATACAAGTCTGTACAGAAAATAAATGCTAATAACTTGTTTGTGATTATAGGAATTTTTTAAATGCAGCAAGATTTATGTGAAAGAAGAAAATTTACATTTATTTGAAAGAAAAAGTTTTGTTGCAACAATTCATTATGAATGAGTTGAGAGTGTGGCTAATTTTCCAAATGTCTCGGTGGGAAGAATTAATTTCATAAAAAGAATATTTTAATCTGGTTAATTGGTCACTTCTTTTATTTGCTTCGTTCAAGGAACAAAGCACAGTCATGAATGAATGAATGAATGAATTTATAATGCAGAATTTTCGGGGGAAGTACAGTACGTAATGTGGTTAGCTCAGTTTAAATTTTTGTTTTGTTAATGAGAAAGTTCCAAACAGTCTTAAAACAACCTCTAAGTGAATCTACTATACTAAAATGGTATAATAATGTGAAGACAACGAGGAGTGTAATAAATTGACCTAGAAGTGGTTGCTTTAAAAGTGCTTCGATGTTATTAACCCATTAGCGCACGGATATTTCTGATGACTATATATTAGTAAATACCTAACATAGAAGCTATTATAGACACCTGGAAGTAAAACAAAATAGGAAATTTAAACACCTTTAAATATGACATGAAGTCATCATTAGTGAGAAGGTGTCATTTTAAAACATAATAAGATGTCTTAAAAAAAGGAAAACTTCGCGATAAGAGATTTATTTGCTATTATATATGAGAAAAGTACTGAAAAGAGATGACTTATTACAAATATGGCTATTCGCCATGATTTTGACCGATATACGTTCAGAATACCGGTCATAATATGTTCCTATTCTGAGCTTGAAAATCATAAAATGCCGATAGAAATGATAAAATTATAGATAAGATCATATTTGAAAACTTGGGAGATTATTCATAAGATTAATATATATTTCCATTAAAAAGGAAGAATCGTTTCAAAAAAACAAAAACTCTACAAACCATTTTTTGACTGTCCTCAAATAAGGACGCTGGGCGTTAATGGGTTAATGCCGTTAAGGAAAGGGTACAACGTAGTACACAAAAATCTTTGCATGACAGTCTCTAGAATTAAAGATATCGTGGTGCAAGATAATACGGGATGACATTAAAACAAAACCTTACAAACTGAAAATTATGTATGCATTGACAGAAGACGAGGACATCAAAATGTAATTTTCTGAACTCCTGCTGCAATGATTACATGATCATAATGTGTCTCTGTCTTCAGTTATTGTCTCTTCCAATGCAACATTACATCTGTGGAATCGGAGGAGAGGGGTTGAAAATCGAATTACATGAACGGTTTGCAACATGGTCAGGTAGATGTCGCCATTTTTAAGATGTTTTCGATGGTCCAAAGGTCAAATAGTAGGATGGTTCAAGTAAATGCATTTTCATATATCACACCACGTATTAAATTTTGGAAGTTTGAAACAAACTAATGCAATGACAGCATAGAAAAGAATATTAGGTAGCTCAACTTTATTCTGTTCTCTTTGGTGAATATAAAAGTTTTACTACACCGTTTATATAATTCGATGTTCAAATCGCCCTCCTCCAATTAGATATTTATAAGTGTTGACTTTCCACAGTCGCATTGGAAGAGAAAATACCTAACGACAGAAACACATTATGATCCTGTAATCATTGCAGCATAATTTCAGAAAATTACATTTTGATGCCCTCGTCTTCTGTCGGTGCATGTATAATTTTCAGTTTGTAAGGTTTTGTTTTAATGTCATCCCGCACTATCCTGCGGCACGATAGCTTTAATTCTAAAGACTGTCGTGGCATAGATTTTTTTGTACCACGTTGTACCCTTTCCTTAACGACATTAATAACATCGCCGGAATTTCAAAGCAACCACTTCTAGGTAAATTTATTACATTCCTCGTTGTCTTCACTTTACTATGCCGTTTTAGTGTTGTAGATTTAAGTGGAGGTTGTTTTAAGACTGTTTGGAACTTTCTCATTACAAAAACAAAAAATTTAAACTCAGTTAACCACATTACGTACTGTACTTTACCCTAAAAATTCTCCATTATTAATTCTTTCATTCGTAACTCTGCTTTATTCCTTAAATGAAGCCAATAAAATGAAATGACCAATTAACCAGAGGAAATTTCTTTTTAGGAAATTTTTTATGAAAAATGAAACGAAGAGTAAAAAGGTATTTCACCTCCACCTAAATAAATGAGATATGAATAATTTCAACGAATTTACTTTTATTTAAACAAAAATGGAACACTGGACAAATTCCCTGTGACTATTTTATAAGACTTTTATATTCACCAAAGACAATATAATAAAGTTCAGCTACCTAATATTCTTTTCTATGAGGTCACTGCATTAGTTTCTTGTTTCAAACTTCCAAAATTTAATGCTTGGTGTGATGTATGAAAATTGATTTACTTGGACCATCCAATTATTTGACCTTTGGACCATCGGAAACATCTTAACAATGGCGACTTCTACCTTAACATACTGCAAGCAATTTCTAGTGCCAGAGTTCATGAGAGATGGGATCACGAGTAAAGTCCATCTACAGCAAGACTGTGCTCTTCCTTACTTCTCTCGTCTAGTACGAGAGTTCTTTAACCCCTTGACATACAATGACGGCTCTGACTCGTCGTGTATTTCATGTGCCGTTGTAGACTTTGACGATTCTTGCTCGTCGAGCACTATCTTCGGCGAACGCCGAGCGGTATATTATTGCATTCTTCGGATCGTGCACGGATGGTATTTTGTTCAGATTCTTTCAGGTGCATCCCCCACCCCCTCCTTCACAACAGCACCGATAAACAAAATCGCATCAACAAGCAAATAAACGAAAAGTATCGCAATGAGTGCGGTAACACAGGCCTACAAAATTGAAATTTTCGAAAAATACAAGAGAAGTTTTTCCTTATTTTTAAGTTATTTAGTAAGCTGATTTCGAAAATGACCTCCATTTTTTCCATCACATCTAGATTTTTTGTGAAATTGATATACATATTACTGGTAAAGTCCTATATGAAAAAAAAACGCCCTCGAACTGTTTGCTTGTATTTACTGGCCACAGTGGGTTTTGTCTATTCATGTGAGTTTATTTAATCTGTTCATGATGAGACATATTAATTTTTAAATAACAAATAAAATTAAAAATGTATACATTTTGTATATAAAGAATAAAAACCATCGCATTTCAATTTAATTGCGTACTTTTTTCCCTTTAAAATTTGCCCAGCATGTTGTTAACAATTGTTTTAAATTAAGGCTGTTTGTGATTGCCCAGAAATTTTCCAACAACATCTTTGAAGGCAACCCAAGCTTGTCTTTCCTTTGATGTCATGGTTGTCTGAAATTTGTTATCCCTAATAAGTTTTCGGATGTCTGGTCCTACAAAGACTCCCTCTTTCAATTTCGCTTCAGATAAACTAGGAAACTTTTTACACATATATTTAAAGCAATCACCAACCCTTAGCAATCACCAAGATCCTTAACCAACTGCTTCATAACACTTAGTTTTATGTGTAAGGGGGGTGATAATAATATTTTTGGATCAACCAAGCTTTCTCGAATTACATTTTTGGTGCCTGGCACAAGATTCTGCCTTTTTCACGGCTGTCCCACTCACAAATAAAACACGGAAATTTTGTATAGCAGTATTGTTGACTGAGAAGGCTCTTAAGAATTTTATTAATCGGTGATACGGATCAAAATTGAAGCTTTAAAAGCCCTAAAAGACTAATTGCGCTTTTGTAGTTTACCACAGAAGGGTATTTTGAGGGTTTCAACACGGTAAAATGTCAAAACATGAAGGAAAAAATCAAAGCAAAATACGTGAGCAATATTTATTAAAACCCACATAAAACTGAATTTTTCAAAAAAAATGTGACGTGAAAGACATTTTTAATGATTTTTTTCAAAATCAGTACTAAAAAATACGTTAAGTTCAGTTGTCACATCCCTTGTATTTTTTTTTTCATTGTAGGCCTGTGTAGTCAGTATAGCAGTGGTCTTGCACCTCTTACGTCATATCTGAGTAAAGTAAAATTCTGAAGTAGTCCTTCCAGATGTCTGGGTATTATATGACAGTGACGATGAAAGTTCATTAGGCTATTCTGGTGATGAGAATGCAGCTGAAAATGGTCATCAAAGTGTTTGTAATGTGGAATATTTGAGGGATCACTGGTGAGCCAGGCAAGCCAAGTTAAATGCTCTCCTTCAAATGCGTCGATGCACATTTTATTTGTATGTCAAGGGGTTAATGATGGCTCTGGTGTGAAGACTGGATTGGACGTACAGATAGAGGTAAGACCCACGTCTTGGCTTTCAAAATCGCTGAACTTCTGCCTTGCGGCTACTAGCTATGACGTTATGTTAAAGTATCCGTCTACGTTGAAAACGTCATTTTTTTGCCAAAAAATCATAATCTTTTTAATTTTCTCTATTGTAAAATTTCAACTTTTAGGGTTCTAAATCTGTTTTTGTTTTGTCTTTACGGCATTTTAAAGCAAAGTTACAGCTATTTAAACATCAGTGACAGCTGTCAAAATAAACCGGAAGTATCGACTTCGGAACCGGAAGTTGTGAATTTAAAGCCTTTTAAAGAGCATTTTTTTGGACAAAACTTTTTATATTTTCATGAAGATTAGTTTAAACATTTTTCTAGTATTTTTAATAATTAGCAACTTGGCAGTTAGAAAGTTTAAAAGCAAGAAAGTGTGGGGAATTTTAAACATGTATTTTAATTTTTTAATAGTTAAATTTGCTTTCATAAACTTCAAATGCGTTTTTCTCGGAACGGTATTTTTAATAAAATGTTGAAACTTAAAATGTGATTTCTCAAAAAGTTCTTAAAATATTTTGTTGAAAATTATTATGAATGCTTTTGATAGTATTTACTACTGAATGACCTAAAAGCTTTAAATTTGGATAATTTTTAATGATGTTACACTCATAGTTAGCTATAACGGTAATGAAAATTCGTTAAAAATTCAATGTGTATGATATTGAAGGACCAAAATGTTTTACCAAATGTAAATTAAGCAAAGATTTTAGGTGATTCACTAGTCCAGTGTGTAAGAAATGTGTTGCATCAAAAATATTGAAATAATTTAATTTATTAAAAAATTAAACCTTTTGAAAAAACCCGATTTTTTTACTAAATTTTCTTCATTTATTAGAAATTTTATAAAAACTTCTCCAGGAATAAATTTTTTAAGTGCAATTCTCTATGATAATATAAAAAATAAATCTAAAAATGTAAAAACATGAACTAGTTCCTATGTTTAAAGAGAAAGTTCTCCGAAAATAGACGGATACCTTAAGAGAGTAGTTTAATCAATAGCAAACATACAAGGCGTAATTAATTTTATTTATAACCTTTAATATGCCGTTGGCAATACAATTTTTCCAATTGTTTAGAAGTTCAAGGTTATATATTAATGAGTTTAACAATTATTAAATATTGTTTCAATCTTCTTTCTTCGAAAATGCTGTATATTCCATTTATACATACTTTTTTTATTTTATTCGACACAATTAACGTATTATTATAAACTCGATATAAAAAACACTGACAAGAATATTTTGTTAAAAAAATAGAAAAAACCATTTCTTCTGAACGAAATATTGCTTGATTTTTGTAACCTATCTTAGGACTATAGATACGTAGTAAATCAAACAAAAAAAGCTATCACAGCAATTAAAAATTTAGTTTATTTAACTGATATTTTTGCTACTTATATATAGTTATTATAGTCTTTATTATATGAAAAGGTAATTTTTTATTAGTTTATTACCATCTATTTTAGAATACAAAAATTAGAGAAACTCCTCCGCTCTAGACGTCAAAAAGCATATTAAATTTACAGTACAACTTCTTTTTAGTATGTAATTTATCCCCTATATAATAATAGCCTAAGTTATCTGTCCGTCTGTCCATGAATTTATGAAACAATGGGACTTCAAATGGAAAGAGGCATCCATATCGGATTTCAAGATTAGTTAGGGTTAGCAAATTTCAAATTGAGTAAAGTTTTCCCTCTCCTAATCTATCGATTCTATTTTAAAATAAATTGGTATAAATATGATTCATATCACAGCGAAAAATACTGTCGTCTTTAAAACGTTCGAAATCCACCCTCTTCCCTCCTTTTCGAGTGTTTAATGCAATTATTTCCAGCCCCATTTTCCCCGGTTAAGAGCAAGCGATTAAATTCATCTATTTATCCCATTATAAGTAGATGAAAATAACATTTTTTTTTCTAGCTTTATAATGCCATTCCTTTAGCCATTTCATTTAATCATTTCTTATTTTAAATTAATTAAATGCCGTATGTATTATTTTCATACGTTTTATCTCCGAACTTATATATACGTAAAAATTTTCTTTTGTATTTGGCTTAAATAATAGATTAGGTACATATGTGATAATTTTAAATTTAATCACTGATTATTTTTTGTTGTAAAGAAAATTTTGTCCCTGGTATGAACAACAAATGCTTTTCATAAAAGTCTAGGAGCCCATTTCATGGACTAATAAATATCTAGCGTTTAACTTATGTATCTTTGAAAATTTAGAAGTTCGTTCGGTTGTATGTTTGTGTTTTATACATGACCACACGGTTTGTAATCGGTTAACTAAATTTTGGACATAATTCATATATACCACAAAATATTCTGTCAATATTAAAACCTCTGATGTTCATCGTATCACGTGATATGACAAGATACATTAAAGTTGACAACTAACATGCGGTCAGTAAAAATAAACAAATTATTGAGCGTGTACCAGATAATTCTCTGCCAAACAACAAACTATTTTTTTACCTGCCTGATAGGGTACTTTACAATTCTGGAAATATAAAACACTTTACTTATCCCGTTATATGATGGGCTATATGCTAGTAAAGCTATATTTTTACGCTATTCAACTTTTATAATCCATTTGGTTTTTCATTAATATTTATTTTATAAGATAAAAGATAAAGAAATAATAAATTTTTAAGGGATAGGAAATTTAGAAATATGTATCGTTTTTCAAGTATCCATGAATATAGCAAAAAATATCATTTGAAAAATATTTATTATTATTAAAATTGTATGTTGCCGTACTAAATATATACATTAAAATGAATATAATTATTTTGGCAGCATATGAGGAATACTGCCATTTTATTTTGCTTTACATTCTTAGTTTCATTTCATAATTTTGCCTTGCTAGAAATAAACTCTCGCCTTGAACAATATTAATTCCACTTTATGTATTGTTATGTAGATACAGAGAATCATAAAGGAGAAAAATACCTTAAATAATTATAATTCAGTATTATTAACACGGTTCTACTTCCTGTTGAGCCCCTCGCTTGTTCCGAGAGCTCGAGATTTATTACACAAGCGTCTTCGGTCATCCACTCCTCTGTTATCACACAAGTCGTGTTTGCCGGGCTTTATTAAAATTAATTTTCTGAATGTATACTGGGCGTCCACATCTGTGACTTTACGAATACTAATATGGAGTAAGAGTTTTAAATGTTAGAATAAAAGAAAAATTATCAGGAAGCCAACTCAATTTAATATTAATCTACATAAAATATTATTTCTTTTCTTATTACCTTACTGAAAACTTTTTTTTTGTATATTTATTCATATAAAGGCTTTATAGAATACCAAAACATCTAGAACTAATCCAATACGAAGGCGAAACAGCCTTTATATAAAGGAATTCGTAGATTCGAATACTCATCTAAGAGTAGATGTTCACAGCCATTCGGAATCTGTTTTAAACTACATGGTTGGTAATAACCTAGATATTCTTAAAAAAAAAGTGATAAATTTGGATTTTTTTTAATTTTAAATTAGTTTTTTGGATTTGAGTCTATTTTTTTAGTTTTAAAACTTTTTATGCAAATTTAATTGTGCGAATTTATTTTATGCAAATTTATTTGGTACTGCCTTATATAAAGGAATTCGGAGATTCGAATATTCATCTAAGAGTAGATATTCACAGCCATTCAGAATCGATTTTAAACTACTAGGCTGATAAAAACCTGGATATTCTTAAAAAAATAAATTTGGATTTTTTTAAATTTTAAATTAGTTTTTTGGATTTGAGTCTGTTTTTTTTAGTTTTAAAAGTTTTTTATGGAAAATTAAATATTATAAATGAAGTTATTTAAGTTAGAATTAAATATATCAGGATTTAGTTTGAATCATAATATTTATATTCTTAATATGTGCAACATTATTTACATATGAAAATGTATGAAATGTTTGAAATTTTTTTTTCTCCTTAACAAACTCCTATAAACTGTTTCCATTCTCCCCCATTGTTTACACACATAAAACCTGTTTGTTTATCAGTTGAGTTTTTAAAGCACTCATCTTTAAATAGACAAAGAAACAAATATAAATGAAGATATTAGTGATTTGATGTCAAATTTTAATAAAATCCTGAAAGAAATGTGATTTGGACAGAATTTTCATTACTATTTTTTAAATTGTTGAATAAAGGATATTTCACCTTTATTTTTCTTAATGTGTGGGATACTATGCTGTGTAATGCTGCTGGTCAAACCCTCTATGGATACAATAAAAAATCATTCTTAAACCTTTGGTTGTCCCCATATGAGAGAATAGTTATGTCTTATACGTATTTCATATGTGTAACTGAAATATATAATTAATTTAAGGCTACTTCAAAATACTCTCCGCTATGTAGTTCATTTTGTATCACACATGAATTACAAGTGTATAAAGTATTAGATGTATAAATCATATGTAATGTATAGGAGAGTCAAAGCGTAAACAAATTCAGAAAGTGTTAAAAGTATTCTTGATTTAAATCAATGGTTTTTTTAATATAGTAATTTAAATCAGGATTTATACCAAAGGGATGTAAACGAAGCAACACTGTTAAGCCGTAGGTGCCAGTTCTATTAGCTTTCACATTGGAAAAAATCGCTTTCAGCATTTTAGACTAAATCAAAACTATTCAACTGTTAATTAAAACCAGTACGTTCACCAGTTTTTACTAATACGTTATCCTTTAAACGAAAACGAACGCATTTACGCTAGCAGCGTATCAAAACTCTAATGGCTTCGGTGAAAATGGCTCTCAGAAATAAATCCTATCTTTAAAACGATTCGGTTTTTTAACACACGAAAAACCACAAGCCGCTTTCGTACTCCATTCAACTTTTATTCATAGAACAACACATACTGAAAAATCTCGTTCTAAACAGTTACACAAATATTACGGTTAACAAAAACAGTTACAGTTACAATGAATATGACAATTACTGGCTGGTTTACGCTGGAAAACCAGCCGGACCGAATTGCTAAGGCAATTACTCTTTGGTACCGGAATCTGCGGGTTCGAATCCCGCTGAAGACATTGATATTCGTAGCTTTTCGGAATCGGCTTTAAGCAGTAGATACCATTTTCATAAGCGTGTATCAAATAGAAGTAGTCTGTAGTGTTTCAAACAAACTAACTATCCAGCTGGTTTACGGCATTAGGTTATTTTCAGTTTTCATTATTTCGATCTTATAATACCTTTGTTAAATTGTTTATTTACGCATCACAGACATAATAATTTTCACGATTTCACCTATATATTATGAATTTAATTTTTGGTTCCGTTCGGAAAATAATTATTGAGATTGTACATTAATATGTCTTATTATCCTGAATCTACTCTTGACATGTGCCTTCATAAGAATAAAATTGTAACCCCATTTATCAAAATAGGACATTGATTAGTTACTGAGAATACGTTGCCAAATTACTGAAACGATACAGAGGTGCTCCATAACTTTTCCACTTCCACAAATTATTCTTTTTTGCGAATAGTAATCTAATCTATATTATAAATCACACAAGATTAAAAAAAAGTTTGATCTTTCAAGAGTAAATTTTTTCAAGCATCATGTCTCACGGACACTGATTTCTTCCCCAATTACCACACGAAGCAGTAATTCCTACTATAATTAGGATATACTCCCTTTTCAGAGTCGTATATATTATCATTGGGACATGCGACAGAATTGTACTGCTGCCAAAATGTCTGTTATTGATGAAATATTAATATTAGAATTACAATCCTAACGTGGATGTTCAATATAATAACCAGTGATATGTTCTCTGAAATATATCTTAACATTGAATATGTAATTAGTGCTGCTATATTAATGTTCTCCTAGATGTATTACAGGACGTAATCAAACAGATCGTGAAACTCTTTACTGTAGGTAACATCACACAGAACATATAAAATATTCTATAATATAGTTTTTTTTAAATCCCATCAAATCGTTTCTTGGAGAATATCCATTGTATTACTACTAGTTTTAACTCAGTGTAATGTAAAACTGCCTTCATTACATGTTCTTCCTATTTTAGCTTCCTGGCAAAAAATTTATGCATATCTAAATGATTTATATGCACGTACTTCGTTAATCTAGAAGTCCAGATAATCTGAATAAAGTACAAAAAGAAGAGAAACATCCCCAATATAATAATAGCCTAAGTTATCTGTCCGTCTTTCCTCGAATTTATGAAGCGGTTGGACCTGGAATGGATATAGGCCTCCATATTGCATTCACTGTGAGTTAGGGTTAGCAAAATTCAAAGCGAGTTCGAAAACATTCAAAATCTACCCCTTCCCTCCTTTTAAAGTGTTTAATACTATTTTTTGAAACCCTGTTTTCCCCGGTTAAGAGCAGGCGATTAAATTTATCATCACTCCGAACCAAATCAAATCAATCATATCACGCGATAGGATGGACAGCAGAGGTTTTAATATTGACAGTGATTATTTGGCGGTATATGTGAATGATGTCCAAAATTGAACGAATCGATTACAAACCGTGTAGTTATGTATAAAAAACAAACGAACAAACTATAACTTATATAACTTAAATGCTAGATATTTAAGAGTCTGTGAAATAGACTCCTGGTCTTTTATGAAAAGAACTTGTTAATACCAGTGATAAAATTTTCATTGCAACAAAAATAATCGATGATTAAATTTAAAATTATCACATATGTACCTAATCTATTATTTAAGCCAAATATAAAAGAAAATTATTTACGTAATATCTAAGTTCAGTGATTAAACATATGAAAATAATACAGACGATATTTAAATATATTAAAATAAGAAATGATTAAATGAGATGGTGAAAGGAATGACGTCAAATTGCTAGAAAAGAGTTATTTTTCTAGCAATAAAATGTTATTTTACTGCTTTTAACCGGGAACAAGAGAGATTGAAATAATGGCATTACACGATCGAAAAGGGGGAGTGGGGTGGATTTCGAACGTTTTCGAACTCGCTTTGAATTTTGCTAACCATAACTCATCAAAAACCTATATGGATGGCTCTATCAATTCCAGAACCAACAACTTCATAAATTCGAGGACAGACGGACAGATAACTTAGACTATTATTATATAGGGGATGTTCTTAATCATTCGAAATCGGGTTTAGGTAGATAATCGCTGTCTCGTTACCCGTCATACAACAAAATGTAGACAGTAGCTCTCTAAACCAAAACTGCCTATAGTTAACTTTACTAACCACAACCGTAAGCGTAAGAAATTAGACAGTTTGCTTGAGTCGTACGTCACATTTGAACTCGTCTGTAATAAAAAAAGATATGGCCACATGTATATGATAAGAGTTGCCCCCCCCCCCTAGGATATATAGGGATACTATATACTGGAAAATTCTTATATTATGAGATTTAAGAGTTTTATTTAACACTAGCCTATAACGTCATATGACGGGATTTGTATAATTTTTAATTTTCCAGATTTGTGAAGTACCCTATAAGGCAGGTAAAAAAATGGTTTGCTTTTTGCCTGAGATTTATCTGGTACACGCTCAATAATTTGATTATCTTCATACTTCTCTAAAGTCTCCCGATACTGTGAATACAGTTTAGAATCACATTGAATTCATTTAGTCAAACCGTGTGGTTATGTATAAAAGAACAAACACACCAACGATCAAACTTCTTAATTTTTGAAGATATATAACTTAAACGGTAGATGTTTATTATTCCATGGAATAGACTCCTAGACTTTTACGAAAAGAATTTGTTGTTAATACCGGTGATAAATTTTCATTGCAACAAAAAATAATCGATGATTAAATTTAAAATTATCACATATGTACCTAATCTATTATTTAGCACAAATATAAAAAAAAAATTATTTACGTAATATCTAAGTTCAGTGATAAAACGTATGAAAATAATGCAGACGATATTTAAATAATTTAAAATAAGAAATGATTAAATGTGATGGTTAAAGGAATGGCGTCATAATGCTAGAAAAAAATGTTTATTTAACTATTTTTATGGGATGAATTCATAAATTTAATTGCTTGCTCTTAACATGAGAAAATAGGGCTTGAATTAATGGCATTAAACGCTCGAAAAGGGGGGAAGGGGTGGATTTTGAACATTTTAAAGACTTGCTTTGAATTTTGCTAACCCTAACTCTTCAAGAATCCAATATGGATGCCTCTATCCATTCAAGGTCCAACCGCTTCATAAATTCGAGGAGAGACGGACAGATAACTTAGGTTATTATTATATAGGGGAAAGTTGATTCAGTCTACACATAACAATGTCTACATTATACGAAACACAGATCATTCGAATTTAAACGTAAATTGATAGTTTTTTGTGTATATGTATTAGTCATAATTGCTCATTTGTTGTGCCTTATTTTGTAAAACTTTTTATTCTTACTTTTCTTCCCTTCCAAACTGTCTTGTCCTCCTACCGTTTGTAGAATAGATCTTTGATAATTTTCTCCTATAAATATATCTTATATGTAGTCAAATCAGCAGTCTTTTGTATATGTATCAACAAACTTATTAATGAATTATTTAAAAAAATGGATATGGATAGAAAACTTGATTTTTTAATGAATTATACTGAAGATTTTAAACATACAAGAAAATTTAACTACCTTTTATTTTATGTGGCAGAAACAAACTGAAGAGC
This sequence comes from Pardosa pseudoannulata, assembly GCA_032207245.1. Taxonomy (NCBI): domain Eukaryota; kingdom Metazoa; phylum Arthropoda; class Arachnida; order Araneae; family Lycosidae; genus Pardosa; species Pardosa pseudoannulata. The sequence goes on from CM063501.1 coordinate 88,132,773, forward strand.
CAAGTTCAGTTGACCACAATAAAATATTTTTAAATGCCAAAACAAAAGAAAGTCCCAAAGCTATCGCTTCTATATAAATTAAATTTTTATTGAATTTTATATATAATGCATAATATATATTATAAAAATATTTTTTAAAAATCTAATAAGATAAAATATTCATATGTGGCTAAAATATAATACTTACCAAACGTTATATTAACACATTGTGTGTGGGTACATTTCGCAGCGGAATTGTACCGGTAGCAGGCGTTTTGCGCGTAAATTTAGTTAATTAGTTAAATCTCAATAGATTGAAATTTATTTCATTTTTTAACTTAATTTTTGTATTTTATATTTAAATATATAAACAAATATATAAATATATGTATATAAATAAAAACCATATGACTTTTGTAAACAAAAAATATATTTTTTAGTGGATGAATTTATAACAGTATCGTAAATATGAAAAATCAAATAGAAATACTAGTATGTAGTTTTAATTTTTTCGAATTATGTTATATATAAATATTTTTACATTATAAAAAATGAAAAAAGCAATCATAAAACTAATAATGTAAAAACTAGTTTTTATTTGTGTAAATTTTTCCAGAATCTATGTAGTAGATAAGAATATTCGGCTTCATTTTCCTGTATATGCCGTTATTTTTGTACCCACAAACAAACCATGTTGTTACACTAACCCGTACTAGTACGTTACCCGAGCTCAAGTATCAATCGTCAGAAAACGTACTAGTACGTGTTCCACATACAATGTGTTAATATATTCTTAAATGTTAAGAATTAAAGGTGTAAAACAATCATTAATTTTAATTTTTCATGTCTTTGACAATAATTAATTTATATTAATTTAATAATTATAGTAAAAACAAGCAACTACTTAAAATTTTTTTTTAAATGCCAAGTTGAAATTGTTTGATAAAAATGAAAGAGAAACAAAGATTGGATAATTTGACGATGAAGAAGTTTCCCCGTTTTCTAATCTCATCTTTTAAACAATTCAAGGAAAAGATATATTTTTTGCAAGAATTTTTAGGTTATCTTTAGACTTTCTCTTTCCTTTTGTCCTAATCCGTTTGTTATAGACGCGGATAAGTCATACGAAGAAGAATAAGATATTGTTAAACCTCTGGTCGATAATCCAAGTATAGAGACTTTTACCGTCTCCCTCATTTTAATCGTAGCATATACGTAGCGATTGGGGAATTTGAGGTTGATATAGGATTGAAATCTTTCATCTAAGATATTGCATTGCATCAGGAATAATGAATGGTAACTGGTGATAAATGCTTTTTTTTATTTTCAGAGTTTGTCCCCTTTCTTAGTCAATATTTGATATTATAAATACTCTTTCTGCCTTTAATAAAAGTTGTAAATAATTGATATTTATAAAATGTTCTTCTTAAAGTGGTTGAGTTTCAGCCACATTGTAATCTACTAGCTGCATGCTTGTGAGGAAAAATGGATCTACTTTTGCAAGCTTTGAATTTAATTCTAAATTCCTCAGCAAAACAGCCCCTAGGGGGCCAGGGTCTACAGTGCTAATCTTCGTTTACGTGACCAAGGGCCCTGGGGTGAGAATCATATGTTCCGGTTAGGTGGTCAATTGTACGCGGAAACCCTAGTGTATAATTCCCAAGCCCGCTTGGTCCTCAGTTCATCTACCCACTGAAGGGATAAAAGGCTGAGTCAACCTTGCCCAGTTCGGGGATCGAACCTCGGACCTGTGTCGTGGGAGCGCGAAACGCTACCCCAACGCCACGGGGCTTCAGCTTTGAATTTAAAGATTTCTTAAATTTTAACCGAAAACAAAAATATTCCTTATGCCTTAAGATAGAAGTAAATAACTGATTGGTTATAAGCCATAGGAGGTTTACTATGTATACGATAACCTGTAAAGAAAATTCTTGGTGATTGCATTTAAAGATTTATTTAAACAAATTTTACCATGTGAGAGACCGGAAGATTCTCCAGGAATGTGTGGCTAAAGTTTTTTAAAGCAAGATATATTTAAATTATTTGTGAAATTGTTTGTCTTCTTTAAACGCAAATGACATATTTACCACCAAAAATTTAAAAAATTAGTCATTTTTTACAGTGAAGAATTTTTCGCTCTATCAAATGATAAAATTTATTTAAAGAAATCTTTAATGAAAACCACCTAGAAGTAGAACCCATAGTTTTACTCATAGCTCAATATTGAATCAAATATGACGGGTATTTAACAATCTTAATGCTCAAAAGTTTTAAATTTCATATACATTACACGAACCATTGAAATAAGATTTCAGTGATTGTTTGTCTCCTTTAAACACAAATGACATCTTCACCACTATAAATTAAAAAAATTAATCACTTTTAACAACGAAGAATATTTTGCTGTGTCACATGGTAAAATTTATTTAAAGACATCTTTAATGAAAACCATCTAGATGTAGAACCCATAGATTTACTCATAGCTTAATATTGAGCTAGATGAATCAAATATGACGGATATTTAACAATCTTCATGCTGAAAAGTTTTAAATTTCATATACAATACACGAACCATTGAAAAAAGATTTCAGTGACTTTTTTTTCTTTCAATAAAATGAGAATTCAGATTCTTTTATCCTCCCTTTGGAATTCAAATTGAGTTCAACTGCGTGTGTAAGTGAAAGATATACCGTATTTACGCGAATCTAATGCTCATCGTTTTTGGCGAAATGTAGTATTCAAAATTGGGGTGCGCATTAGATTTGAGGGCGTCAGTAGTTCGCCGATGACGTGAACCAAATTTAAATCGTAACAATGGATTACTGTATTTCTCGACTACATTTACCATTACATTTATCGCTGACACATTATTGCATAGAGGATACAAACTGATGGCTCCGAACGCCGTTCCGGTAGGCTCTCCAATCCACCATCAATGCTTTGTCTGGACGCTACTTTATGTATTAATCCATTGTTGTATTAAATATGGTATCTAAATTTAAATAAAATTATCATACCATTGATTGATAGTTTATATACAAATCCATTGTTGTATAAAATAAGATTCAACAAATTCCTCATACCTTTAATGCTCATTACATTCGCCTACAAACAATTTTTTTATTATTTAAAGTTTTAAAATGGGTATGCGCATTAGATTCGATGGCGCATTAGATTCGCATAAATACGGTATTTCTTAATTTAACAGAAAAACAAATTATTTTATTATCGACGTCTTACATTTGTAACGGTGTTTTACTTAAATTTTTTCAAAGTCTAAACCACAAACCAGGGAATGGTTTTCTAGTATGAAATATGAGTATGGAAGTTGATACTTAGTCTGTAATATATATATATATATATATATATATATATATATATATATATATATATATATATATATATATATATATATATATATATATATGAATTTGTGTCTGTCTCTGTGTACTCGATATACTCTAAAACCATGCATCCAATTGATATGAAAATTTGGGAAATGTTTAGGCATATCCCTGGGAAGGTTTTTGTAAATTTTTAACGTTCGAAATCCATTCCTTCCCCCTTTTTCAAGCATTTCATGTCATTATTCCAAGCATTATTTTCCCCGGTTAAACGCAAACGATTAATTTTTTAATTTATCGCATCATAACTAAGGGAAAGAAGCAATATTTCTAGCAATGTGACGTCATCCCAAGTAATTGTTTTAAACGCAGTTTTCCTCGGTTAAAAGCAGGAGATTAAAATGTTCAATTCATCACATAATACATAGGTGAAAATGATATTTTTCTATCATTATGACGTCATTCCTTTAAATATCTCATTTATTCATTTCTTTTTTTATATTATTTAAACATTGTCTGCATAGTATCCATTCGATTTGACCTGGAAATTTAGATGTAAAGTGATTCACTTTCATATCTATGTGACGCAAATTATAGCATTTTTATATAAGAACTAGTTTTAAATTTAATTCTTGATTAATTTTTATGTTACAACGAAATGTTTATCAACAATATTTTAATAACAAAAAGTACAAATTTCAGGGACTCTCAAGGGCAAATAAAAAAAAAACTATCATTTTATATAGTTATCTTTATATTCATATGGTTGTCAACATGAATGTGTTTCTGTTTCATACAAATAAATTTTCGTAATTTTGGTAATTAACATTTATTAATGCCACCAAAATTATAACTGTTGTTGTCAAAACCTCTGCTTCCTATTCTGCCACTTAATATGTCAAGATGTATTAACGTTGCTAATTAACATACAGTAGTAATGCAGTAGTATAAAAACTGAATATTGTTATAATACGCTTATAATAGAAATATTTAAATATGCCAATGACTCGAACTGCACTGTAACGAATTTAGAGAGTTATGCACGAAATAAACAATCTTTGTTTAGAAGTAATACATTAAGTTCACCGTAACGAAGCACGGGCACACTGGCTAGTCTGTAATATATTTCCTTGCTCTTCATTTTAAAAGTCGGAATATTTTATGACTTTTATGAATTGCTGTATTTTATGTCTGTATTCTGCTTACAGGATTGAATTTTGGGTATGTTAGCATCTGAATTCTAGGCCAGTTATCTGATCCGCCATCTAAAGGTTCCGTCCTCCTCCTCATTTCAAAGCCACGAAGCTAAAACAAATTACTCAAGTTATTGCAACGGCGTCGCCAGTGAACAGCCATTGTTGGGAAAGTAAGTTCCTTTTAACACTTATTGTCTTAGCCGAGAGTCATTGTGACTTATATGCCATGTCCGAGCTTAAGATGTAAGAGATAGGGCATTGATCTTTTTCTTTTTTGACTCTGTTGAGCGTATCTTTTGTCTGACCATTGTGTTGTCGCCATTTTGCCTGCGATTACTTAATCTTCCATGTCACATTAGAAACCTTTTTCCTGATTTGTGATGCGGTTAAAAAATTGCGATGTAATGTTTATGAATCGCTCTTTTGGGAATGACAATAAAAATAGCCCTCTTCTTTTATATATTGTTCCATAACTGACCACAGAGCAAAAATTCTTTTATGTTGGAGATAAGGTATCAAATGCAGTCGTAACTTATCTTTCGGTTAAGGAATGGGAATTTCTGGAATAGATAAAAGTTAAGTACTTTACTCTTTAGGAAAAGTCAACAAGAGTATTGTTGTGTTCTCTTTGTTTTCACTTAAGTTGAAGCAAAAGATGTTTAAAACATTGTGCGCGGGTACATTTCGTAGTGGAATTGTACCAGGAGCGCACGATTTGCGCGTAAATTTAGTTATTCAGTTAAAAAGCGAAAATTATTTAATTTTTTAACCAAATTTTCGTATTTTATATTGAAATATATAAACAAATATGTAAAAAAATGATAAATATAAATTAAGTAACTGTTTGATAGAAAGAACGTAAGTACAGATACAACAGTACAGATCTGTATTGTATGGTCAAAAGTATTTGACTAGAATAGTAAATTTTGCATCTGCCCTTCCCAACTTGGAAGTTGTTAAGTATAAAAATATATTAACACATTGTATGCGGGATACATACTAGTACATTTTCTGACGATTGATGCTTGAGTGCGGGTCACGTACTAGTACGTTTTCTAACGATTAATACTTGAGGGCGGGCCAAGCACTAGTACGGGTTAGTGTAACAACATGGTTTGTTTGTGGGCATATAAATAACCGTATATACGGGAAAACGAAGCCGAATGTTCTTGGCTACTACATAGATTCTAGAAAAAATTTAGACAAAAACTAGTTTTCTCATCAGTCGATGCGGAATCACAGAACGGGAAAAATTAAAACTATATACTATTACTTCTATTTGCTTTTTCATATATACTGTACTATTATAAATTTATCCACTAAAAATAATTTTTTATTTACAAAAATCTTATGGTTGTTATTTATATATTTCTATTTATATATTTCAATATAAAATACGAAAAGTTGGTTGAAAAATGAATTAATTTTCGATCTATTGAGATTTAACTGAATAACTAAATTTAAGCGCTAAACGGTCGCTCCCGGTACAATTCCGCTCCGAAATGTACCCGCACACAATGTGTTAAGAGTGCCATATTTAACTCTGCCAGTGTAAGGTGTAATTGGGGCGAAAGTTGGCTGCTTAAACCTGATTCTGCGTGGTTACAAACATCCATGCCAGCAGACCTATTCTAATCCACAGTCGCTGCTAGCGAAAGGTAGCATTTTGCATAACTGGTGAAGCGCTGCCTCTTAGTGGCAAAGATAACAATACTTTATCTCCCTGCAGTAGAGATAGATAACATAGGTTTCAAACAATTTACAAAATTCGTGATTTATATGCGTGTGAGTGGGTATTGGTATTACATTCTAATTTCTGCGTACTTTTAACATCCTACAGTAAAATGCAATCCTACACTCTCTAAATATTTTATCTTTTCCAGGACTTAAAAAAAGTCCAAAAACTTTTAGATTACTGTATATTCAAACTGAAACCATCTCACCATAAAGAATATTATCCGCTTCGCTGTTTCGGCAATATTATTAATGGTATCCTTCCGCATGGGTTCGCCCAGAGGAAATTTAAAAATCTCTGCGTAATATGAAAAAAAAAATTATCTAATATTTCTCCCGACGAAAGGTAAAGGGTATGCGAAAAAGATTTTAGAACATTTTTCGTACTTTATTCGCTGCCTCCGTTTAAAAGAAAAAGGCCGTTCTTGTTCTGCCCCCATTTCAGAAAATCGAGAGTACTCTTTTATTAAAATCCGATCATCTCCTGCCGGTTTTTCACATGATTACACGTTAGTGAAATAAGACGTCTATATGCAACCTTGTCATTTTTCTCTTTGGAGTATCTTACTTGTTATTATTCTTTGAAGAGAAGATAGATTATCAGCAAGATGGAATATTACTCACAAAGAGGAAGTAATAAAAAAAGGCTACTGTTACCGTTTATTTATGGTACTTAACTGAGATAGTTATGATGTCCTTATAAAAAAATTCCATGACTCTGATTGCAGACCGAAATCTTAACTTGTGATCTGCTTATTCCTAGGAGATGTACGATGCTTTCCTAGGGGATACACGGAGATATTATATTTAAAGTAAATCTTCCTTTTTTAAAGACTCTGTCATGTATTTTTGATTAAATTGAAAGCCCTATAAAATAGTAGAATAATGTGCGTACATGTATAAATGTGTATGAGTATATATATATATATATATATATATGGAGACGGACTTCTCGATGGGGGGTTGCAGTCATGGCCATAAAAATGATACCTTTTCAGCTAAAGACCTTTATTAAGATAACGTTGACGGACGGATTCTCACTTCATCATAGGGACAGGACAAACTGAAGGGTCAACTAGTATGAAGTTCTATGTACAAGACACGTAACACCTGGGTCAACATCTGTGGGAAAATATCTCTAGAAAAATCTGTCTCCGCTAGCGTGTATCTCCTTTTTATTTGGAAATTTCATAAAAAGGGAAATGGAAAATGACGCGGGAATTTTTACCCTTGATTTAAGTTTTAAAACCCCTGAGAATCTTTCTTACACACACACACACACACACACACAAACACAAACACACAAAAAACATATATATATATATATATATATATATATATATATATATATATATATATATATTATATATATATAATATAATTTATAATAAAATACCTTATATTTTGCCGAAAAAAATATTAATTTAAATTTTGTTATTACAAGTACGTTCGGGGTTTGCGCGGTAATTCTGATTTTTCCCTCCAGACACGCTATAGACTTAATCCAGCCTATGTCTGTACTACTTTAGCCAATAGTTATCGCTTTCTCTTTAAACATTGTTATTTTGTATCACGTGATCAATTGTGATTAGGGATAATTCGTAGTCTTTTTACCTCAGGAATCCCTACTTGAAAAGTGTATGTGCGGGATCACATCGTCTGCATACACGAAGTTGTAAAGGTGTTTGCCTGTTGTATGGAATTCATGTTTCTTACCAGAAATAAACTGTGTTGTGATTTGGAATGAGTCTCGTCCATATTAACATATATATATATATATATATATATATATATATATATATATATATATATATCGTGATCCATTGTTAAGGCGAATGGAAAAAGTCTTTCTTGATAATAATAAGTTTATTAAATCATTGTTTCATTTAAGCAAAACTCTTGCCATTTTGATTTATTCGTCGAGACACGCGTAAATTGTGTTGACAGCTCCATACCCACGCGCTGACTCTTTTCTGTTTGCAAACTCATCAAATGCTTCCAAAATGCTTCCGCCTGACCGAATTATCCTACAGGCTTACGCGAGGGTGGATCTTTTTCATTTCTTTTATTATTATTATAAAAGAGCTCCCTTTTTAAAACCGCTTGTAACTCACGTAATTTCTAACTATTCCTTTTTTTAGACCTTATATATATATATATATATATATATATATGACATATATATGTGCGGGGAGTATTGGTACCACATAGTTGTTTGTTAGTCTAGGGATGTCATAAGATTAATTCAGTAACTACCTGAATCAACAATTCCTGACTCCAATTTTCACTTCTTTGTTAAAGACATTTTTAACCTAATTTAAGCCTTTATAGGAATACTAATTTTTCATTGTGCAAATACTAAGAAAATTACGATAATAAGAAATATTACAATGGTACTGTAAAAATTCAAGGTCTTCAAGGAGGATGATGCAACTAGATTCTATGGGCCGAGCCCTCTAATCCAGATATTTCTAACAGGAAGCATAAAAATGCCAACGAGCGGAAAAATAAACAGCTAAAAGAGGAAAGAAATAGATAGTAGGGTGGATTCGTGAGTTCATGACTCAAAAATCTAGAGAATAGAAGGTTTAGGGATAGAAAAACACATAATATTTTTGTGGACAAGGACATCCGTACTCAGCAGCGACGAGAGATGAAATGAAAGCTTTTGTGATTATGAGAGACTAGCAAGTTTGCCCGTGCTTTGCTACGGTGAACTTAATATATTACTTTTAAACAAAGATTTATTTTTCGTGAATAACTCTCTAAATTCGTCACAGTTCAGTTCGAGTCATTGGCATATTTATATATTTCTATCATAGGCGTATTATAACATTATTCAGTTTTTATAATCGAATTTGTGTCTTATATTAAATTTGCTCAAACTTTTTTTATGGTAAAATATAAGTTTAACCCTAAATTACATTACTGTATTACTACTGTACGTTGATTAGCAAAGTTAACAGATCTTGCCATATTACGTGATAGAATAGAAGCAGAGGTTTTGACAGCAACAGTGCAATTTTGATGGTATAAATAAATGTTGTCTAAAATTAAGGAAATTTATGACAAACCACATAGTTTAGAACAGAAACACACATTCATATTGTCAAACATATGAATATGAAGATAACTATATAAAATGATAGGTTTTTATTTGCGCATGAGAGTCACTGAAATTTGTACTTTTTGTTGTTAGAATATTGTTGATAAACATTTCATTGCAACTTAAAAGTTAACCAAGAATTAAATTTAAAATTAGTTCTCATATAAAAATGCTATAATTTGCGTCACATACAAACGAAAGTGAATTACTTTATATCTCCATTTCCAGGTAAAATCGAATGGATACTACGGAGACGATGTTTAAATAATATAAAATAAGAAATGAATAAATTAATTATTTAAAGGAATGACGTCATAATCATTCTCACCTATGTATTATGCAATAAATTAAAAATTTTAATCTTCTTCTTTTAACCGAGGAAAACGGCTTTTAAAACAATTACTCGGGATGACGTCACATTGCTAGAAATATTGCTTCTTTCACTAAGTTATCTTGCGATAAATTAATAATTTAATCGTTTGCTTTTAACCGGGGAAAATAATGCTTGGAATAGTGACTTGAAATGCTCGGAAAAGGGAGAAGGAATGGATTTCGAACGTGAAAAATTTACAAAAACCTTCTCAGGGATATACCTAAACATTTCCCAAATTTTCACAGCGATTGGATGCATGGTTTTTGAGTCTATTGAGTACATACAGACAGACATAAATTCATTTATATATATATATAGATTCACCCGAGAGAACCAATACAAATTCACACTGGGAAAATTCCATCAGGACATCAGGAAAAATTGTGGGGTCGGCGTCATCTGGGGAGGAATCCCCACGCGCGCTGGTTCTTTCTCTTGGTTGGCTTGCCAGTGGAGGTCGACTAAGAGTTAGTAGACAGAAGTAGAGAGAAAGTAGTAAAGCATAGAGTCCTGGTATCCATGAACTTCATGAGACTAGTGACCTGGAGTACTAGTAAGGGTCACTAGTAAGGTCGCAGTCACTAGTAAGGGTTCAGAGAGTGAACAAAAAGATAAGGAATTTTTTTTTATGAAGGGAACTTATAAACGTTTAACAAGTCTATTGTTAATTTATGCATGAATAATTTTAAAAATTATTAAAAGTATTAGAACATTATTGATAGTATACTATTATTAATAGTATTAAAACATTAATAGTTTAATGTTTATGATGGGAAAGTATGTTATGAAGGGGACTTTATGACGTATTATTTTAAAATTTTAAAGTTTTTTTTACCTTGCAAGCACATATTAATTTTTTTAAATTTTATAATTCTTTTATTTATTTATTTATTATTTTATTTTTTATTATTTCTTAAAGGAGAAATTAGAGAGTGCTGCTCTTGGCCGCTTACGATTTCTAGTATCTGCTTGGTCATAGTCGAAGTATTCCAAATGTAAAAATCTACAAGATCTACAAGATGTAAGTTCAACTGGAGTCTCTGGGCCGAGCCCTCTAATCCAGAGATTTCTAATAGTGAGCACAAAAATGAAGCGAGCAGAGAAATAAACAACTAAAAGGAGGAAAGAAACACATATAAATGAAAAGAAAGATTAAGGATAAAAGACAAAAAAAATAATTAAGTGGCCAGGGACATCCAAACAAAATTACGTGATAAATGAAATAAAATATAAGAATTGAAAAAAAACATACAACAGATGTAAATAATCTAGCAAGAAATCAAATTAGGAACCAGTGGAGGGGGCCTGGGTAAGGCCCGAGAAGAACGCAAATAAGCGTTCCTCAGAGGTCTTAGCCCTGGCCATATTACATTTGATGTTTTTTAATTGAGTTAAGATTTCGTTAAAATCTTGAACTCTCAACATACTTTTGATTTCGTTTAATACGTTAAGAATATCGCTGAGTTGGTTTGATGAATTAGTAAAAGAGTTAATATTATCAGAATTAAAATTTTGAATATTAGCTATAGGGGTGGGCTGAGATGGGACAGTAACTGGTGCTGAGGTCATATTTGTCAAGAGCGCCTGAGCGAAAGACTTCGATAGAGGTTTGGGAACTGCATGTACAGATGAAATGTAAAAATCAGTTAAGTGCTATTGTAATGTAATTAGCTTTGGTGAAATTAAAGTGGTGAATGTGTGTAGATAAGTTTTTCTCTTCTCTATCACGGAAAATACGTCATTGTCCTTTATTTTATATACTTTTAATAAATAAGTATATACAGTACATTTCACTTCAATACATACCAACTGAGTATGTAAAGACAATTCACTTACAACGTCTTTTTGGCGGACTGCTAGCGATTCCTTGTGTTTCAGCTAGTTTCTTCATAATTAGAATCTGCAGGAGGAAAGCATTTGTGTTTCTATTCAGTCGTCCGTGACTGGTGACGGTGAAGAAATGGGTAAAAAAGAAATCCGAATTGAATGTATATATGGTACGAATAAAATAAAAACTAAATCCTCATGATTGTGATGTACGGCATCCTCCTTTTTTTTCTTGATGTGTCTAGCTGTTCGACGAAGAAATCTTATTTTCTCAAGAGACTGATAGTAACTACTTTTTTCGTTTGTTAGTGCTTAGAAGTTAATGAGCAGATTTTGGATGAAAGAAGGTGTGAAATGATTAGATTAAAAAAAGTTGTTTGAAATCAGTTTCTGCTATTTATTTATTACATTGGAATCACTTTACCCTTTTCTTATGTCAGAATGATAATATATCTTTTTTTTTGGTGCTTTTTATACAGGAAGTAGCATAAGATTTTATACGTAATGATCTTTATACGCCTTAGAGTCATCTCTTTCGTATAATGATCTTTATACGCCGGAAAGAGATGACTCTTTCGGGATTTTATCCTTTTAATTAGACAATAATATATGAAGGAATATCTCTAAAATTTTCGCATTTGATAGGCTTCTAAATAGGAGAAATGTCATAATTTCTATAAAATTCTAAAAATATTTTTTGCATGCAGTTTAATAACTTTTTTAAAAAAACATTAATTAAAATATATCCACTTGAATTTTGTCAACTTTGAATAATCCTTACTGAAAAATAACTTTAAATTGACTTAGACTATTTTCACCAAATATATAAAAGGAATAATTTTATTGTGATTGTTAAATATCAGTGTGCGTCCTCGTCTGTCTTTCTCGACGACTGCACACATCGTTTCTGTACCTGCTCGCCGGAGCAGGTACTGACTGCTTACTGGAGCAGGTACGTGGGTTCGTTGAAGCCTGTCTTGCCGTCAATAAAATAACTGCAGCTATCAGATACTTGACTATACATTTAATTATCTACAAATTTGTACATTGAACAATGTTAACAACCAACATGGATAAGAAACACCAAGCATAACCAAATAGTGCCGAGCGGCCTGCGACTCTCTCACTCGGTTTCAGCTCTCTCCGAAAGATTGTCCGTTCTATATCATTCCGAGCGGACATCTCCTCCTCCTCCTCCTCTGTTGTTGGTGAGGACCGGGGTGGAATCCCTCCCCCTTGGTCAGGCTTTCGCCTCCCTGGAAAAATGTCCCTGTTCTCCTTTGCAGCTGGCGCAATGGGGGGTGGCATCCTTCCCCTTTCTGGTGAACTTTCACCTCCTTGGGTTAGTAGCTCTCCTACCCTCTTTAGGTGAGTCCGTATTTAACGAAAATTTATGAATTGAAATACAGAGGATAGAAAGAAACTTATCAGGGCAATATATTACAAGCAGAAAATATAGAATTGAAAAATTTGAAAAAGAACAATAATCCAATAGATATCCCAATAAATATAAAATTATATTACGATAAGATCCAAGACAATATAATAAATGAAGGATTGAAAATCTTTACAGATGGAAGTAAAATGAAAACAGGAACGGGTTATGGTTATGTAATAATAAAAAGAAATAAGATAGTATATACCTGTAAAACAAAATTGCATTGTCATAATACTGTAATTCAGGCTGAGGGGTCTGCAATACTTGATTCGCTCAGAAAGATGAAAGAATTGAGTGAAGACTATATATACTGACAGTCTTTCAGTAATCAAGAGCCTAGAACAATTAGTACCGAAATCCAAATTAATTACCGAGATACAAAAAGAATGTAAAAACATGAATAACCGAACAATTAATATAATTCGGATCAAAGCTCATATGGGGAATACCGGTAATGAATATGCAGATATTTTAGCAAAGAACGCCACAAAATCAATAAATTACAAACCAATACAGCTCCCGGTATTAATATTTAAAAAAATATATGAAAGAAAAAATAAATAAAGATTGGCAAGATTATTGGGACAATAGTGAAAAAGGAAGAGCAACCTATACTATAATGTCTAAAGTAGAACAAAAGCTACAATTTGAAAATAACATATTAAATTATTTCATAACTAGTCATGGAAGTTTCACAACCTACTTGTACAGAATTGGAAAATTAGATTTACCAAACTGTAAATGCGGAATGATAGGCACCCCTCAGCATTACATGGAAGTAACATGTAATCTCGTTCCGATGTTTATTAAGCCGAACGATGGCCGAATGGTAGAGCGCTGCTCTTCGGAACCGGAGTTCGTGGGTTCGAATCCCGCTGATGGCATGGATGTTGGTAGCCGTTCGGAATCGGCTTTAAACTGTAGGTCCCGGTCTCATTAGCCCTCGTGTGCAAAACAGTAGACCGTAGCGCTCCAAACCAAAACCAAAAACCGATGTTTATTAAACAATACGAAAACGAAACACAGATTGAATATTTTAAAAAAAATAGATAAAAATCGTAATCATACTAAAAAGTTAAAGGAAATTTATAATATATTAAATTCAAATTACTCTTATATACAAAATAAATTTTAAAAATTTTAAAATGAGGGAAAATACTTGGTAAAAATAGTGATAGTGATAAAAAAATTGTTTTTTTTTTAAAGTTAATTCAGTGTATAACATTAAAATGAATAATGTCGAAAGGTTCTCCCCACCCACTTAGGCTTTTGCATCCATAAACTTCTTCAGTTGGATGTGGGTGTGGGTCATCTAAGTCTGTCTTCGGCCGCCGTAAAAAAATGCAGGTGTCCATGTAACACAAACGCAAGTCTTGGGTCTAGTATTGCAGTGATTATGACCACATTCGTAAATTCTACATGTATCCAATTTACTTCTAACGAATGAAAAAAAAGTAGAACTGGAATTTGGAATTACTTAGAAAACAGGGTTATGAATGAAGTAATCGACAATATGAAATTATATCCCAAGTAGATCTATGCTGCATTGTTCATAAGAGATATAGTGACCATTTTTTAGTTCCTAATGAAATAATGGAATTATTTTTATCGTAAATAAATTCTTTATTATACTTTCAACGAAAATACCCATTTTGACTACTTTTGTCTTGACGTTTGCAAGTATGTACATCGTATAACTCAGAAACGATTAGTTTTAAAATGTTTTAATTTTATATTTAGAATTGTAATACAGAGTTACGTAAATGAAACTAAATTTTAACCTTATGTATAAATGATAATTCTGATGAAGCATCATAAATAAAAATGTCAGCCTCAAAAGGTATTTAAAGCAAAGTGGCAAGTATGGTGAGTGTAGAAAGCAACCCTTATTTAAAAAAAACACGCCATTTATTTAACATGCATTAAAATTAAAAACATTAACATTATAAACTTGTTCCACGAGCGGTAAAATAATAAGACTACCATAACGCCCACACAGTAGATCAGAAAAACCATAGGAGTCAGCTCACATCAACTACAAATTCTGTTTATATAGTACTGGGCTGACCAAATACAAGAATAAATTTGCATAAAGTGGAAAACAAAATAAACGTAAAAACCCAAAATATACACATTAAATAAGAAAAGATTATAAATGATGACCAGTACAATTAAAGATGTTTACAATTTCAAAATGTCGAAAATTGGCTATACAGTGATCCCTCGTTTTTCGAGGTTAATGGGCACCAGAACTTTCCGAGAAAGCTGAAAAACCGCGAAGTAGGATATGCCCCTAGGAATTTTCGTGTAAGCGGGTACACGAATGATTTAAATATGTAAACAGTATTTATACTTTACACATTTAAGACAAAAATTACAACAGTTTACATATTTATTTAAACGTGTCAGTGCTAATTAATAAGGTTAATTACAAAACATGATATAGTAATAAGCATTAATCAACATTGCCTTCTGAGAGAGGTGAAGAGTCTTGTAGGCAGAGGAGAAGCTCTCACTTGACTCGTAGAAGCTTTACCTCACTAGGAGACTGTTCTGCTGAAAGCTCTGACGGTAGAGCGGGGGGCTTTACCTTGGAGAGAAACATGGTGATGGGTAATTAATTGTCTTCGTGTTTTCTTTTCCTTCAAAATTCCCCTGTACAAGGACATAACCCCGTCAACGCGATTGTTGAATTCAACAGCTCGAACCATATTGTCGTCAATGTTCTTGTGCAAATTGTTGCATCGCTCTTGCCATGTTGCACAATTGTTGTAAATTGTTCAGTTTCTTCTTCGCCTTCCTCTTCGTTTTCTTTATTTGCGGACTTTGTCATCTCAAGGAGGTCTTCATTGGTTAGTGGTTCCGAGCGGCAATCGATAAGGGCGCTGATGTCTTCTTTTGTCATGTCGACATATCCTTCATTCCTTAAACTGTCAGCCAGCCTCACCGCCTTATCCACAGCTGAGGACAAAATGATACTTCATGAGAGCCCGTGGTATGTATTCAACTCATCTCTTTGTTTGACATGCAGGGATCCTTCTTTCTTGTGCATCGACATGAAACAACGCTCCTTTCCGAAATGTAGCTGCCGACATGGTTGTATTTTTTCATCTTTATTTTTATATGAATATTTTGGAAAAACCCGCGAAGCAATGAAGACTCAAAACATGAAGCGCGGAGTGGCGAGGGAACACTGCATGGAACTAACTAATACTTAACCGCTGTCCAAGTAATCCTAACAAAAAAATGTGTGTGTAATTTTAATATATGTACAAGATGTCATAACATGTTCACATCAGATTTTTCGTATGTTTTCCAAGATTAAATGCATTACGTAGGACTGAAAAGAGAAATGCAGCCATCTAACTTATTCGAAATCCTTTTGCTTCGTAAAATTTAATATCAGGCTTTTATAGTTTAATATCAATTTTTTAAACAATCTATTTTGTACTAGTTCCCTTCTAAAAAAACCACATTACTTATAAAAATATCAAATAAATCTCTTAGATAATACTAGGGAAAATTAGAAGTTTTATTCGACTGAGAACTGAATGACAGATGAAAAAAGAAAAAAAGACTACAATTAGATGAATGTGATTTCGTGACCATATCGAATTTGGCTAAAACTGCTACTGTCAGCCTCTCTGAAGCTTTTGTCTTTAATTCCAGGTCTGGGAAGCGAACTAAAGAACGAGAATTTCTACGGTCATAAAAAAGGAGAAAAACATCACAGTTAGAATTTAACGATCGCCGTGAGACTTAGTTCAAGTACAAGGCGGTCGTTACGTTATTTTATACGTCCATTACCAGATGATAGAAATGACTAAATTATTCAAATTATGAAAAGATGAGGATGTATATCTCATTGCCTGGAATTTGCTGTATGTTATGTTAATTAATGTGAATTAAGTTGTGAAAAATGAGTTATTTTAGGTATTTTTTCCTTGTTTATTTGTCTTATGGGTATCGTAAAAGTAATAAGGCAACTTTATGTGACGTTATATAAAATGATTCGAGGATACTTTAGTAACAGTTGTAATAAATTAATAAGAAACATTGTATTTCTATACGGTTAAAGTATTTTCCATTTTCCAGTTATTAACTTCATCATTGGTTTGTAATAATTAGAATAATAGCCTTCTAGTGGCTAAAGATAAAAACAATAATTCCGCCTCCAGTTATATTTGTAGCATCGTTATTATTTGGTTTGTCTTATTTTAGGTTGTAATTGTTTTGTACCTAACTGTTTTGTGGCTCAGTAGATTTTAAAAGTAATATTATTTGAGCTAGCCGTCTATCATTATTTAAAATCTCTTTGTCATAAACTGGTAACACACGGTGGTCAACAAAGAGATTTTAAATAATTGCGGCTAGCTCAAATAATGTTATATTTAAAATCTAATGAGCCACAAAGCAAATAGTTAGGTACAAAGCAATTAAAACACAAAACTAGACGAATAATGTAAATAATGACTGTGCTACATCTGTTAGCGGGAAGCTGACTGGTGATTTTTGTCTTTTGCTGTTAGAAGGCTATCATTCTATTTGTTACAAGTTTGATTACTTTTTTAAATTTCCGAGTTGATCGTAGAATAAGCAGATTTTATTCTCAAATATTAAAATCAGTGGTGCGTAACATTTCAACCATGTAGAACCACTTTGTCATGCCATGAGCAGTGTGCCGCACCCATTTCATAGCGGCACGGAAAAGATTGAAAGGATTGAAATTTATTATGATTCTATACAAATTTTTATCCACAACACTTAAAGGTTGAATAAGGCATGTTTAAAATCAAAAACCTACATATTTTAACAGTTGTTGTACTTTAATATGGATGTCTCTATCCATTCTAGGTACAGCCGCTTCATAAATTCGAGGATAAACGGAAAGATAACTTAGGCTATTATTATATAGGGGATGCTTGTAAATCAGGTTCAATTGATGTTACCGAAATTTATTATTCGTCACAAGAACACGGTATAAACTGCTGAAAGTTTTGTCTGTAAAGTATTATGTCAAAGTGTATCTAATCTCACAAAATAATGGAGTTAATGGGTGGAAAGTTTCAATGGATGAGCATTTCATAATTTGTCTCAGTTATAGAAGCTCTTATTGTGTTACTTGTTCGAAACGTGTGACCCCAGTCACACCAATTTCATTATAATCACAGACGTCTTAATCTGGTTTACTCTCGTTTAGTTCTCTATTATTTTAAACTGTCTTGATCCACTAGAGTGGCGACACAATTGAAAGTAAATAATAGTTCAGCCTTCCTCTGCAGAAATGGGCCGTCCCTATTTCTGATTACTGCGAGCAGCGAGGTTCTTGTGCTTACGTTTCACCATTTTGTAAATATATGTTAAGACTATCAGGTCATCTCTCTTTCAAAATTGGCTTTTTGTATTACTGTGTAGCTGCTCTGTGAGTTACCTTCAAAATTGATGTCATTTCCACAGTGAACGATGAAAAGATGTTCTTGTTGATTGTTGCTATCCTGAGGCACTGCACTTAACACAATTTATTCGTAAGATGCATGTCATATGGCCATACTAGACTTTATTTTCATATTAAATTGTCCTTCATCGTTTGATCGGATACTCATAATTAGTACTGAAATGTACTGAACTTCGATTTTAACAGCTTAACATACAATTATTATTTCTTAAAAAACATTCAATATTGGGTTATTTCACCCTTTTTAATTACAGATTTAAGGCATAACAGCAATGCATTATGTATTTTTAAAATACTTTTCAGAAATTTCCGTATTAAAAATATTGTAATTAATTTAATTTAGTTCTGGCAAAGACTTTGGTGCCTAATTTTGAAATTCCTTCAATAAACACCACACCGTACATGTTCTGTTAGATTAAGATGTAAACCTGGTAATGGAGAAATAAATCCCATGATATTCTTTATAAAATATCAATGATCACTTATTTATGGGTGCTTAGCAGCATGGGTACGTAAATTTTAACTTTGAAAATCAAATTACGCATATCGTATGAAAAAGTGTAATATCCTCTTGAAATATTGGTTATGGAAAAGTTCTAGGAACCTCTAAAATGGTAGGATATGCACCATCCTTTATAATATTCGTGTACATTTTTGAATTAATGCATTGAGCATTAAAATTTACAACTTGAAAAGTTATGCGGGCTATACATCCTTTTTACCTTAACGTAAGGAGAGTGTTTCACTATTTTAAGAGTTGCAATTTTATTAAATCACTTACCTTTTCGCCTTCGGACTCCTTATAGACTTAGATTCAGAAAAATCACTCAAGCTTAATTTTTAACTGACCATTTAAAAAATTTCCTGATCCACAGTCTTCTTTTCGTAATATTTTCGAAAATAATGATATTTTGTTGGTCTCCAAGCATTTAAGCCTACTTCATTTAATCGTTGCCGCATTGGTTTTGAAGAAATTCTATTGACAATCTGTACTATTGATACTATTAACAATCTTTCTAAATCACTTTTAAGTTTTGCGCATGTTTCGAATCGATTTTTCAAACACAGTTTTTTTTAACTTGTTGTCTTATGCGTGCAACCCAGATAACCCAGATCCTAATTTCCAATTTAAGTGCTAAAAAATTTTATATCTTGCTAAAATTTGTCTCCCTCATTTGTTAATCTATAAATTTTGCTATCATGCATACCAAAACACGTGCTTCCTATAGAGCGATTCACACAGCAGTGTACATCTCAACTTATGACGATTATACCTTTAATTTCAAACTAAAGGGAAGCTTATTGCTAGCCTATTGGCTATCCTATACATGAAAATGAATGGGAAAGGCATTAAAGCCATTCATGAAGTCGTATGAAATCGCTCTATTTGAAAATTAATACTTTTTAGTATAACGTTACTTGCTTTATTCTTATTTTACTAATGTTTTATTCTAAATTTTAACTAATGCTATAATTTTAACAAATTATTTTACTAATGCTTTATTTTACTAATTTTGAAATACTATTGAAATTACTAATTTCTTTACTACAGAATTTTTGTTTTTACAGTTCATTTCCAATTATGACGCAGAATATTATTAAAATTTGTGCAAAAAAATCACATTTTGAGAAAAATCCTAACATTTTATATTTATATTTATTACGAAATACAGTTGTAAAGTTTTTTTACTGTGGAGGATATTTAGGATATTCTTGGTAATAATATGCTGGTATTCCCCTATAATCACCACAATTATTTACATGAATGTTTGTGATGCATTTAAAAGAGTAATTTCTTTTTGCAATTATGAAGAAAGTATTTGTAATATCGTTATATCGAGTATAAAGCTTCCGATGAGGAGACTTAATTTTCCGCCACACATAATTACGTTTATTTGGATACGTATGACAGACTTATTGTATATTGACACCACACTTATCGATATTTTATCGTTCGGTTAAATTGCAGTTATTCCGAGCAATTAATCAAGAGATAAAATAATTGCGTGACTGCACTTAATCAACTAAATTTATTTGCATTAGGCTGATTAGCAAGATCTCTATGGTCTCTGAACTTATGTCAAAGTCATGGATCTTACTTATACAAATTAATTTTCGCCTGCCTTCATTTATTAGCGTAGTGAAGTGCCCCCGTTCTGTTAATCACACTTTATTCCCCTGACAGTCACTATTCCATCTTCTTAGGTTAAAGTTTCTCTGCTGTCGAAATGTATTTGCATCGTACGATCGTTAACTTCACTTAAGATTAGAGTGGACGGTCAGTTAAGAGAAATTTTGCACGAAAATTCGATATTTATACCTCACTGAATTTTTAAGGTTTAAACTGAAGGTTAAAATATAGAATATGCACTTATGCGCACGCTTGCAGTTTTGTTTCAGATAGTAAATAAAAAATGTCACTCGTCATATTTTTTAACGTAACAGTCTCAGCTGGAATATGAAGATATTAATTCAATAGTCTTGATTTAAAACAAGTAATATATAAAAAAAATTTGAATCAATTTCTACTTAGATCAACTAAGAAAAATATTAGTTTAGCTAATTTTTATTAAATAATTACAATTAATATAAATATGTATATAGATATGACAGAATCACAGTATTAAGTGGCAAAATAGAAAGCGAATTTCCTTGCAATTTTCCATTTTCCTTTCTATATATGGTATTGGACTTTAATATTTTTGTTTGTTACTATTTATTCGCTTTCTATTTATTTGTCTGTTCTAATTTATGAAACTGATTCTAGTCTGATTCTATCCATCTCTTGTAATGCTTCATTATTGCAAATATTCTTCCAGTGAGTTTCTAGCAGTCCAGTTCTTTAATTAATAGTCCATCTAGTGATTTTCAAGACTCGAGGCCACAGATACTTGACCTGCTGATAGAGATTTCGTCCTAGATATATTACTGTATAATCTACAGTGCTACCTTGCATCTTATGTACTGTTGATGCCCATAATGGTATTAATGGTAGCATTCTTCGTTCAGCAGTACCGTAACTGTGTTTGGCGGTGAATTACACAGATATTGGCCCTATTTTGTGAACATCATTATTGCCAAAGTTCATAGTGACTGATGGAAATAAATTAATAAATTGATATTTGAAAAAAACTGTATTAACATCAAGTGTCATCCACTACAAGTTTAAAAAATATATTTGAACTTGATGCATTTAAAAGAGTAATTTCTTTTTACAATTATGAAGAAAGTATTTGTAATATCGTTATATCAATATAAAGTTTCCGATGAGGAGAATTAATTTTCCGCCACACATTTATTTGGATACGTATGGCTGACTTATTGTATATCGAGACCACACTTATCGATATTTTATCGTTCGGTTAAATTGCAGTTATTCCGAGCAATTAATCAAGAGATAAAATAATTGCGTGACTGCTCTTAATCAACTAAATTTATTTGCATTAGGCTGATTAGCAAGATCTCTATGGTCTCTGAACTTATGTCAAAGTCGGGGATCTTACTTATACAAATTAATTTTCGCCTGCCTTCATTTATTAACGTAGTGCAGTGCCCCGTTCTGTTAATCACACTTTATTCCCCTGATAATCACTATTCCATCTTCTTAGGTTAAAGTTTCTCTGTTGGATGTCGAAATGTATTTGCACCGTACGATCGTTAACTTCACTTAAGGTTACAGTGGACGTTCAGTTGGGAGAAATTTTGTCCGAAAACTTACCTCACCGAATTTTAAAGGTTAAAATTTAGAATATGCAATTAAGCACACGATTGCAATTTTGTTCCAAATTGTAAATAAAAAATATCACTCATCACATATTTTTCAAAGTACCAGTGTCAGTTGCAATATGAAAATTTTAATTCAGTAGTCTTGATGTAAAAAAAGAATAAATACAATAGCAAAGCTGATTTTCAGGTATTTAAGGGGAATATAAATTTACTTTTGGTACTGAATTTTTAAATTTGGGTTCAAATGATTTTATATACTGTAAAATATCATAAAAATAAACATTAGGATTCAAGATTAATCATGCGCTTAAGGTAAGTTTTGTTATTGTGTGTTTTTTGTTTAAACTAGTTGATACATTTTACCTTGTATTTAAATAAGTTATTGGAATTTTACCTCTGTTTTAATGACCAGACTTTCATGTATATTTTTTGATAAAAGAAATTTTTGAAAGGTTTAAAGGGGTCCGATACAGATAAACCTCAACAAAATTCCATTTTTACTTAATTTAAAAAAGTACTTTGATAATTTTGTAAATCAAATAAAACAAGACGTACGTTTCTACGACAACTATATTAGCAGAAGCTTAATTTTTTCTTTATAATGTTAGTGTATACCTCTCTCTTCAGGAAGTTAAATATCCTTGAGAAATGTTCTCATGTATAAATTATTGTGTGTACTAAGTGTCGTGTAGTCCTCGTTTTTATTTGAGTATTAACCTGTGATCAAATATATAGTGGGATTTTATTTTGATTGCGTTGTGTAAAAGTATTTTAGTACTATATTTAACCACAGGTTCTGAGAAACTACAGACATAAGATATGAGAATAAACTAAAAGCTAAATTAAAAAGCATCTGAAACTAGCTTAATATAAAAAATAAATTTATTATAATATATATACATCTATGTACATTACAAAACTGATTCTAATTTTCATAAAATATGTTTTATAAACATCTTCTAAATTAGTTCTGACAATCATTTTTTAATACTTAAGCTATTATGTAAATATAAGAGAGAGGACCTAATCTCAATTTCAAAATGTATGTAAAAGGGGGTACCTTTGGGGAGTTAAAGTGGTGTGCCCGGAACACTGCTGGTTGATGGATATCTATGGATCTCCTGTCGGTCTGGTCAGGGGCTTCCTCCTTAGTTTTTGGGGTGGGGCCGTGATATTTGATGCAGGAACACTTCCTGTCGGACTTGGCTGGACTCTCGTCTCGACTTCCGAACCTCATTTGTCGGACTCCTCTCTTTGTCTCGATTATCGAACACCTTCACCTTTTTTTTTTCGATCTTTCTTATTTTATTAATTTCATCCTTGTCCCCTCTTCCTTTTTATTCTCCAATCGGGATAGTTGTAAGAATCCAATTGGTCTGCTTAAACCCCGCCTTAAGACCGCCAACGTGGAAGACCTTATCCCTTCTAATTGGGCACTGTCCCTTAGGGACTCATAAATAACTCCACAAAGGTACATTCTTATTTAATGTCAAGTACGGAGACGGGATTCTAATCTCGGACTGGGATCAGAACCCCGTCCGAGACCACCGTACAAGACAACAATATCCGTAAAATATAAATTTATGGTCCTCTGTCTTTTACAAAGATGTGATGAGGTCAGATTTAGATCCCGAGCATATTACTTCTTGTATGAATGAATCAATTATATAAGTGATCTAAATCGCCTCATCACACTAAGCAGTTATATTAAAAAGGTATGTTTGATTGTTGAGACAATAAATTCATTTTACAGTAATATTGTTCAATTAATCTTTATAGAAACCTAAATTAATGTAAAATAAAACTAGTAATAAGTATCTTTGTAAAGGACGAGTACTGGAATCTTTAAGACCAATTATCTCATGAAGTTTTCGTTAAAAATTTGTTAAAGTGAAATTGGTATATCTCAAATTTCATTTATTTGTTGACATTTTGTATAGATAGTTTTTGATATATTTTCTTTGTCTTCGGTATTTTTAATTTAAAGCAGCAGTTAACGTACAATTAGCACCCCCCTAAAAAAAATCCAATTTTTCGATTTATGAATTGTTGAAAAATTGAAAAACAATATGTTTACAAATCCTGAAATAAATTTTTATTTACACAAAAGCGAAAACTGAAATATATTAAAATGTATTTGTTTCAGAGTTTTTAATTTTATTAATTTGAAATTTAAAAATTTTTAAGAAATGTGTATATGTATGGTAATCCTCT
>CM063501.1:88162164-88219664 GCA_032207245.1 Pardosa pseudoannulata
AGAGACGGTCAGATCTTGAACACTTATTCAAATTTTCCCCAATTGCCGCAAATTGTACTCTCAAAACTACCCAAAACGTTTACGTTCTGCGGGCAATTTTCGTAAAAATAGTGCTTTATTTATGATAACGATCGAGTATTTTTGAACACTGATAAGAAAATGTGTATTTTCTGATCTTAAGTTTCTTATTTTAAAGCACATTTAAAGGATATGTTTCACTTTTGACGATACGTACATTGAAGCATTATAAAAAATACATGTGTTTAAAGATTTCATAATTTAAAATATTTTCGACAATTTTAATATATTACGATTTTTTATATTTATATGAGGTATTTGAACTTTAACATTTTTTTCTTTTCCTCCAAATCAGTTTTTTAAAAAAGAAATTGGTATTGTCGGTTGTTATGATATAAAATTACCGATGTTAATGTTGTTTAAGACTTATTTAACACATTGTATGCGGGATACGTACTAGTACGTGTACCGGATACAATGTGTGAAATGAATTTCGTGAAAACGAACTTATCAAATACAAATATTGTGTACTATACAGCTGAGTTTATTAACAGACAAAACTGTTTATATTTAAGTTGAAGTTGCCTGTTGAAAAAGTAAATTTAATATGCTGCCACCCTTGAAATATAAAATGTCTTTCAAAATGAAAAGTTTATAAATAATACAAAATACTTGAAAAATTTCAGTATTGTTTATAGGAATGATTTCTACCTTAACTTTTAAAAGGAAGATTGTTTCAACACATTGTCACGTACTAGTACGGGTGTACGGGTTAGTGTAACAACATGGATTGTTTGTGGGTACAAAAATAACGGTATATACAGGAAAACGAAGCCGAATGTTCTTGTTGTCGAAGCGGACCAATAACACAAACACAAAACGTAGACAATAACATTTGTCTTTAAACTTATTTTAATAATCATAATGCCAGCATCCATCACTCGCAAGTATCTCCTTTAAACTACAAAGTGTTGCCACAAAAATGCAACCAAATTATACTATAAAAACAAAACATAGCACACTGAGCATAAAACATAACAGTACAAAATGTAAGACATTGAGTTCGAGGATAAACAACAAAACAAAATACAAAACATTAATAAATGATTCAAACACTAGTCTACTACATAGATTCTGGAAAAATTTAGACAAATAAAAACTAGTTTTTACACCAGTCGATGCGGAACCACAGAACGGGAAGGTTGATACTTGGCGTCAATTTGGCGATCGCTTGAAAAGAAATATATTTAAAACCTGGTGGAACTGAGATTCTACCGAGAATTAGCTTACACCTGGCTTTTTTTTTACATTTATGTTTGTAAAATGTCTTTTTTACACGCAAAGCAGATTATATCAAAATTTATCACAAACAATTTAAAAATAAATCTGTTTTTTATTCCCATTTTTTTTTTTATTTTCACGCTTAACCCTTTAGTGGGCAGTAGTTTCGCAGTGAAACCACCTGTTAAACATCTTTTTTCTCTACTTTAATGGACATGTATGAATGATTTTTTCAATATTTTATGTTTTTAACATTTTAAACTTACAACAGATGATACCACTACGTTTAATTTATTGTTTCTTTTGAAATATATGTATTTAAACTTGCTATACCTGGAAAGTAAGTAGTTTGATTTTTCTCACTTATGACCCCAAATAAAAATATCTATCCAAAACACAAGTATAAATTGTTAAGGTTTTTATTTATTATATTATTTTAAGGATATTTAACTATTGTTATTCCAGTATAATTAAAATTTTAAAAAGTAATTTTAAAAATTCACGCTGTACAAGAGAGTGGATTTGTCAGTTAAACCCCTTCTCAAATCCTAAGTATCCTCTAATATTAACTCCTCTAATGAATGTAAAGAAAAAAATTTCATATATTTTACAATTCTAAGATTGATAGATAACATTTATAAACTAATTGCATTAAATTCTAAAGAATTTGTTAGTGACCTTTAAAAGGTTAAGAGAATTTTCTGATCTATCACATGGTAAAATTTGTTTAAAGTAATCTTTAAAAGCAAATAGTGCAGAAGTAGAAAACTGGTCCCCATAATTTAACATGGAGTTAGAGAAATCCAATATAACTGGTATTTAACCCTCTCCAGTTGCTTCAGCTTACACTCCTGTTACATATTAACTAATCCGGAAGCTTACCCGATTAATTGACTGGACTGAGAATCGAACTAGCAATAAAGTAAAACAATGTCCCGTTTTGAAAAGCATTTCCGCAAATCATTCGTTTCGCATTTCACCTTGAAACATCTCTATTGTCTCCATTGATATGAACCTGAATTTCTACATATTAAATTTCTACTAGCTGTCAGGTGGGTACAGATGTACGAATTTTCTCTCCCACCCCTCAACCAGATAAGTTTAAATACTGTTAAAAATGCCTCTTTTCTGGGTTTTCGGTTTTCTGCATAAAAAGAATTCCCCCCATTATCACGAATCTTGAGAATGTGCAAGAGAATCACCCAAGAAAAGACATATTGCCTTTATAAAAATCCTGTGCGTAGTCTTCAAAAAAAGAACAAATTTCAACTATTTTTAAATATATTAACTATTTAATTGAAAGTAAGTTATAACGGAAAGATTATTAAAATCTTAAACTTTAAAATTTGTTTTGTCTTTTTGAAAATTAGATTTAAATCAAGGGCTAAATATATTTATGGTTTCAAATTACCCTAAAATAAGTTACAAAACTTCTTTTTCTTTGTGTGCACACAATTGTTTTTCTCTTTTTATCCCCAATATAATAATAGTGTAAACTATCTGTCTGTCTGTCCTAAAATTTATGAAGCGGTTGGACCTGGAATTTATACAGGCATCCATATTGGATTTTTGATGAGTTAGGGTTAGCAAAGTTCGAAATAAGGCAATTTGTCGCAACGTCACGAACTACTGTAATAGACAAATAATAAACTGCCTAATAAACTCCAATAGACAAATAATAAACTGCCCTTCCGTCTGAAACTAAAGCCAGAATTGTCATAATTTGAGAATTTGCCCTACTGCGTGAAATCGCCTTATTCACCCCTTACCTCTTTTCTAGCATTTAATGCCATCATTTAAAACCCTATTTTCCCCAGTTAAGAGCAGGCGATTAAATTTATCAATTTATCACATAATAAATAGGTAACATTTTTTCTAGCAGTATGACGTCATTCCTTTAACCATCTCATTTAATCATTTCTTATTTTTTAAATTATTTAAATATCGTCAGCATTATTTTCCTACGTTTTATCACTGAACTTAGATGTTACGTAAATAATTTTCTTTTATATTTGGCTTAAATAATAGATTAGGTATATATATGATAATTTTAAATTTAATCATCGATTATTTTCTGTTGCAATGAAAATTTTATCACCGGTATCAGCAACAAATTCTATCTGCCTCCAGGGTGTAGTGGAAATGATTTTTTCATTCCTTTACTTCCATTAATTACAGTGGCAAAAAAATTGGGAAGAACTTAACGATACTTTCGACGTACCTAAGAAAACTTTAAATTATTTTTCTACATGAATAAGGCGATTTCACGCAGCATGGCAAATCTCAATTTATGACAATTCTGGCTTTAGTTTCAAACGTAACGGAAGTTTATTGTTTGTCTATTGGCTGTTGTACACATGAAAATGAATGGGAAAGGTATTATAGTATTTCGTGATGTTGCGACAAATTCCTCTATTGAACGTAATTCTAAACTGCATTCCAAGTATCGGGAAACTTTAAGGAGTAAGAAGATAAACAAATTATTGACTATTACCTGATAATTCTGAGTCAAAAAAGAAACCATTTTTTTACCTGCCTCATGGGGTACTTTACAATTCTGGAAAATTAAAAAAAATTACTTATTCCGTCATATGACGGGCTATATACTAGTTATTAATGAAAAAGCCAGTGAGAGAAACCAGCGTTAGCCCTTTTAAAGGTTTTGTAAAGGGGCTGCAATGTCTTATAATACAGCCAGCAGTAGATGTAATAGTATTCACAGAATTCACCAGTTTTTTCATTCAGTGCATATATTTTTATTTTAAGCATACTCAGAATGAAAGTGCTAGGTTATTAGATAAAAAAATTCACTCAAACACGGAAAAAAATTTCAGTTTGGATATACTTGCGAATCATAAGAATTTCATTTATTTCCATATAGTCTGCTCACTAAAACTGAATTATCCATTCAGTTCAATGAAAGATAAATAAAAATGCATTTGTAAAATTGAGTTAAGAATTCTTTCAGAATCACTGATTCAAAAGCTCTATAATTTTCTTAAAATCGATTTCACCCACAACCAGCGCATTTGAAATGACAAGTCAAACGTACTCGATGTCATACTGTGCTCCAAAAGAACAAGTAAATCACTGAAAAGTAATTAATAACCTTCTTCTACCGTAAACAAGCGCTGGTGATTGAGTTTTCTCACGCAATATGACTATCGGCTGCCAAACATTGATCTACTTACTCAACTCACCAAACCGAAACGGATTCGTACTTTCGTCACTTACGTAGCCAAACTACCTCGGAGTTGAACAAGGAACGCAAAATTGGTAATTGCACGTGTTACCCACCTTTCTTTTTTCTTTCTCCAAATACTTTCCTCAGTTTCGAAAACATAAGTTG
Source organism: Pardosa pseudoannulata (assembly GCA_032207245.1). Taxonomy (NCBI): domain Eukaryota; kingdom Metazoa; phylum Arthropoda; class Arachnida; order Araneae; family Lycosidae; genus Pardosa; species Pardosa pseudoannulata. The sequence goes on from CM063501.1 coordinate 88,166,813, forward strand.
ATTTCCCTTCTCATTTTTCCTCTTGTAAAATAACCCCGTCTCCTTCCTAAGACAGTAAAAACGTTTATTGTTTCTTTTGCCAACTCTTTAATGCAGTTTGTTCTGGTCGCGGGATCAGATGCAACACGCTCTAATCGGAAGCCATTTGCTTTAAAATTCTTTCTTGAGAACAATGATTACTCATTTAGCGATTTTTTGCTTCTTTTATTCTGGTATAAATAGACCGAGAAACAGATTTAGCACAAAAGATTTTTTAAGTTTTTTAGCACAAAATCATCGCACTGCTCACTGATAATTTGCTTTTTGCCAACTCTGTTGAAAAATTGAAACTTTAAATACTCACGAGTGAAACCAAGTGTACTTTTAATGTTTTAACTGTGATAAAACAGAACGATTACTAAATTGGATTCCTTTTTTGTTCTTTACTTTATCATTTCTTCCTGATATTTCGTACTTTCCCTTTAACGTCTAAATTTAGTGGCCATTAACTCAAAATTCCGATGGGCAGCAGTGGCATGTTGGTGGTAAAATCGTGTATGTTCAAGATTATATGCCACATTCTGAAGTCAATGCTGGTTTGTGAAGTCGATTTTTTGTGGTGAAAGTACGGTAAATTTCTATAAAATCCATTGCTTTATAAATTTTATTTTCGAATTTTTATAAAAGGAAAGAATTATATCCTGAGTGATACATATTAGCTGCTCTTATATCAGGTACAATAAGTATAGAGAAAATGAAGAGAAACTATTTGTTCCATTTTGAACAAAACAATGCCATTGTTAGGTGTACTGTTCTTCTTAAACACAGTTTTGGGGTACGAAGTGCCTGTTTTTAGGAAAAGAACAACGCACGATAATTCAAAGTGTAATGAATGAATAAATTGATTTCAAAAGGATTTGTTCATTCAAAAAAGACACAGAAGTATTATATCATTATTAACTTCTTTATGCATTACACCAGATAAAGGGGTTTAATGGAACATTGAGAATATTTCAATCGAAAGTGGAATTGTTTAAACACGTTCACAGCAGTAATTTACAATGATTTAAAAAAAAAACTACAAACTAATTTCTATTTATTAACTTTTGGCTATTTCGGCAATATTTTAGCAGGCTTTTCAGGCAATTAGTTTAAAATCTACTGATAAAGTATTGTTAAAAAATGTAACCAACTCATTCGTGAATTAGAAAAATAATCTTAATTTTTGTTTTATAAATGAAACGACTTAAATATCCACGAAATATAGTGCAGCTTCAAATGTATTGAATTACTGAATATTCTCCTGTGATAATAAGCACTTATATCCAAATTTCATTAATTACGAAGCTATTAATTGTTCTTTTTGTGTGTGGTGTTTCGGTGAACTGTTGTTCTTAAACATAATTTTAGGATACGAAGTGCCTGTTTTTAGGAAAAGCTCAACACACGATAATTCAAAATGTAATGAATGAATACATTGTTTGCAAAAAGTTTTGTTAATTCTAAAAAAGACACAGAAGTATTATATCATTATTAACTTCTTTATGCATTACACCAGATAAAGGGGTTTAATGGAACATTGAGAATGTTTCAATCGAAAGTGGAATTGTTTAAACACTTTCACAGAAGTAATTTACAATAATTAAAAATAACTACAAACTAATTTCTACTTATTAACCCTCCGATTGGATCACACGGAGGAAAAAAAGTCTCCAAAAATACGCTAAAGATTTATTGTATCAGTGGCCAAAGCGTTCTATGAATTTTTACTTCACCCTTTGTCGACTAGAATTGAATACGGGAAACCCACCCTCGTTATTGTCCCTTTACTTCCGGTTATAAATAGGTATATAAATAGATATTATAGCTTGTTAATTTTTAATACACATAAAGCTCATCAAGTCTCGAAGATTATGCCATAAAAAATTATGGATTCTAAAAGTACAAATAAAAATATTATTTAAGAGAATTATTTATATTTATTTACGAAAGTCATCCATAATATTTAAGTGGTGCAATTAGAGATATGACTGTTACCTCAAAAGAAATCCTTCGAAATAGAGATTTATAAAACCATGAAAAACTATCAGGGTCTTTGTGCCTCAGGGAGTAGCGGTGCATCCCTCAATAAATGTCAGTCAAAGAGGGGTGCAGTTCCTAAACAATCGACCTGACCCTCCTACCTCTAACACTGGCAGAAATGTACATTACATTCATTTTCAGAACGTTATAGGAGGTCGAAAATTGTAAGTAACAACCACTTTGAAGTCATCATCGGTTTGGCGGAATTACGTGCGAACAGCTTAGAGGGTTAACTTTCGGCTATTTCGACAATATTTTAGAAGGCTTTTCAAGCAATCACTTCAAAATCTACTGAAGTATTGTTAAAAAAATGTAAACAACTCTTTCGTCAATTAGAAAAATTATCTTAATTTTTATTTTATAAATGAAATGACTTAAATATCCCCAAAATATAGTGCAGCTTTAAATATATTGAATTACTGAACATCCTCTTGTCGCAATAAGCACTTATATCCAAATTTCATTAGTTACGAAGCTATTAATTTACGCATAAATTTCATCTGGAGCGCTTCAATCAAGAGTGTCCCATTAAACGGAGAGATGGTTTCAGAGGTTCACCAACGCCTAAATAATAGAGCGTTTAAAGCTCCTAAAAAGTGCACTGATTTATCTGCGGACACGTGGTAATGGGAATTAAATTATCTTTATCTTTCCTCCATATTTACCAAATGAACGGAAGAGCAGTTTGGTGCAGGCTCACGAAAATCTCTTGGATCTGGGCCAGACATAAAACTGGCGGAAGGGGCTATTCCAGAACTAAGCCGTTTGGGAGAAACCGTTCCATTTTGAAATTCTTATCTGATCTCATAAGCTAACGTAAAATTTCATTTCTGATTTTCTTGTTCTTACACAGATTTTTCATTCCCTTAGTTTTATTTCCCGAGTAATTATATTGGGAATAATATTTTAAACAATTAATAAAAAAACTCTGTTCATTGGAAAAATAGGCTGTTATTTTTTTAATGAAGTTATTTCATTTTTGGTATAGTTTTGTTTTTAAAAAATCGGGTTTTTATTCTTAACTTCAAAGGAATTTCAGTAGACTTACAAAATGAATATCCCTTATTATTAACCAATAGGGTTGAAATTTTACTGTCATTTGCGATATACTTTTGTGAAAATAAATACAATTTCAAGACAGAAACGTAATGCTCTTAAAAGTTATCAATACTAGCCGATACGCATCCAGCCTTCGAACTGGGAATCGAGGTTCCAAAATGAAGGTTATTTCTTTTCAAAATCGAAATTAGTTTTGAGATTTGTAAAACAATAAAAGTAATAAACTCCTTTCTATAACTGAAATCATAGCAATTTAATTTCTATCATTCATAGAATTCAATTCCTATTCTTTAATACGCATTGCCTTGATTATGCTGTTAAACAAATACTGTCAAAATCGATAGAGTTGGGTAAATTTTGTCTAAGGCCAAAATTTCCGGACTTGACTAATTAAACTAATTGAACTTACATTAACGAATGTTGGTTTCATGAAATTTCGAATTATGATAACCTTTTGACCTATTAACAGATTGTGTGCGGGTACATTTCGCAGCGGAACTGTACCCGGAGCGGGCGTTTTGCTGTTAAATTTAGTTATTCTGTTAAATCTGAATAGATCGAAAATTATTTAGTATTTAAACCAACTTTTCGTATTTTATATTGAAATATACAGTACAACTTCGGTATAACGACCCCCTATGGGACCAACATCATATGGTCGTTGTAACGAATTGAAAATATAATAAAAGAATTGAGCAAAGAAATTATGTAAAAGTACATACCTAGAGAACACTTTTATTTATTTGTATTTCCATTGCTGAATTTTTTAAAAAAGTCTTTGATTGAAGCCTGTTTCAAGGTCATGGGGGAATTTTTCATTATCACTGATTCCATATCCGTTAGATTTTGAAAGAAATCTTCAGAATTAAATTGTCCTTGAAAATATTGACGTAAGGCATTTATTGCATTGAAGGCTTCTTTTTCATTCACTTTTTCAAAAGCTTGGACAATTTCTTCTCCGGAATCACAGATTTCTACATTTCCGGTAATACGAGCAATAAAATCGGCCTCATTCAAATTTTCTCTGCAGCATTGTAAAGTTTCGTCTACCGCAACAAACTCATCAAAAGATAATTGAAGATTTAGTTCTCCCCTTTTCGTCACGCCCCCTCTCCTACTTTAAGCAAACACAAAGAGAGTTTCTTGAAGTTGCAACACAGTACAATAATTTTGAAATAGCCCACTTGCCCACTGCGGACTAAAATTGGCGGTCGTTCTAACGAAAAATAATACGCTTGGTGTCATTGCAATAATTCAAAATTAGCATTATTCCTATGGTAAAATAATTGGGACTTTTTAAGATGGTCGTTCTAACGAAGGGATCGTTGTATCGTGTGGTTATTAAAAAGAGGTTCTACTGTATAAGCAAATATACAAATAAACAAATATATATATAATATATAAATATACATATATATAATATCATTTTCGCAAGGATAAATAAAAAGTTAATTTTAAATCTAAATTGATTTTTTTAATCAACTTTCCCGTTCTGTGGTTCCGCATTGACTGATGTAAAAACTAGTTTTTATTTGTCTAAATTTTTCCAGAATCTATGTAGTAGACAAGAACATTCGGCTTCGTTTTCCTGTATATACCGTTATTTTTGGACCCGCAAACAAACCATGTTGTTACTCTAACCCGTACTAATACGTGTCCCGCGCTCAAGTATCAATCGTCAGAAAACATACTAATACGTGTCCCGCGCTCAAGTATCAATTGTCAGTTCTAGACATTACAAAAAGTTCTAGTAAGTGTCCCGCATACAATGTGTTCAGAAAAAAATAAGTTTATAATTGTAAAATAAGCTTTATACAAAACTAGGGTTCATTAAACTCAAAAAAGAATTTTTACAAGTTCATTAAACTTGTAAAAATTTTATTGTAAAATAAGCAGAAATTTATTTTTTATGAAGACTACGAAAAGAGTATTTGATGAAACTGTTTTGGATCTGAAAGTATCATAACTCCCTGAAAATATATCTCTTATATAAGTTTAACAATTTTAAATTAGGGTTGAAAATATTGCATAGTTCTGTAAAATGCACATAATTAGTTCTGGACTTCTCTAGAACTCGCCGAAAGATTACTCTTAGTTTTCTATTTTTTAACACAGCAGTCCTTTGAGAGATGTAGGTTCAGAGTAAACAGACCTGTTTTTCAACAATAGAAGTGAGTTAAAAGGAAAAAGAAAATTTAGCAATAAAAGCAAGGAAGCGACATGTCACTTTTAATATTTGGTTTCGTAGAAACTAAATGCATAAAAAAAGTGGGGAGTAACCTATCTAAAATCCAGTTGTGTAGAAAAAAATATTTAATATATCATATAGAGGAGAGAAAAGCTGATACAACACAGAGAAATCACATTACAGCCGCGCCCAATTTTTGTAGTCTTTTTAACAATTTAACAGATATTACTGTCTTGTATTCTTAATTTTAGATGTTCTAATTCTTATAGTTTTCTTTTTCAAACTTTTCTCTTATGCATTACTTTCCATTAGAAAAAAAATATGTCACTCAAAATCGAAAAAATATAAAGTTATAATTTAGTTTTTATTCCTCCTTGTATAAAAGCAGTTATTTATTTTGATGCGTTAATCAAAGAACAGAATACGCTATTTCATGTTTATAAATATACTTTGCTCTACATCTGAAACATTGCCTTTATATAAATGATTGTTAGTACAATAATGAAGGCAGGCAATTTTTGTCTTCTTTTTATTATTAAGTTTAGAGAAACAGCTAACTTTTTATTAAACGTTAAAAGAATTCATTTTTCCTCTATTTACTATATGTTGTAAATTGGAGAATTGTATTGAAGTTTAAAAATTACGAGTTCCAAAATAAATGTTGTATCTTAAAAACTAATCGTCTAACTTATCTAGGCCATTCAAGAAATAATTAGTTCTCAAAATTATTTTTAAAAAAATCTCGATAAGTTTTTTTTCTTTACATACAACGTGCCCCAAATTTTGTAAATAGTTTAGAATATCAAAAAAGTTGAAAGAGTCATGTATGAATGTGGTTTACCGAAAAGTTATTCTCACGGAAAGAAATTATTTTACGAGACAAAAACTGGTTGAAATCTTGTGCGATTGAGAACAAATCACAGAATTCCATATGAAATAACGTTTATTTGCTTGCAAGTTCATATTTACTGGCACCTCACTACGGCACATATATTGCATGTTTTCCGTCATTACAACAAATGCTAGACAAGAACTGCAACTTGGATCATATCTGGATGGATGTAGATGTTTTTTTGGAAGGCGTTTTGTTTTTTAACTATGCTGAAAAAGATGGGCTATTACGGTACATTCGACACTTACAGCAAGCCCAAAACTAAATCTTAAAGGTAGTTATATCCAGTGGGCAACAAGGATATCCATTTGTTCAGTAGTACCTGGTAAATTATTCATTGGTAGAGGTGCTTCTCTAGAACTTCAGATTATCCCGATCTTGTATGAAAGTTACTGCATCTAAAACATGTTCCTACCTAAAAGAAAGATATCTTGTTATCCCGTAGCATTTGCAAGAAACGTGGTACATTTATTCAACGAATTCTCCAGCCTGTTTTTACACCAGGACTGTTGGAAGAAAAAACGGAATTCTACCCCCTCCACACACACACACACACACACACACACACACACACAAAATCGAAATGAAATTTACATCAAACAAGTCCTGTGCCCAAATTCTATGGTTACGGTTGTTGACGATTCCACTCAGTGAAAAATGAGCCCGATCTGTCTACAAGATAATAATCAGCCTTTACGGATATTTGCCAATATTCGACAAGCCTCTCGATTATACCTGATATCTGTGTAAAAAAATGGTACACAGGCTAAAATTTTTAGGGGATAAATGTTGAAACCACATTGTTTGGGTATTCATTTTTTGGGGGGAGGGTGGGGCGGACAGTTATCATGTGCTTACTTCTTTCGTTGATTATTATAGCGTACATTTGCAAATTCACTGAGGAGATGCAGTCCTCTTTTAACATTGTGAAAAGGTGGACAATATTATTTCCTCCCGTAACTGGTTATTAACTAGTAATGTGACGTTAATATGACTTAACTGTGTAACACTATATAAGTAAAAATGACCGGTGACTTTCGATTTTAGACTAATTGTTGAATATCCAGAAAAATACACGAAAAATTGTTCTTGAACTTAAAAATATAGTAGACGATATGTATATACGCTAAGATGTTTTCTCAAAACCTCATAGGAGACCGTCAAGTAATTGATAAAATAGGAATATTTCGAATATCTCTGTAATAATGTACGCCCGTAAAGCGCGGAAAATTTAACACACGATTTTGAGGATTTTAATAAATTTTTTTCATATTTATGAGCATAGCACGTATACTCGAGATAAAAATTAAGGGTTTTTTTATTCAAACAATCACAAAGTGTACAAAGTGTTTTGCTTATTGTTTACAGAGCTCTCAATATAAAATGTTGTCTTAAGAAAGCAGGACAAATGACATTGAACTCAATATCCTGAAATGAGAATTTAAATAATAACAAATATTGATGAAAGATCAGCAGGTTTACGAATATGTTCAATGCGCATGCGTGAATGCAATTCAAATAGAAAGTTCATAATTTTTTACCTTAATGTATGCATCCCCTTATGTAAAAATCCTCAAAGCATAGCCTAAAAATTCTAAAAGTAATCGTCGACAGAATAAGCTAGAAATCCGTTGTTCTCAAAAGAAAGCAAAAACACGAGGAAGTGCTTACAAATAAAGAGTAGAATTTTGTGTAGCAAAATATGCATGCAATGTTTGCTTTGGCTGCAGAATGCTTTTTATCCCTGGCCATCAAGTTAATAAGTTTTTGTGTCTTGAAAAAATTCATTAATGAACCAGATTGATTCTTAATACTCATTTTCCCGTGTTACGTGGTATGTATAACAATAAAAATAAGATTAGCATTTTTTACTCATCTCATCTAATAATAAAGTGTGTTAAAGTTAAAAAGAAACTTTTATGTACTTCAGGAAAATACTTAAAATATCTGACGAGTTTCTTTAGTAAAGATGAAATTTGGATGAAATTCCCGGTTATATTGCTCCCAGAGGAGATTTAATAAAATTCGAAACTGTTTATGAATTCTGAATATATAATATCTTAGTATTTGTTCCCAATATTAAGATATTATAAATTCAATATTTAGAAGAAAAGAACTTAAAAGCATGGGAATGTTTTTAAAATTGGAGAGTATCGTGGGACCACCGATCAAATTCCTAGATTTAAAAATTCCGGTAATTAAATAAATCGCCAGTAATATTAAATTTATTTACTTTTTGAGTCCATCTTAGGAAAAGAGTACATCTGTTAAATTCCGTCAGATTATTAAATTGGTACAGATGCATTATAAACGCCGTGTTTTTTTTTCGCCAAACTTGGCGATTTTTTTGGGGGGAGGTTTTATGGGGCGATGAGTGGGTTGGTGTGTCTGTTATTAAACTTATTTTACATTTCTTTTATTACAAGGGGAGGGGAGGAGGAGGTAACCCCCTCACATGTTAGATTTTTTATAATATTAGTGCTTATTAAAATGATATATATTGTTTCTGCTGTGTTGATAATACCATAGATATTACTAATCTGTTGTTTATTTTTTAAATAACGTAAAAAAGGATAATTATTTTGCTAATTTTATTTCATAATGCTATAAATTGTGAATCTGCTGTGTTCTTTTTTTTATTGGAAAAAGTTTTGTTTTGTTAATTGTTGAGTTACAAATATGCCATGTGACGGCCGCCATTTTTTATTATTATTTTTTTAAAATTTGTAATCCAGAAAATGCGCACCGCCGCCATGTATTTTTACTTGGCGATTTTTCAAACCCGCGTTTTTCTGTTGGTCGCCAAAAAAACATGGCAGACGGGGCTGGCTTCTATAATGCATCTGTTCCATTAAATTTATTACATAGAATTGAAAACTTATTTTGAGTTAGAAAGCGTATTATGGTTTTATGAGGGGTACTTCAGAATAGGGTGCCTCTATGGCTAATTTGTACCAATTATTAGCGATGTTTCCAAAACAGTAATATTTAGTGTAATTTCACTTTTAACTTTCTCCGCCAAGAAAAGTACAGAAGTAACGAGGCTGTTGATTCCCCAATATCTTACAAAAGTAATAGTTCTAAATTATTTTACAAAATAGCAATAATAAACTATCGGAGAATAGAATCGTAAATCAGTCAGAAACGACATAAAAACGGAAATGAAAGTATATGAGTTTCATCTGTTTAGATTTTCGGTGAAATCGCCATTTTCCACCGAAAGCAATCAATTTAATTTCACAAAATTAATAACAAATAAGAATTAGGCACATTTAAAATGTAATAAAATGTAATAAAATGATTCATTCCACTAGGAAGGCCGGATACCAAAATAATATAAATCAAAATATAGACAATGCAAGATCAGATGAATAAAGTTAGATAACAATTCTTAGTATTTTGTGTTCTCAATGTACATTTACGGTATGGAAAAAAAAAAGAATAGTAGCGAAACTAAAGGACTTCTTCTGGACGTTGCGAGTCGGTTCAAACGTTCGTTGTGACGTCAGCTTAAGCGTTTGCTCGCATGTCCACAAGCTGACGTCAAAGTGACGTCACAACGAAGGTTCAAACCGAACAGCAACATTCAGAGTAAGGGCCTAGCTTTCAAAGATACACAAATTTGACAGTTAAAAATATAATGTAATTTTATTATCCCAGTTGTTAGAACTAAACAGTGATTACCTACCATTTTAATTAAATAACTAAAAATATATATATTAAACAATATATGACTGTATTAAGTAGGGCAAATTCGCAAATTATGACAATTCTGCTTTAGTTTCAAACGGAAGGGCAGTTTACTGTTTGTCTATTGGCTGTTGTAAACATGAAAATGAATAGGAAGGGCATTATAGTAGTTCGTGACGTTGAGACAAATTGCCTTATTAAGTGGATTTTAAGGGCTTGGCCCATATGAGTCCAGTTGCTCCATCACCTTTAAAAATATTAAATCAAATATAATCTACAAGAATTGTTCTTAAGAATTATGCAAAATGCAATCGTAAGTTAATTTGCATTAAATTTTTTTTATTTTGCTTAACTGTTGATTATGATAATGAAAATATGAATGCGTAAACTCTTACTTTTCAGATCTCCAGAGAATGTGCGCATGACGTCAGGTGCAGCAAAAATTTGCAGCTCAACTTCCTCGTTGACAAAACATTTGAATTTTTTACGGACTGTGCTTGTTATTGGCGTTTTAATTTTGTCAATTATCTAAAAATGGTAACAAGCTGCTGTACATAGGGCTGTACTAAGCGTTTCAAAAAAGGCGAATATATTGGATTTTATTGCTTTCCTAAAGATCCTACTTTGCGAATTCTTTGGATAAAAGCTTTAAAAAGGCAAGACTAAACTCCAAGTTCTTCGAGAACTTGCAGCAAACATTTTCAGTATGGTAATAAAACGTTAACCTTGCTGTAATGTAATAAATTATATAAAATTATAATGCTCTAAGAATTTTTTAATATTACTAAGTTGTTTTTTTCACATTTCTAATGCATTTTCTATGCTTTTCTTAGAAGTACTATACCTATAAAAGTAATTATTTTTTGTCCTTAAAATGATCAGGTTTTGCTCATTTTTATTAGATTTATGTAATAGTTTATGTAATAGTGCCAGTTAACATAATCAAAGTAGTTATGATACTTAATAGTACTGTGTAAAGTGCTTAATTTTTTTAATATACTTTTATAAGTGCTAAAGATATTTATTTTGAATTACGTGGCCAGTTTCTGATGTTTCCTTCCCTTTCCTTTAAATAAAATTTAGTTTTGTTGTATACATGATCTATATCAAAGCTCGTAAGATGCAAGGAAAACAAGCAATGTTTTGCCAACGAAAAGTTGAGTTGTAGTCAACACTCGTATTTGTTTACAAACATGCATTTTCTCTATTCTTTGAAATACAACTTTTTCTGATGTAAACCGTTATTTACGTTTGTAATAATATTAAACAAATAGAAATCTAAGAAGATGAATTCATGCTTTATGAGTTTGCCATAAATAAATAAAATGAATATTTCATGTTATTTCTGAATTATTTATGGCAGTAACAAAATATCGTTATTTAGCAGTACTTTGTCGCGTGATCCTAACGGAAAGAATATTTTTTTTCAGAAAGTTAATTGCATAAAAACCGTTTAGTGATTTATGCTACGTTATTTTTGACGAATAATCAAGAATGTATAAATATTTTAATTTTCAAACTAAATTGTATTCTTTGGATAAAATTATTGTGTTTACTACTAATAAAACCCTAAATCAAAGATTTACTCCTAGTCCAACCAGTAGAAGTTTTACAGTAAGCAATGGGTATACTAACCTGTATGAAAATAATTACATTGATGAAAGAATAGTATTCAAAAATCGAAGAAGTATGGATATTCACAAAAGAATTTCTTTATATGAACTGGGCAAATTAGAAGAAATAAAAAGAGAAGTATTCGAATGTGAAGATAAAAACAACCATGTAAGAGTTACAGAAATTAGCAGTAGACGTACAGTGGTGAAGCCAAAAAAGTGGTCGGATGAAGAATCAACGAAAAACTATAAAGAATTTGAGAAACGAAGAGCATTATCGCCAGACAATTATAATATGTCTTCACTAAAACCTATTGAAATAAATGCTTCTAAAGATTTAAAATTTTATGAACTTATGCATAGACACAAATTGGCCAAGAAAGGTAATAAAATTAGCAGGTATTCTTTTATAAATGAAAATAGTTCTGTCAAGCACTCGCGGAATGGACGGATTAAAGACAAAAATGCAGCCACAGATGATTATCATTCAAAAGATTATCAAGGTAGCGAGCCTATTCTATACAGACCCTCCAAAACTAAACGCCATCTAAAGACTCGAAAGTCTAAGTCTTTGTATAAATGGAAACGATCACCACCTACTAAAGAAGAATTAGATGATGAGTTAGATGGTTATATGTCCGAAACAAAATGTAAAGAACCATCTAAGATTCCTGCAAAAGACGATGTTGATTCATTCGTTAGAGAATATATGCTTGAAACTGAAAAATCTTTAAGTAGTAATGACTTTATTAATTTACAATGACTATCATCCATAAAATGTTAAAAAATATTCATAGTTAATATAAACTGCTTTGAATGCTGCTGTATGCGTAACAACGGTTTAGAATTATTCAAATTTTAGCAAGTTTTAAAAATATGAATGTTGTACCATCAAATGTGTGACATTTTACACCATTAGACACCATTTTAGAGTTTATAAGTATGTTGAATGCTACTCACATTGCCATTAATTTGAAACTTATTTTTTTCGTAATGTTTAATATCTGATTGGAGACTATAGTAAGAAAAATTTTAGTAATTGAAAATGCCTAACATTTTAAATTATTTGATACCAAATTCTCTATTCACCCCCCTTTATGAAGTAGAATTTTTTAATTGACCAAAATTAACTGTTATTCCGTTCTCTAGAATGATATGTAAAAGTCGATTTGAAATGATCTTATTAAAAAATGATTTTTTGATCTTGCAAATAGCTTTTGATTTTCTTGTGAAACTGTTGCTTAGTCTTTTTGATTAGTTAATGATTTATAGTCTCTGTTCGTAGCCATGTTTATTTACTTTAAATACTATTGTAGGATATGTATTTCATTGCTTTTATTTTGTAATGATGGCAAACTATGATTCTAATCACTTGTGTAGAAAAGTATACAGTATTGAACGGGCTTTTTAGTTTCCCCTCGCCAAATCTAGCTGAAACAGACTGATTGGAAATGGTAATACTTAATTTTTGCAAACTTAGTGCGATATAGAATTTTAATTGGCTATATTTTATTATGACGTATGCCATAAGTGTTTTTGACAGTTTACTTTCAAATTTTTGTCAGTTATTCTGCTAGATGATAGGATTAAATCTGATAAGTTACTTCTCGTTCTCCTTAATCGTATATGTTGTCTTTCTGTATCGTTATATTGTCTTTCTGTAATAGTGGTAATCTAACTTAGTGGCGCCAAGACACGTATTTGGCGGAACTAAAATGACTGAAAAATTAGCTAAGTCGTACCCACCCCTGCAACTTTCCCTTAACATTAAATCAATAACAACATTTTAAAATTAGATTTTATTCTCTTTACTAAATCTTTAAAAATATTTTCCTTGAGTTCAGAGATACTTCTTTATACTAAATTTCTTTAACGGTACTCAAATGCAGTATAGACATTTTTGTAACTTTTAGCATAGTTTTACATTTTTGACGAAACGATAATAATGAAGAATAGGGTGCCCCTTGGAAAATTTGGCGAAATTATTGGCAACGTTTATTAAATCACAAAAGTATTCCATCTGAACATTGTATTCCTTTCTTTTTGGGCACTTTTAATTCACTTTTAATTGATGTAGAGTTAATTAAGTAAAAGTATGTAATGAAATTACATACTTTTACTTAATTAACGAAAACCACTTAGAAACCGGCCATTTATATCTATGAACAATTAATTCCTCAACAATTTACGAAGCCAACAGCTCCAAATAATTAAAAAAAATAGCCATAGTGAACCATTAATGTTTCATTATATCTCATTTTTTAAGCATTACTCCCATTTAATATATAAGAAATGGGTATCACAAGGAGAGCTGGATACAAATATAATAATTAAAATATATTTACAGATTGTTTGAACACGGCAAGATCAGGCGAAAATGTTAGGCTACCATGCTCAGCTTTATCGCCAAGTTGGCGGGGGCAATCTGTTCTTCAGTCAAGCCGACAAAACTGTTACGCATCTAAGACTTCTTTAAAAATATTTTTGAATTTTAGTGTTTTCTCACTTCATAAGTTCTGTAAATTTTGCAGTCTTTAAATTTTTCTTTTGTTTCTACTGATTTAGCGATTTTTGGTGACGAGAAAAATAAAAGTTGCCAAGTAGAACCTATATTGCATGTGTTCCGTTTAGGGGGCCAGTTGACTCTTTAGAAACTTTTGCTTGTTTGATAAAATTTACCTCATGATATCACGTTTAATTTGCAATGCTATTTAGTAGTCTATTTTGTGGGTGAGAAATCTAAAAAAAGTAAATAAAAAGCCAAAATTACAAATGTAGTGTATGCCATCATTCATGCATTTTCCGGAATTGCATATTTTAGGTAATTCGTCGGGAATATTGTAAGGTTTTTTTTCTGTGTACTGTTCAATTTATTATGGATTGATATGAGTTAACTTTTTTTCTTCTCAATTATCATAATCACAAATAAGCGTTTTTTCTTCCTATTTGTTCGTTTTTCATTGGTGACAAAGAAGCCAACAGAAAACAGTCGCCAATCAAAACCAATACTACATTTGCTCCAAAGACAAATCTAATAATGATAATATCCCTATTTTATGTTTAATCGACCCAATAATCGTCTCAAAATATATCGGAAAAATATATAAGAATTATTAACTAATTTAAAATCAAACGATACTTTATAAATTTAAAAAACAAAACATCGCAAATTAATACAATTTCAAGGGTTTTCAGAAATGTAAAATTCGTCTACTATTTGCCAAAGAATTGCCCTGAACCCTAAATATGGATTTAGATTTTTTTTAAATTTAAAATACTTCAGAAGCGCTAATTCGAAATATTCTAGCATTTATAGTGCCTTCATTCCTTGCACATTTCGATTTGAGTAATACTGAAAAATAGGCAGACTCTTGGCAAATTTGGCGAAATTAATGGCGATTATTACTAGAACACAAAGATATTCTATCCGAATATTGTATCCCCTGCTTTTTGGGTAACTAATTGATGTAGAGTGCGCCATTGTAATAGAATTATATACTTTTACTTAATCAACTAAAACCACTTAGAAACAGGGCATTTATATTTATAGGCAATTAATCCCTCTACACTTTACAAAGCCAACAGCTCCAAATTATTAATAATTAGCCATAGTAACATTAATGTCTCATTATACCTAATTTTTTAAGCATTTAATACATAAGAAATGTGTTCCACAAGGAGAGCTGGAAATAAATATAATATAAATTAAAATAGAGATACATATTGTTTGGACACGGTGAGATCATAATATATTAGGCAACCATGCTCAGAGATTTATCGCCAATTTGGCGGGGTCACCCTGTTCTTCAGTCAAACCACTATTTGTTGTTTGTTTCGGTTTTTACAGATTTAATAAAATTTTATGGCTTGTTTAGGATTTTCTACGGTATTTCACAAACCTTAATTGTAAACTGAGGTTGACTACTGCCCATACTTCCTATAGAAATAACTTTGGGTTTTTTATTCGGTTAACAAGTTATTCTATAGTGATGTGTGTTGTTATGTTAGCTAGATAATTATTTCAAACATAAAGATCACCCATGCAACTTCTAGGAAAAAGACTCTTTATAAGTATAGTTTCTACTGTTGTAACACTGAGGAGAATGAACATCAAAATGTTTTGTGTTGTATTACAAAATGGTAGATTACAAAGTAATAGAAAAATTTAAAAACTTGTCGTGATATCTCATATTTTATTTTTTCCCAATGCTAAACGTTATCATCCATCATTAGTTGTTTAACAGTTCGGGGTGGGTCAAGGCTTTCCCTTGAAGAGACTTCCAAGTAGTCCTCTGAGAACTGTTTATAACTATTTTTTAAACATTATCATTATCAATCTTTAGTTTAATTTTTTCTTTTTCCAACAGATTTTTCAGAATAACTCTGCAACTAGTAAAATTTGTATTCTTTGCGAAATGGCGTTATACGTTTTACTTTACTTCTAAGACTGGTATAAAATCTTATATATTCATAACTGTATAGTTAGACAAGAATAAAAAGGTATATTTGACACGCTTGTTCATCATCAAATCAGTAGATAAGGTGAACATTACGTTTTGTTAACCCGTGGAAAATGAAATGTCTAGCTCCCAGAATATATTTAGAATTTTTTTCAGTAATTTTTTTATTATCTTCGGTTACCGAAAAAGAACCGATATATTGAAATCTGATTGTTAAACTCCGGTTAAAGATTAAATTTTAAAATATTTTTGACTGATGATGTTATATATAATAGAATTAATCTTGTGTTTAAGTTTGCTTGTAAAAAATTGTATTGTCCAAGGTGTTTCCAACTACATGTTAAGCCCTGTTCTATGGAAGGTTTCAGAAATTAACAACTTTCTTTTAAAGGTTAAAAACTAATTCAAGTGCAAATGCAAGCCATCTGGTGTTTTGAACTGTCAATCAAAATGTCCAAAAAAACTGAAATGAACCTTATTCTATTTACCCACATTTTCTCGACACCTTGTCTATTTTAGTCTGTTTTTTGTCTGTACTCTAACCGGCTTCGATAATCCGACAAAATCCGATACGCTCGAACGCAGCGCTGTGTAATTTTCTGTTGAAAAAGAAAAGGAAAAAGTAGCGGAGAATGCTTTACACACAAGAAAAATAATAATAATAAAAAAACCTTCTGCGGGATCCAAAACTTCACGAGTGAAAAGGTTTTCATATTTTTTCTTTCCCAGTCTCAGAACACCATTTTTCTATGGTTGAATCGAAATAGATCTGATTGAAATGCAATTTGTCAAATGTTTGAAACGAGTCGTTCCGAAGCAAAATGGCACAGGTGTTCGCATTTCCTTCGGGGATTTTTAGACTGAAAACTTTAACTTGAAAAAGAATTTCTTGTATTTTCAAATTCGTAAACTAGAAATATAAAAATATTCTTGTACCTTCTAAAACGATTGATTGTTCTTAATTCGATAAAAAAATTCGTAAATCATGTATTGCTCATTCATCTTTAGATCACGTAGGCAAACCCAAACTATTTTTTGTTTGTTTTATTTTGTTTTTTATTAACATGCTCACCGTGCATAATGAGTTAATTTGCTTTTATTTTATTGTAAGTTAAATGTTTTACATTTCTTATTTCTTACAGAGCACTGTAGCACATTTATTTAACAGCTAAAAAGGTAAATAATAAAAAGCCTGCACTATTTAATAATGGTATAATTTTTTTTTATCCCTGTGATACATTACAAAGTTTCTTGGAAAAAATGGCGTAAAACCGAAACTAAGGTACAAAATTTGTCTTCCCCAATTAAATAGTAGATAGAATCTCAGTTCCAGGGGCCGGGCGCCATGTATATGGTTCTATTTTTGTACAAACGATAGCCAAATTGTCGCCAAGGGATGTTTACAATATGTTCTTCGTTTTGTATTAAGTTTATACCCAATTTCAAAGCATATTTTGAACAAAAAACAGTTTGAAATTTTGTTAAGATGAATGCAAATTAAAAAAATAGAAAATAAAAAATTCTGCAAAATTTGCCAGAAAACTGGGTTCTAGAATTTGGCGACAACGTCCACGCTTGGCGTGCCCACTGAACTTGGTTCGGCGAGCTCCCCAGAACTGGAATATTGCCAAATAGTAAAAAAGAACTTAACATAATTTGACAAAATTTTACTGAAAAATCAGCATACACATTAATGCTAAAATTGTCATGAATAGGCAATTTTTATCAGAACTTTTAATGTGGACTTGGAATAATCTGGAAAGTGAAATTACTACAGAGGTTGAAATATATTATAAACAATTTACTAATGAAGTTGTTATAAACAATTTTTGAATGCGGCCATAAATAAATTTTGATATAAATAGAAGACAGTTTTTTTTTGTATTTGATGAATCTCTTCCCGGAAGTAACATCATTAATAACTCAGTTCAATTTAAGTTACAGACCGGAAGTAGGCGGGAAAACAAGAATTGAAAAAGAATTTTGACTTAATTTGAAGTAAATTAAATAAAGTGCGACATTAAAACGTATCTAGTAAAAAATATTTTATGAGCAATATTTTTAACAAGATTGTGAGTAATATATATATATATATATATATATATATATAAATATCTCAAACTAGCAACATAAATAAAATTAAATTAGCAAAACTTTTAGAAAATCTTTATTGAGATCACAAAGTTTTTTATCACAAAGTTTCACAGCAAAATACTATTGGTATAAACATACTTAAAATTGGCTTAACTAAAGAACTGGGTTCCCCCGCCAACTTGGCGATAATAGTTTAAGTATGGTCGCCTAACATTTTCTCCTGATCTCACCGTGTCCAAACAATCTGTATCTATATTATAATTTATATGATATTTGCATCCAACTCTCCTTGTATAACTCTTTTCTTATAGGGAAAGAAAAATTAGATATAACAAGCTATTAATGGTCCACTATGGCTGATTTTTAATAATTTGGAGCTGTTGCATTTGTAAACTGTTAAGGGATTAACTGCCCATAAATGTCCGGTTTTCAAGCCGTCTTATTTAATTATGTAAGAGTACATAATTCTATTACGATGGCGCTCTGTGTACTAATTAAAGTCGCCAGAAAAAGTAAAAAATACAATGTTTGGATGGCTTACCTTTGTGTTTTAGTAAATATCGCCAATATTATCAAGTTTGCAAAGGGGAACCCAATTCTTACGTAGTACCTTAAATTCCTTTTGTATTGTCTATTTGTATGTAATTGCATGAACCATTTAGGTATATCGACCACTTTTGACTATACATCGACATAATTTGTAGTTTCCTTATTAGATAAATGCATACAGTTACCATAATGTATGCATGTTTCTGTGTGAGAGAGAATGTAGAACAAAC
The DNA here is from genome assembly GCA_032207245.1 of Pardosa pseudoannulata. Lineage (NCBI taxonomy): Eukaryota > Metazoa > Arthropoda > Arachnida > Araneae > Lycosidae > Pardosa > Pardosa pseudoannulata. The sequence goes on from CM063501.1 coordinate 88,185,649, forward strand.
AATAAAAAAACATTTCTTTAATGCAAAATATGCAAAATTTATTAATAGTTAAAGTTATTAAAGTTATTAATGCGTCTGAAATTCAGACGTAGCTTAGTTAAAATTGTTAATAACTTATATTATTAAAAACAATTACCTTTTTACCTTAGAATTTGAATTAATATTGCGTATAATACTAGTGACATAGCATATTTTAAAATAGAATAATTAAAACAAATAAATAAGGTTTGAATGTCCACATGAACAAGATTTAAGACTCAAGTCACAATTAACCATTTTGTGATTAAGAAAAATCGAAGCAACTAGTCTTTCAATTATTCATAACACTTTTTCATCCCCATTCCGCGAACTATTTCGAAGAGACTCAATCTCGGTTACAAATGAGGTAATTATGGCGCACATGATAGGCTCGTGGAACTGGAGTCACCAAATTTAATTTCGGCGATGCATGTATTTTGCTCCGAATAAACAGCACTTACTCATAGAAAGTTACGCTAAAAAACAACGAAGGCTTGAACCTCATAAATTTACTGATTTAAATAGAGAACCATAAATCAAGGCCGAGGGAGCGTGCAGGTGTTTGCGCTGTTATAATTATGATTTTCACTTATGACCTTTAACAGTTTTAGGTATGAATATGTTAGTACCTTTTTAAATTGAAATTTTAAACCAATGGGGAAAGGGTAAATGGGCAGTTATTCATGCATGCATTTTAATCTAAAGAATTTTTTCAAAAATAATTAAAAGAAAAATTTAATTTTGATTTACGCTTTTAAGGATATGAATTGTAAAGAACAAAGACTAGATTGAATTTTAATTTTGTTTTATAGTATCAAATGGAAAAAAAAACTGTCGTGGTGAATATGTGCAAGAAAATTATAAATTCTTTTATTATCATACTTAATTGTTGTGCTTTTCAAATTTATATTAACTTCCGAAAATTCTAAAATATTAATCCGGACAAGTGCACGGATTATAAATCATATAGAATTTTTATTGTATGATGCGTCATTAGAGTTATCAATTGTACATTCTCTGAAAGGTTCAAAGTTAGTTTTGTCTTGACACAGACCACAACTGTGTATTGACACAGTTGTGGTCTGAGTACAGCTTAAGTATTGCTATATGTGAGCGACCAACAGTATTAACTTCCGTTATACACTGTCTACTAATAAGTATTTGGACACCTATGATAGAAAAGAAAAACTAACTTTGTTCAAAATCAGTAGTTGGTAGACACTCTACGAGAGTCAATTACAGAGTGAACCCTCCGGGGCATATTTTCCACAAGTCTTTGTATTACAGCTAGTGGTATTGTCTTCCACTCGGCTTGGAGTAGATATACAAGTTCCTTCACCGATTTTGGACTGGTAGTGCACCCCTTAATTCGGCGATTTAACTCGTCCTAGAGGTTCTCGGCTAAACCTTTTTCAGTAATGCGAGTTACCTATGTTCACACATGAGCGAAACTAACCCCAAAATGCATCAGAGATGATCTTAATGGGTATTTGTGTTGAAATATGAAATGAATTTTTTTTATGCTTACAAAACTTTCTTTACTCCGCAAAAGAAAGTAAAAAGTGCATTTAGAAAAATAGCCAATAATGAACAACTATGTAAGGATATTTATACTGAAGTAATAAATAACCAACATGTGTATAACGCCGCGGATTCAGTCATGGACGATTGCTACCAGCCGGATTAACAATCCCTCGAAGTTGTTTGAGGCCATCTATTCTAACATAAAAATTAAGAAACTATCCCAAATGTTTTCAGTTGGTTGTACTCAGAATAGCACTAATTGCAACCGTACGTTACCATCCTTATTTTAGTTCCAAAGAAAGACAAAAACAAAGCTCGTTTAAATTTAACACCTCATTTTACTGTGCAATATCTAAGAAAATAGGATGGATTCTGCTGCTCTTTAATCTAACGAGAGAGTTGTCAGCAAAGAGATAAAAATTAAATTAGCAAATTCAGCACGCCTGTAGTCAATTAACGTGATCAGACAGCTACTCACTCATATATATATATATAGTACTAGCATATAGCCTGTCATATGACGGGATTAGTAAAATTTTTAATTTTCCAGAATTGTAAAGTACCCTATGAGGCAGTTTTGTTTTTTGGCTGAGAATTATCTGATACACGCTCCATAATTTGTTTATCTTCATACTCCTCTAAAGTCTCCCGGTACTGTTAATGCAGTTTAGAATCACCTTGAATTCATTTGGTCAAACCGTGTGATTACGAGTAAAAAACACACAAGCGAACAAACTGCTTAGTTTTCAAAGATGTATAACTTAAACACTAGATATTTATTAGTCCGTGAAATAAACTAGACTTTTATGAAAAGAATTTATTGTTAATACCGGTGATAAAATTTTCATATCAACAAAAATAATCGATGATTAAATTTAAAATTATCTCATATGTACCTAATCTATTATTTACGCCAAATATAAAAGAAAATTATTTTCGTAATATCTAAGTTCAGTGATGAAACGTATGAAAATAATGCAGACGATATTTAAATAATTTAAAATAAGAAATGGTTAAATGAGTAGTTAAAGTAATTATGATAAAAAAGAAATGTTATTTTCATATGTTTATTATGTGACAAATTGATAAATTTAATTGCCTGTAGTTTACCGGGTAATATGGGGATTGAAATAATGGCATAAAACGATCGAAAAGGAGTGGATTTCGAACGTTTTCGAACTTTGACTTTTGGTAACCTAACTCAAGAACCGAATATAGACGCCTGTGTCCATTCCAGGTGCAACCGCTTTATAAATTCGAGGATAGACGGGCAGGTAAAAAGCTAATTCAAAGTTTTCTTAGCTACGTCGAAATTATCGTTAAGTTTTTTCCCAATATTATTTTTCCATAGTCCATCAATGATTAAATTTAAAATTATCTCATATGTACCTAATCTATTATTTACGCCAAATATAAAAGAAAATTATATACCTAATATCTAAGTTCAGTGATAAAACACATAAAAATAATAAGGACGATATTTAAATACTTTAAAATAAGAAATGATTAAATGAGATGGTTAAAGGAATGACGTCACAATTCTAGAAAAAATTTTATTTTTTACCTATTTATTATGTGATAAGCTTAATCACGTGCTCTTAACTGGGGAAAATAGGGCTTGATGCAATGGCATTAAACTCTTGAAGAGGGGGGAAGGGGTGGATTTCGAACGTTTTAAAGACTTGCTTTGAATTTTGTTGATCTTAACTCATTAGAAATTTCAATACGGATGCCTATATCCATTCCATGTCGAACCGCTTCATAAATTCCAAGACAGAAGGACAGATCACTTAGGCTATTATTATATAGGGATAGATAGAGAGAATGAAACTCCAACATCTATAGAGAGAGAGGCTAAAAAGAGATGGAGATAAAAAGACTGATAGATTGACAGAGAGAAGTATAGAGATCGAGCGATGGTTAGAGAGGAAAGAGAGAAAAGCGATAGAGCGACTGAGTGTGAGAGGGAGAGAGGAAAGTGCGATAGACCTTCACCTTCCCAATAGATGTTATTTTCTGTTCTTCGTGTTGAAAAAGTGTTTGTAACTCATTAATACCTGATTCCTTTTTGCATAATGTATACAGATAAATATCTTAAATCTAAGTTATGGATGCTGCACAAATTGAAACAAATAGGAAATTTTAATATTACACCACAATAGTAGAATGTGATAAATTGTAATTTTAAACATGACAGGATGTGAATAAAAATTCATAAAAAAGGAAATATTTCATGATGAGAAATTTATTTGAAAATTAAGTTTTATAACAGATAATTACTATTTCTTATGATTTAGTTGATGAACTTAGCAAAAAACCAAACTTATGGGGAATTCTTGAAAATTATTAAATGTCAACCCAAATAATAAAGTTATAAATAATGGCTGATACTCTAAAATTTGGTATATCGTTTATAGCGACTACCCCCCTTCACTGAAAAGGTTTGGCTTAGTTTGGTTTGGTTTGGAATGGTCGGTCTACTTTTTGCAACACGATTGCTAAAAGACCGAGACCTACAGCTTAAAGCCGATACCGAACCAAAACATCCATGCCACAGTGTACTTTACCCACGAACTGGGTATAACCAGCACTAACCAATCGGCCATCGTTCGGCTTCACTGAAAAGGAGAACTCGTTCTGGTAAATCAAAAATATTCTACAATCTATTTTTGCCTTTGCATAAAAACTCTAAGCATCGTAGCTTAACGAGAATCCATTATAAATAAAAGCAGGTAAAAATGTTTCGTTACACGATTTTTAATGAGCTTGGAACTAAAAAGTTATTAATGAGGAATTTTCAAGTTTTCTAATTTTAATTTTAAACAATAGAAGACAAAAAAGTAAGCAGGATAATACCTATTTTTTTTTCATTTGGGGGCCTAATTAGTGATTTCTAATGGGTTTTATAGCGGACTCTTTAACGTCTCTCAAAAACGATACTTTTCCTCCGCCGAGTTTGTGACTCATCGTTAACGGAGACACCGACCATGTTGTTTACATAAAACGACTTGTAAATTTGTTTCTGTGTAAAGTATCGCATATAATAGAAATTTTTTTATTATGTCTGGCATTAAAAATCATACATAAATATTGTATTGTGCCACTCTGTAAAAATACAACAACTAATTGCAATGAGAAGATATTTTTCAGCTTTCCCAAAGATCCACATACACTCAAAATCTAAACAAATGCGATAAGGGATGAGAAATTAAACCCCAAATTATCCTTTAAATCATTTCTATGGGTTTGTGAAGACCATTTTTCGTAAATAAATGCTTGCTTTTGTTTAAATATTACTAATTGAGGACAATTAAAGTATATATAAAGACATCTATACCTTTAAAAGGACTGTTGATTAACCACTATTTAACTTTTAAAACTGCTAATTTTCGAGTATTATCACAGAGTTCAAACTAATGTTTTATAAAGCATTTATAAATATCGAAAAACATATAAATATCTAAAATATAATTATCTAATAAAAAATCAAAGGTTATTATTTTCAAGGTATTATAAATATTTTTTCAATATACTTTCTTGAAAAACAGTGATAATCGAAAATGGTGACTAATTTGATAAAAAAAGTATAATATTTTTAAAATAATAATGAAATTACTTTAAAAATTAAATTTTTACATTTTTACATTTTTTTTAATTTACATTAATTATTAAAGGCAATAAAATGTATTGCACTTAATGAAAATAATTAATAAACGTTTAAAGATTTTTAAATTTCTTTTACTTATTTAAAAATATCTAAGAATTTTTGGTTATGCTATTACGTCTACTTTTTGCAACACGAAGGCTAATGAGACCGTCTCACAATAAATATTCAATTTTTATTTTATATTACATTGATATAAAAAAAGACGATGCACTTAGAAAATGTTTTATAGATAGAGATAAAAAGACTTGTTTTGTGTACAAAAAAAAGAGCTGAGTTATCAGAGAAAAAGTATAATACATGTTAGAGTAAAATTGGAGAAAAAATATATAAATGATTTACATATTTTTTTCTTCCTCGTATTTCTGTATCCCAATAAAATCCGATTTTTTTGCATAATGTATATAGAAAACTTTACATGCTGAATTTTAAATTCTGATTGTCCTTTGAAACAATAAGAAAATTTAATATGACAATTTGAGATAAAAAATATCAGATGTAAAAAATTCAGTTTAAATAAAAATAAATTTTGATAGCTATAAAATTTCAGAAACTTAGCAAAAACCAAAATCGGAAAATAGTGCGCGCTTAAAGCAATAAAAAAAATATTGGTCTAAGAACGATGACATACAACCAAAAGGAGCGTTTTGATGACTATTTTCGCTTAAATTTAAAATTAATTTTTTAAATGATGGACCCAGTCTTTTTTTAAATTTTTGAGAACATTTTTGGAATCTACGAGTCTAAATTATCAGAAAAACACTAATTGTTCGAATCCCCCACATGTCAAATTCCTCATTTAGGAAAGATAAAGTTATAAAAAGTGTTACAGACTTTCAAAAAGTGCTGAAAATATTAATTTAAATCATTTTCTGGCTCAATAGCCATAAACCGCTTTACAGAAAAAAAAAAAAAAAAAAAAAAAAAAAAACTAATAATGAGTAGTACTTTTTTAATTTCAATTTTTTTTTCGTGTGTGTGAAAATGTAAGTTAAACATTTCAAATTCTCACAACACAAATGTGGGGAAATGAAGCAAACTGTACCTCCCGATGAAACATAAAAATCATTTCCTGTTTACTTCATTCAAACAAGGATATGCACAATCAGGAGATGCAGTTTACCCTGACGCCAACTTAATGATATTATTTGGTCAGCTGTAGAAAATACGAAGGGGAAATTTTTAAACTGACCAGCGATTCTCCATGATTTTGATATGAATGGGTAGATTTTGATCATGTAAACAACATTGTTAGGTATTTTCTCTGATTTATTACAAGCATATAGACCTACTTATACATACTGTGATATTGGGAATATAATCACGTGTAATTGAGAGTTATTTTGAGGAGTAATATAACAAATTCATTGGGGAAATTTTGATCAATACACTGACTGATAAAGAGGACAAACTTTGTTTTTTGATTGTGTTTCAATGATTAATCTTTAAAAATTTTTTATATAGTTACATTTCTTTTTTTCTTCTTTTTTGTTTGTATAGTAAAAAATAAAGCTGCAATAGGTATTTTTCGTTTATTAATTTCTTTGTGATGCCATTCTTTTTTTCATAAATAATAGGTGTACGGGGAGGAAAAGGTAAAGTAATTTTGTACATGAATAACCGACTGCAATTTTTCAGACTGGAAAATTTACCTGGAAGCTCTAATGATAATAAATAAGGTTTATTTTTCATCTAATGTTTAGTTTAACAGATTGTGTGCGGGTACATTTCGCAGCGGAATTGTACCGGCGTTTTGCGCGTAAATTTAGTTATTCAGTTAAATCTCAATAGATCGAAAATTATTTAATTTTTTAACCAACTTTTCATATTTTATATTGAAATATATAAATAAATATAGAAATAGAAATATAAAAATATCAACCATAAGATTTTTGTATACAAAAAATATATTTTTAGTGCATAAATTTATAATAGTATCTTAAATATGAAAAATCAAATAGAAACTGTAGTATATAGTTTTAATTTTTTCCCTTTCTGTAGTTACACATCGACTGACATAAAAACAAGTCTTTATTTGTATAAATTATTTCCAGAATCTATGTAGTAGACAAGAACATTCGGCTTCGTTTTCCTGTCTATACCGTTATTTTTGTACCCACGAATATCCCTTGTTGTTACACTAACCAGTACTAGTATGTGACCCGCGCTCAAGTATCAATCGTTAGAAAACGTCTAGTACTTGTTCCGCATACAGTGTGTTAAAATATAAATAGGACATACGATATCAGAACAGCACAATACCTATCGTTATCAGAATCAGGGTTTGAATCTGTTGTCGGCATTTAAGTATGTAGTCTCTCAGAACCGTTATTAACCTATTAATGACGAGCGTACTTATTTTAGAACGTTAAAATTATATGTACAGTTTTTATGTACATTTAAACTATTTTTCCTTTATAATGAATGGAGATTCGAATCCTATAAACTGCCTCCAAAGTAATGACTATTCTTTTACAATTTTATCATTTCGTCAGACATTTTTATTTTTTTTGAATCTCGCACATAATTTTACTTTTTCAGTAGGTACCTCACAACTGATTTCTAGATAATTTAAAAAACTTCACTTAACAGTAACGTATTAGAGATAATACCAAATAATCCCGTATTTTTTCAATAGCTGGCGTTCTTTGACTGTTCAACATTATAGTTCATTACTAAGGAGAGGTGCCGAACGATGGCCAAATGGTCAGAGCTTTTATCCACGGTACCTCAGTTTGTGAGATAAAATGATTAATTAGCTCTACAGTGGGAAAAGATCAGTACATATTACATTAATTGGAACAAAATAAGGAGCAATTTTTACCAACTACTTAAAGAAATTAGTGTATTTACTCGTATATAATTCGCCCTTTGTTTTGTTAAAAACTTATGGCAAAAGCTAAAGAAGCGCATTATACACTGGATTATTTTCTGCTTCTTTGCCGAATGGCTAGAGCACTGATATTCGGTACCGGAGTTCGTGGGATCGAATCCCACTGTGACATGGATGTTCGTAGCTGTTCGGAATCGGATTTAAGAAGTAGGTTCCGGTCTGATTAGTCCTCTCTTGACAAAAAGTAGCGTTCCAAACAAAACAAAACCACTGAGGACAAATTGAAATAAAATATTTAAATTTGTTCGATTTTTTTTTTATTATTAGGACTGCATAATAAACGTGAATTTAAGACTCGTGTTTTAAAACTTGCTAATTAGGTGCAAACCAAAACAAACTAGAATGTAAGAAGTTATATATCTTGCAATCATACTTAGTTAAGGAAATGGTCCGAGACGTTGATAGTAGGGTTAATAGAATGTTTAAACATAATCTCCATTAATTTTGGTTTTGCCTAAATATCATTAAAAAATGTATGTTAAAATATATGTGTTATAATAAAAAAATATACATTTTTTTATAATAGTTATTTGTTTTTCCTTAATACTTCGTACATTATACATCTTCCGACATTAGACAGCCATTTAGTCGAACTGTAAATTGAAACTAATACCACACGCAATGTATCCTTCTTCCAGTAGTAAAAAAAAATCCATAAAGTATAGAACGAATTACCCCCATAAATTTCGACAAAATATATATTTCATTATTGAATAGGAAACGCTTATATAATTTAAAATAAAATATGTTTCATAGTTCAACTATCTGGGGTTTGTGAATAACATTATAAGGAAATGGTCACTAGAAATTAGAGACGCAATATGAATATTGTGGTTTTCTATAGAATATTCACATTTATATGGTTATTATTTAGGTAGATGCTATATTTTAAGTAGTTTTTTTGTAGCTTGATTAATTCCTACTTTTTAATAAAAATAAAATATTTTACCTCTTATTATAAAAAAATTATGTTCTTTAACTTAAAAAAATTAAATCAAAATTTAAATAAACAATGTTGTCTAAATAAAAAGTCAAAATTGTTGTCTAGCTGTCTAAATTAGGGAAATATTAGTGCTTTATTACATACTCGAATTTCTTTTAGTAGTTTCAGAAAATTATGAACCCCCTCCCTGAAAAAATTCTGCGTACGCCACTGGGTGGATCGTCCATTTGTTTATTAAATATGTTGCTGAGGATCTAAAATGATTAGAAACGAAAAAAAGGCATTGGAAATTCAACACAGATCAGCTTCAAAATTCAGTTTTGGAAACGCTTATCAGAATCAAAACACCCAGGTTTAAAAGATGTTACTTGATATCTACTTTCAATTTTTGGTATTAATTATTGATAGGATTCCATGATGAATATCGTTCCCAGTTGACTTATAATCTTGCAGAAAATTTGTGCCCAATTTCAAAAGTTTGACCATAGGTTTTAGTTAAATATTTTGCACTATTTATATAGCTTTATTATATTTTAAATTTATCCAAAAAGTTTTGAAACGATTATTTTGTAAAATATTTATTTTTAACTATAAATTTTTCTGTGTATTTTATATAGACCCCAAGACGTGCATATCATTTTACTGTAATAAAAATTAATCTATGCAGTTTAAAGGATGCTACTTGCTATCTACTTTTAATTTTCGATATTAATTATTGATGGGATTCCATGATGAATATCGTTCCCTGTTGACTTATTATCTTGCAGCAGATTTGTGCCCAATTTCAAATGTTTGACTACAGGTTTTAGTTAAATATTTCACACTATTAATAAATTTTTATTTTATTTTAACTTTATCCAAAAAGTTTTGAAACGATTATTTCGTAAAATATTCACTTTTAACTATAATTTTTTCTGTGTATTTTAAATAGCCCCTATGACGCGCGTATTATCACTATGTATTTATCACCAAGTATGTGGTGCGGCTCATTAGAAGGTATATAAAACCGAAGTGTGACGATTTGAAATAACACGTGGCCACTACTGTCTTAGTAAAAAGATTTCGAAAGATTCAAAGAACAGTAAGTTGAGTACTTTTATTTATATTTGTACCCGATTATCTTGACCTCTTTATTTTTATCTATTTCGGAAAAGAGATTACTAACGTAATGGTACTAAGTAAATAAATACAAAGCGGTATTTGACAAAATTGCCCTACCGGATGATTTTCTATAATCTTTTTAAAGTTTGAAATATGAAAGTCTTTTCCATCTGTGACGATACATTAAATCTTATTCTCCAGAACAGTCTCTCAGTTTACTTCTCAATCTGGTCTCTCGCACCACTCAGCCGTGAAACTACTCAACCGGAAAATCGCGATACAACTGGAAAGTGCAATGATCTTGGAGGAAGTGAATTCAAGAGCAATTTTGACAGGTTGTGATATCAGGCTAAGAAAATGGAACTTCGATACTGATGCCTTTGCCAAAAGTTTAACTGTTTCGTAAAGTTTCTGTTAACAATTTTTTCCTTTTCATCAGCATGTCAGATGTCTAATTAATAAGTAGGATTTAGGGAATTCCTTCCAAGAACATTTTGTAATCTCTTTTTGTTTTCGAATTTCCTCCGAGGGATCGACTCCGTGTGTCGAGATGTTTGTAAACAACTCTTAATTTAGATTTTAAGTGGCATTATTTTCTCACGATTACTAAATTGGCGTTTATTCCTTTATAAACTTTAAAAAGTTTATTAAGTATTATGAAGAATTAGAGAGATTTTTTTAGTCACACTTTGATGAATAAAAGAAAGTATTGCGAAATATTTCGTCTACTTTATTGCTGACTGTCAGGAATTCGTTAAGTCGTTACACACCATGAATGGTGTATTTGATTTTAACCCTTTCTATTTTTAATTTGAGAAGTCATTTAAGCGAATAAATGCAAGAAAAAAAATAATCTCACCGAAATCATGTGTGGAAAATGACCAAAATGAAAACAATCCGAGATTCCTAAAATATCCCTGTCATTTTAAAACTGTTGAGTTGTCATTTTGTCTTCATCGGGTATGTTAACACATCGTGTGCACGCAAATAAAAATTCATTAAAAATTCTTTAATTTTTGTTGAAATATATAATCGCACTCATACTTGACGACTTGGCCGATCATTGTTTTATATAAGTAATCATTGTTGTATATAAGATTATAGTTGTATATAAGTATTGTTGTATATAAGCTTTCTTTGACGTACGAGGTTTTCTTTAGTTTATCCTTTTGTGTTTTGATTGGCTGTGTTTAATTAGTTTTTGCCTGTAATTTGATTGGCTGGACGCAGGATCTTAAAACTATAAAAGCCCAATGTACCTCGTATTTCTTGTTTTCAATAGAAGGTGTTTGAGATCTGAGGCTTTTCATTATGATTCAACAATTTTTTAGTTAAATTTTAAGGAGAATACTCTAATATTTAGCTTTTATAAAATTCAAAAGATTACCACATATACAATGTCCGATGTCGCAATTTGAAAATGAATTTTTGTTCCCTTCTCCAAAAAATGACTGCGACTTAGAAATAAAAAATAATAAACTATATGTGATATATTTTGCAAATTGCATATCATTCGTTCGGTATCTACACATGAAGACGTCTAAAGGACACGTGAAAAATTCTTTTTACACATTTTGTGTGGGTACATTTCCCAGCGGAATTGTACCGGGAGCGGGCGTTTTGCACGTAAATTTAGTTATTCTGTTAAATCTCAATAGATCTAAAATTATTTAAATTTTTAACCAACTTTTCGTATTTTATATTGAAATATATAAACAAATATATAAATAGAAATATATAAATAACAACCATAAGATTTTTGTAAACAAAATAATATTTTTTGTGGATAAATTTATAATAGTATAGTAAATATGAAAGATAAAAAAATAATAGTAGTATATAGTTTTAATTTTTTCGAATTATGTTATATATAAACATTTTTACATTATTAAAAAAATGAAAGACAAGAACATTCGGCTTCGTTTTCCTGTATATACCGTTATTTTTGTACCCACAAACAAACCATATTGTTACACTAATCCGTACAAGTACGTGACCCGAGCTCAAGTATTAATCGTCAGAAAACGTACTAGTACGTGTCCCGCATACAATGTGTTAAAATGCATATATACATAAGCAGATATATATTTGTGATGACTGAAAAACTTAAGAAATTATTCGGAGAAGAGAACTGCAAATTACTGGGAATATTCTTTGAGAAAAGTTAACTTTGTTGTTAAGGATAATGCTATAAAACCGAGTATATCGTTAAGCCTACATTTTGTCTTATATTTGGGATTTCTTTTACAAAAACTCAACGGTGTTTAGAGCCTAAAAAAGTTGTAATTAAGTGCTTAAATTTAAAAATGTACACACTTCCTTAATATCCCAGACCCTGATCCCATATTTACAATAAAAAATATAAATACTATTTAGAAAATCGATATGTGATCAAAAGGTATAGAAATATTTTAATTTCTTATATAATGGTTCTTTTATGAAGTTGCTAAAATTAATTCTTTTTACTTTGACTGCTGCGGCAGTCAAAAATAGCTACCAAACATGGAACGAAGATGTTAAAAAGGTCTTGTAATATCGTGTATACTTATATAAGGATAAAACGTTCTTTAACCTGCCACACAGGAGTTCTTCCAAGAGGAAAATTTTACATTTAATGGTGATAGCTTCGCGAACTCCATAGGTAAGCTACAAGGAGCCCCAGGGTAAAAACTCTACCTCTGTACATTGCAACGGCAAGATAAGTTTGTGAGCGACCTTCTATTTCTCTTGCAATAGCTAATTAAAATTTCAAGATGGAGATTGCATCGCGTTCTTTAATGTTTGTAGCTGCTGTGCTCCACTAAACTTTATAATTCATACAATGCTTTTTATTCAATGTGCATGTGACACATACAAATCCTAAAATAACTGTGTAATAATCCTTCAAATTGAAAAAATAAACATTTTGCATTTGACATATCGTATTCAAAAACTATATTTTTACTCCTATACTGAAATCTTTTACGAAAAATTAAGAGTGTAAGGGTAATAATAATAAGGTAATAATAAGGATTTAAAATAAAATGCAGTTCTAAGTAGCCTTTCTTGTTAAAGGTGGCTTGATATCGACCATATTAAATTTCTCTTTTTCAATGGCGTCGATCGCTGTCTGAATGGTTAGGGGTCTGGCCTTCGGTACCGATGTTCGTGGGTTCGAATCCCACTGTGGCATTTATGTTCGTAGCCGTTCGTAATCGGCTTTAAGCAGTAGGTCTCGGTCTCATTAGCCTTCGTGTTGCAAAAAAAAGTAAACCGTAGCACTCAAACCAAACCAAACCGAATCTTCTTCAATGGCCAGAGAGGCCCTTGCCTTCCTCAGAATTGAATTCTAAGCTCTTCTGTCCCTGGCCATAGACATCCAGTTAGTAATTTTTAAAAGTCTTAAGTCTGATCCCAAACAGTCGAACCACTTAAGTTTAGGTCTCCCTCTTTTTCGGGTGCCAAATGGTCTGGTCGAGAAGTTCTTTTTTGTTACACTATCTTCATCCATTCTGCACAGGGTTTCTGCCAATTTAATTCTCTGAATCCTTATATCTTGTACTATATCTAGATCTTTAAAAGATTTATAGAGTTCAGAGTTAGTTCTTCTTCTCCAGATATTATTATGTTTTATGCCACCAAAATTACTTCTCAAAAATTTTCTTTCAAAAAGAGAAATGATATCTTTTACTTTTTCTGTCATTGCCCAGGTCTCAGCAGAATAAGTTAGAATGGGTCTGATTAAGCTTTGTAAATAATTTGCTAGTGAAGTTAGACTTCAAGTATTTTTTGAGTCTGAAAAACAACGGTTAGCATCTGTGACTCTACTACTGATCTCAGATTAAATTTCTCTAGCTTCAAATAAACTTATAGGGGAAAATGTCCTAGTTCTGAGCAATTACCTTTGGGAGATTTCTTTAAACAAATTCTACCACGTGACAGAACAGAAAATTCTCCTGTGTTTTGCTGGACTAAATATTGTTACGATTTCAAAACTGGGTTCGGGGATTGAATGGACTACAGCACGAAAACAATTATTTATTAGCATTCAGTTGGAAAATAAAACACACCGCGCGTACTCGGTAAACCGAGAGATTCACTTAACGACTTTCTTGTTTGGAACTCAGCCTACTTTATATAGGACGAAGAAACTGCTGCAATATTCCAGAAACCGGAACCGGAAGTTGTCACGTATCGCCACACTTGGTAACATTTGGCAATATTTGGCGACGAACTTGGCGACAAAAATAGGTTGCCAAAACTGTTGCCAACGAGCCGGTATCGTGCCAATTTGGCGAGATACCCATAGAGTCTCATGTTAAATTTAAGGTTCACTAACAAATTCGTAACAATATTTAAAAAAATTTAAAACAATGTATTTGATTCAAAGTAATTTGTAAAATGAACAGTTTTCTTTGAATGTAAATAATGGCATTTGATTAGATTTTTTAAAGGAATAACAAATAACACCGAAAACATTTTCTGCTGTGTCTTGTGGTAAAATTTGTTTGAAAAATTCTTTACATATTGTAAGCGGGACACGTACTAGTACGTTTTCTGACGATTGATACTTAAGCGCGGGTCACGTACTAGTACGAGTTAGTGTAACAACATGGTTTGTTTGAGGGTTCAAAAATAACGGTATATACAGGAAAACGAAGCCGAATGTTCTTGTCTACTACATAGATTTTGGAAAAATATAGACAAATAAAAACTAGTTTTTACATCAGTGTATGCGGAACGATAGAACGGGAAGTTTGATTAAAAAAATCAATTTATATTTAAAATTAACATTTAATTTATCCTTGCGAAAATGATATGTATATTTATATATTATATATATATTTGTTTATTTGTCTATTTATATGTTTGTTTATATATTTCAGTATAAAATACGAAAAGTTGGTTAAAAAATGAAATAACTTTCGATCTATTGAGATTTAACTGAATAACTAAATTTACACGCGAAACGCCCGCTCCCGGTACAATTTAGCTGCGAAATGTACCAGCACACAGTGTGTTAAAATACGATCCGCTCAGAAGTAAAACCATAGTCATCACATGTTACCTGGTGTCATTAGCATTCGTGTTGCAAAAAGTAGACCGTAGCACTCCAAAAAGAACCAAACCAAACCATATGTTACAATATAAACATTATGGCAAACCACTTTAAAATCCCATTTTCTTTTAATCTAACCCGAAGCAATTGAAAGACAATATTTCTTAACAATAGAATAATAGAAACCCAATAATTAAAATTGAAATATTTAGATATTCTCCAAACACATCTATTCACATATCCCTGAGTAATAACTCAGGGCTATGTGAATAGATGTGTTACTTAATCGTAGAGTTGTTTTGTAAAAATGATATCTTTGTTTGAATAAAATAATAAGTCTTTAAAAGTAAATCCTTACATCGATAAAACTAAAACTAACTCAAATTTACCGTAGTTTTCTATCGGAATTTCTGGGTTAAACAAAACTAAACAAAACATACAAATAAATTTCTGAATAAATTTGTTTTAGTGTTGTGCTAAGTGAAATACTTGATTCAGTCATTGTTCATTACTATGGAAAAATTCATTTTCATGCAATATCACTTCTTTCTCACAAGTTTCTTACCTCTATTATTAATTTGGTCTTAACCACAATATTAATACAAATTAAAGTTCTTATAAATAAAATCACCTCTCCAAAATTAATAAATTTTTTGATAGTCTGAATATTTTTTTTTATATATGTGACTAGAATTGTGTCGCTTAATTTGGTAACTTTTTTAATGATATGGTTGCTTAATTTATAATTTGTTAAGAATAGTTTTTTAAATAGTTTTTATATTTAATAATATATTTGTATAAATTTTTTTAAAAATAAATTTTTATATTTTATTTATTGAAATAATTTTTTTTTTGATTTGTACTAATGACAATTTTTAAAATATCTATTTTGTAAAATTCTCATATAAATATAAAATATATCGTTGACATGAACTGCTTGTTTTGCTTACTTGTTTAAGCGTAAAGGGATCAGTGAATGACCATTTGTAATATTTCTCAAATGAAGCATTTTTAAATCTGTAAGATTTACGAAAACTAATTTATTGTAACCTTTAAAGTGGATAATAATATTGTTGCGAAATTCTCGCGTAAAGTTCGTTGATTGAATAGACTTTAGCTAAGACAAAACAATAACAATTTATTAACACGTCAAATGCATCACAATTGCAACAGATGGCGATAAAACTTGGCAGCCTTTTGGCGAACTTTTTCAGAGCAATACGGAATGCATTAACACAGGTCCTACTTTCACTAGATCTGGGCGTGAACTGACTTTTTATGACACAGAATCACACAGGAAGATATAGCTTTCAGGTTTCTGGAAATTTTCACAAACTTCCAGAGAAGGAGGGTTGGAAACAGATGTCGCCAAGTCGCCAAATTTGGAGCCAAAAATGAGTCTCCCAAAACTTCGCCAAGGAGCCAATACTTCTTCAATTTCGCGAGATACCATACAAATTACCAAAAGTTTATTTTTACACTAAAAGTGTATGTAATACTTTTTTATTATATTAAGGGGTGTCATTAGTTTTAAGAAGCTACAAATGGAAGAAATTTTGTTGCTTTTCGGCTTACCAAACTTTTTTTATTATTATCTAAAGTTGCTTGAAAATTTCAACATTTGATCTATATACCACGTTAAATATTTTCTTATGTTTACTTTGCAAAGTACTTATTTTTAAAATTTCCCTGATACATTATCCGTTGAACAAATGCATAAAATAATATAAAATGAAGTATTACTTATTTTTAACTGTTAATTGGAAGAATTAAAAAACTACAGAAACACTGATAAATATTCACAAAGATTATTACATAATTTATCAGAAAATCTAGTTTTAAAAAAGGGAATATTAGAATCATTCTAATGTGCGTATGCAATTTATGGAAGATGGATTAAAACACAGCTTTATATTGCATATTTTGCATGCTTATTATTATTACTATTTGTTTGTTTTGTCGAACTTTGTTTGTTTGAATGTGTAAAGGTTCTAAAAAACATGTACACTTTCTCCGAAAATTTTCCTTTTTTACATCTAGAGGAATATTACGGAAAAATTATTTCCTGCTAAACGCATCACTAACTTTACTAAATATTTTAAAATTCATCCTCTCTAAACAATCAATTTAATGATATCAGCCATATTCTCTCCTAAACATTGCACACACGGAACATCAGCTAAAATCAACATCTGCTAAATGGAACACCTGCGTAATAAAAAGTATGAATTTCGCACCAGGAGAATGAATATTGAAATAAAGATAAAATAGTGTGTGAAAATTGCATTTTAAATTCTATAAATACTAAATTATTTTTTTAAAAAAAGAAAATAGAATTGATTAGATGCTTTCAAAACTATAAAAAATTCCGTTATATCATTACAGAATATTTTCGCGAAAATTTGAAATCAAAATGTGCCATAGTTCTTGTTTAGAGGCAAGTTACTTGACTCGCAACTTGACTACGTGTAAAAGCATGCATTCAAGCTGTAGATGAGTCAAGTAAAGAAAGAAAAAGTACGCATGCGCGGAGTTACTTTACTTGACAGTCTACTCGACTCGTGTAAACGCGGTGTTAATCTCCCTACATTTGCATTTTACACACACCAATCCCACATTCCTCTAATATAATCAGACATTCAAGCGTCATATTAGGACTCCTTGAATTCTCCTATATAAAATCATGTTAAACAAGTTATTCTTTCTAATTATCTAAAATATCATTTACTGCAGAATGATTCTCAAATTGGATACTTCTTTAATTTTCATTTAAGTAAGAGAAGGGATTAAGAAAGTTTGATAGTTTAAATTTTATTTCATTCATGGTAGGCTCATTCTCAATTATCTTTTCTCTCATTTCCCAAAGCTATTCCCAAATAGCTAATTTAACAAATTTCTGTGAAATTCTTCAGTTAGACAAATTTTATCTATTTTCTTTTTAAATTTGGGTCAAAAGTAGAAAGAAATATTGTCTACTGTAAATGAATAAATGTTATTTATTTTAGAAAGCTGTTTAAATTTATGTTCGCAGAAGAAATGGAAGTTCATACCTTTTTTTCAAAATAAAAGTATTTTATATCAGTAAACAGACTCAAGAAATAACCCTGTTTGGTGAAGCATGAAATAATTCTGCTATAAACTTCTAGAGTTTTTATGGTGCGTAATTTGGCAAAGTTATGGCCTCATAAAAACCTTAATTTTGGAGGAATAAAAATATAAAGTTATGGAATTCATAAAATAAGTCAAATTAACTTGATATGAAATAAGTGAAGCCTCATTCTTTCTTCAGGTGTTTGAGGAGAAATATATTACGAATATGGATGCTAAAAATAAGTTAATAGTAAAATGATTATGGGATTATTCGTTTACAGTTTGCGATCGTAATTTCTTAGCACACATAAGCTATTACAAATATATTTAACTCGTTATATTACTTTTTAATTAAAAAATAAGACATTACTATATCATGTTGCAGTATACATATTGATTGGTAGTACAATTGACAAGTGTATTAATCACTGAAAGTTCGTATAAGCAATCATGATTTTTTAAAGTCTATATAAGTATAAACTTATCGTGTAGGAAACAGCATCGGCATTAGTCGCATGCAAGATGCCTCGCAGTTCGGAGCTCTTTGATTTCGAGAAAGGTATAATTTTCAGGTATCACAAATGTGGCCGATCCTTAAGGGACATATCTAGCGATTTGAAGTACCCAAAATCGACAGTGGCCTATGTGATTAAGAAGTGGAAGGTGAGCGGTGATTGTCTGAATGTGCACCGACCAACGAAGCCTGCCAACGAAGCTGGGAGATAGACACCGACGAGTGCTGTACAGAGAAATTCGAAAGAACCGCACCCAACCGATGGCCCTCATTCGCCGAGGAATTTCTACAGGCATCCGGGAGTATTGTTTCAATGAATACCATCCGTAAGTAAGCACATATGCTGGGTTTTCATTGTCTTGCTGCTACCCAAAAGCCTTTGATCACAAAGTTCAACCGCGTTGCTCGGTTAATGTGGTGCAAAGCACATCTAAATTGGACCGTAGATCAGTGGAAACGGTTTCTTTGGAGCGGCGAATCAAGGTTCACCCTTTATTGTTCGGATGGCAGGGTCTAGGTCTGGCGTCTGCTGGAGAACGTCTCCTGCCAGAATGCACTGTGCCAACAGTCATGTTCGGCGGAGGTGGAATTATGGTCTGGAGTTGTTTCTTCTGGTATGGACTGGGATCCTAAGTCCCCATTCATGGTTAGCTCAACGCCGATGCCTACTGCACTATTTTGGATGACAATGTGCTTCCTACGTTGTGGCAGTTTTACGGATTGGAAACCTGTTACTTTTAGGATGACAATGCCTGTTGTAATGTTTCGAGGTTAACCAAGGCTTGGTATGGTGCCAATGGAGTTCATCGAATGAACTGGCCAGTTCAGAGCCCAGACCTGAAACCTATCGAGAACCTCTGGGACGAGTTGGATCGCCGAATTAAGGGGTGCACTACCCGTCCAAAATCGATGAAGGAACTTGTATGTCTACTCCAAGCCGAGTGGAACACAATACCACTAGCTGTAATACAGAGACTTGTGGAAAGCATGCCTCGGAGGATGCCCGCTGTAATTGCCTCTCCTGGAGGCTCTACCAACTATTGATTTTGAATAAAGTTAATTTTTCTTTTCTATCTCAGGTATCTAAATACTTACTGGTAGACAGTGATGTAAATTCTTTGCTTAAATTATACAAAATATACATTCTTTTGTAAATTTTTTTGTTGAATCAGTAAATATTAAGAATTTATATAAAATAAAGTATGTAGAATTAATGAAACTTTAATGAAAAATACTGTTTTTATTAATTAAAACCTATAGATACGTTTTAATGAAATTCTTTTATTTTATAAAATAAATTCCCTCTAGAATATTCACTTTATTTGCTCTTTTGTAATTAACGAATGGAGTACTTTATCATTCAGTTCTTTTATGTATCAGTATAAAGTAATAATTTAAAGCATCGTGCAAAATAATTTTGCGTCAATAACAGTGTTGTGGTTTCTGGTAAATGAAACTATACACGCAAATAAGTGTTAAAAATAAATTTTGGCACGAAAGCCTTAATTTTCGGTGATCACTTAGGTCGTTAGGGATTATTATTCGCTACCTCATTAAAGGGTTTAATTAAAATTTACGAAGCTAGTATAAATATTTTTTGGCATATTTCAGACAGTTCTTTGCTGTCGAGATTTTCAATAATTTACTTGCTACAGCATACGATATATTCTTCCATATAAAAAAGAATTTTTCTCGCATAGAAGATTAGACTGCACTTTTTGTAAAATAAGTGCAAAGACCATTATATGAACTGCTTTCAAGTTTTAAAGTTTTATCCTTTCATTCCACTGAAAGACATAAGTCTGGATTAACTCTAAGAAAGACTCTCGGTTAATTTTTTGCTTATTCATAATTTTGAAAATGTAAATAATTTATATACTGGGATCACCACTTTATAAGATACCCAAAGCTACATGTATACTGGAATAAAATGTTATAAACTTAGAGAAAAACAGCTGCTTTAAATTGTAATAGCAGTATAAGTTTGTTTTGTAGAGCTGTGTTCTACTGTTTTATTACACAAAGGTTGTTGACACCGGGACCTACTGTTTAAAGCAATTCCGATTGTCCACGAATATGAATACCAAGACGAGGGTTTAATCCATCGAACACTTCGAATGAGTAGAATGTTTGTCTGCATGGGTTCAAACTCCACTATGGCATGGATATTCGTAGCCGTTCATGAATCTGTTTTAAGTAGTAGGTCCCGTTCTTAACTCTTGTGTACGGGTTCATTTCACAGCGGAATTGTACCGGGAGCGGTCGTTTTGAGCGTAAATTTAGTTATTCAGTTAAATCTCAATAAATCGAAAATTTTTTAATTTTTTAACCAACTTTTCGTATTTTATATTGAAATATATAAACAAATATATAAATAGAAATATATAACTAACAACCATAAGATTTTTGTAAACAAAAAATATATTTTTTAGTGGATAAATTTATAATAATATCGTAAATATGAAAAATTAAATAGAAATAGTAGTATATAGTTTAAATTTTTTCCCGTTCTGTGGTTCCGCATCGACTAATGTAAAAAATAGTTTTTATTTGTCTAAATTTTTGAAGAATCTATGTAGTAGACAAGAACATACGGCTTCGTTTTCCAGTATATACAGTTATTTTTGTACCCAAAAAGAAACCATGTTGTTACACTAACCCGTACTAGTACTTGTCCCGAGCTCAAATATCAATCGTCAGAAAAGTACTAGTACGTTTCCCGCATACAATGTGTTAATAGCCCTCGGGTAGCAGAAAAGTAGATCTTAGTGATCTAAACGAAATCACGCCAAACCGAATCCTGGGACTTCGGTATATAAGTGTCGTTGTTGTTTCTGATGCCACTTGAACAAACTAAGCACGATTGAGCCATATGTTACTCGTATTAAGGCAATGGGTTTTTGCCTTTCTTTTGAGTATCATTATGGTGAAAGAACGACTTTGCTCAAGTGAGTTCTCGTAATTTTGAAGCAGAAGACCTATAGACTTGGCCTGCCACCCCAAAGGT
Source organism: Pardosa pseudoannulata (assembly GCA_032207245.1). Classification (NCBI taxonomy): domain Eukaryota; kingdom Metazoa; phylum Arthropoda; class Arachnida; order Araneae; family Lycosidae; genus Pardosa; species Pardosa pseudoannulata. Next base: position 88,207,441 of record CM063501.1, read on the forward strand.
ACTGATAGAGAACTTGGAGGACATTGTGACCACGAGCGTATTTTACGTGGCTCAATTACCTTTAACGAAAACGGTGGATCTTAGGCTGGTTCAGGCTCGGAATCTGCCTTTGGGTATATAAGTGCAACGACGTAACAATTAGGTTATCTTTAGGCGATAGTATTATAGTAATGGTAACCTTAAGTAATTGTAATTATAAATTGCACAAAACCTCCCAAAAATGTTTGTTGTTTTTTATGCCACTTGGTCAAACCAAGCACGATATGAGCCAGAGTCTACTCGATTTAAGGCAGAGGAGTGTACCTTTTGTTTCAAAGAGCACCTCAAGGGTGAAAGTTCGTCTAATGCTCAAGTGGGTCCCCTTAATTTCGAAGAAGGGATCAAGCAGAAGAACTATAGACTTGGCATACTCGCTGCAATCAATCATTTCTCACGCCTCTAATGTACATGAACGATCTATTGAACGTTGGCCGAATGGTCAGGGAGCTAATGGTTGATATCGGAGTTCGTGGGATGGAATCCTACTGGGGCAAGGATGTTCGTAGCCGCTTGGAGTTGGCTTTAATCCCATCGCGACCAAAGTCTCGTATACGCGACGAAGCGTTTCACTCTTATCAGCCCGGCGTCAACCGCCTCGCTATGATCTCCGGTTAATATTGACACACCAGCGTCGTGTACGCGTAATCGGAGATCGGAAGGTTTTAATTAAATTATTAAATGTTAGATTTAATTACCAGGTGGCGTTAAACGGCAAAGTTTATCACAACGGTCGACTCGTATATCATTTACATGCGATTCCCAATGGGTTAATGAGAAAGTCCCGGTCTCCGTAGCCCTCCTGTTGCAAAAAGTAGACCCTAGCGCTCCAAACAGAGCCAAACCAAACTTGTCTATTTAATGTTCTGTTAATGAGGACCGCCATCAATCGGTGCACTTGGGGAACATTACATTTTCTCTATGTATGACTATAAGAGTATTTCATTTAGGCTAAATTTATTGCTATATATTTCCATAGTTTACTAGTCAATAAAAATTGAATTATATCGTTTAAAATCTCTTTATATGGTTTTCAATTCCAATAGAAAATTTCGTTGATTATACAAACTAATTTTATGCTTGAAAACTGAAGTTCCTTATTTTTTTCATTTACTGGACAATGCATCTTTATCACAAGAGATAGAAACGATAACCATCTTGATCTGATATTAGTCTCAAAGTATAAAAAATCTCTCTTGACCTGATATTGTCTTTTCTGATTCCATTCTGGCTTAAATAAAAATAGATGTATTTTATTAGAGGGATTGCCTTTGTTTGTGATCGTTCTGGTTCTGAGAGAAAATATTAGTGCAAAATTTTGCTAACCAACTTATCGTTTAGGAACAAACCTTTCTTCACGATCTCGATAACCCGTGAATGATAATATTAATAGCAATCTTAATACGAAGCAACCGTTGTATCAGAGTAATTGAATCACTAGATATCAAAATATGGCTACTGTGTCATTAAGGTTCATTTATGGATGTTCTTTTTGTAATGAACTATTCACGTTTGTTTCAATCTATTCAAATGCCCTACCAATTTCTAGACTTAAAAGTTTATAGTTTGATTTGTACTTAAGCTTTGCCGGCAATTAACACACTAGCCCATTTTATTCTCGCATAAAGATCCTAAACTGAACAAAAACAATTGGTTTAAAAATATTTTTCTTAAACTTTTACCTACAGTATGACCTCATACACATTTAGGCCATTGGCCTTTGCCTGTAGAATATATTTTCCGAAATGTATAAGTGCCAAAAATGGAAAAAATTTTCTTTTTAATTTTGTTCAATGAACAAAATCAAAGAGATGTGAATCAAAATGTTAGAAGTAGATAATTTTTGTAAACAAAAATTTAAAATGACTACTATTTTCAATATTTCCATAAGTATGAGAAATGCTAATGGATTACAATAAGTTTTGCTAAAATTACAGCAAAATAAATCAAATGACATAATTTTGTGGATAAGTGGGATAAACTAATACAACAATATGATTATCTCTATCTAGTGTCATGAATTCCATGTTACTCATCATATTCCTTAGAATAGCGACAAATGGCATGAAACTGCCGAACTTTTCGCTGGAAATTATCTCTATCTATTGGGTAAATGTCAAAGGAAATATTATGCATTGGACGAACCCAGTTTGGGCTTCACGAGATTGAAATACCGTTTTTTCTCTTGCCCGAACTCAGGTTGGGCAGTCCATTGTCACTGGCAAGGAGTTAAACTTTGTCTGCTTGCGAAACTCTTAGAACTAAACGCCCGAATGGGTAATGTGCTGCTCTGCTGACATGAATGTTCATAGCCGTTCGGAATCGGCTGTAATCAGTAAGTCCCAGTGTCATGAGCACACGAGAAGCAAATAATTAAACTGTAGCTCTTATAATTATAAGATTTGTTTGGAGAACTTTATCCAACCCTTAGAAAAATACATCTTATAAAAGTACGCCAATAGAGGTATTTTAGGCAAAGAGAATTAAAGCAAAATATTTTGTATTGAAAATTTGAGCATACATTTATAAAGCAATTTACTTATTAACTCTACAACGTAATTCTATTCCTGGTGAACGCTTTCACTATTCTATAACTTTAATCGGTAAATTTTTAAACATTTTATATAAAGGCTAGCAAAGGCAAGCAATGCATACACTTTCATTTAGGAAAATGACTTATTGCACTTTAAAACTACTTTCAACTTGTAACAGTTTATTTTTTTTTAATTACAAACTATCCTCGAGACATAAGAAATAACATTCTAGGGTTAATTGCATTACCTCGTGTTGCAGGTATCTTGTACCGTTGCTTTATATTTAGTGACTGGGGGAGAACGATTAGTTCATTGAAATGTATGCACCACTGTGAACGAATCTGCAACTCTCACACGAAACTTCTGATTGATTTTCAAATATAATTAAAGGTTTTAAGCTTTTAAACTACTAAACACTAGTTTGTTAAAATATTTATAATTATTTTTAGAATTTTTATTTTACTATAGGAATCTTCTGACCCCCCAGTTTTCGAGGAACACAGTTTGAAAAACACTGATTATCTAGGACCAGGGTTGTATCGGTTTTAACCGTCCTGGTCAATATCAATTTTGACCAGTTTTGACCACTGAAATTCGCTTTTCAATATATTTAATTCTATTCGAACATAGTTTACTAGAATATGATAAAGGCAAGTTACATTTGTTAAAAATGTCATAATATAAATAACACCAGCAAAAAACAAATATAACATAACACGAAAATAAAAAAAAGTTTTACTTATTTTTTTATACAAGCTGTTTTATATGTAATTTATGTTGAATTCAAAAAACTGTTACAAGTATACTATAACTTATGTTTTTAACTTCAACTCATGTTTTATGTTTTTAACTGTAACTCATATTTAACCCCTTCCGATAAAATGACGAGTCTAGCTCGTCATTAGTTTTTCATTCCATACCGCACAATGACGAGCTACACTCGTCATGTAATTAAAGTTACTGTTAAATATGATAATTAATTTAGTTTAAAATTTCTGTACTGAATTTGGCAACACTTTTATCCCTTGTGAAAATCACAAGTCACTATTGCATATTGTTTACTTGGTACAAGTCATTGCCAAATGAATGAGTCAGAATAAAAGAATACCTACTAAGAAATGCCGTGTGTGTTACAAGAATCAAATTAAAAGTGAGACTACTTGGCGGTGTAAACAATTAAGAATTCCTTTGCAGTTTGTTTTGAAAAGTACCACTAGCTTGAAGACTATTATCTGTATACCTTATTAATGTTTTGCTTTGATATTTTCTTAATTTTACTGTTTCTGATATTATTTAACACTATGTAAAAAGTGCATTTTAATTAAGAATATGTAAGAATTGTAAAATGAAACAAGTTTTTTAAATAAAAATTAAATGGTTATTTCATGCACAGTTTTTCATTATTAAATCATACCGGAAGGGGTTAATGTTTTTTACTACAACGGTATTACATTTTTACAATTGCATGTGCCTGGTTCATTTTTAAAATTCAAACATTCTTATTATACTGTATAAGCATGTTAAATCTCATGAACTTGTTAGTGTAATATTTTTCTTTAACTGCACTATTAATTTTATTGCTTATTAAAAGTCACTTCTAATTACAAAAGATATTATATATTAAAATTAAGACCAATTAAAACTATTTTTAACAATTCTGATCACTTTTGACCACTTCTGACCCTTTTAGATCAGTTTTGGTCGGTTAAAACCACTTTCATCCAGTGTCCTGGTCCAAATCAGTTTTGACTGGTCAAAATTACAACCCTTTCCAGGACAAATCGCATTTTAGTTGATTTAGTTCTCGATAACATTTGGTAGCAAAATATTGAAAAGTCGATGCCTCGGACTGTTGACGTGAATATTTTGTTTTATTTTTATTATATTCTAGGGTTAGGTAAATACGCTGGATATGGTTTTCAATACCATATTTTAGATCTTTTTTGATCGATAATAGACTACTTATATGCTTATTTAGAAAAAATTACGTGCATATTGGGAAAAAAACTGAGTATTACAGTAAATCTTAGTATAAGCTTTTTTCATAATGGAACTCTAAGATTTGCATAAAAGTGAGGTGTCGGTGCGATGATTATCTTAAATTCGACGGCTTTTCGAAGGATAATATTTACTGTGTAATTCAATCCATACAGTATGTTTTCATGTCACCCAAAAGTTTGTAGAGGATAATCATGGCAAGGTATTCGACCTCTTGCCGTCGAGTTACTCTTTTTAAATATCTAATACAGGGGTGGCCAAGCTGCTTGATAGTCCGAGCCATTTTTCAAAATTTGAAATTTTTCGCGAGCTGCAATTTAATACTTATTTAAAAGGTATGCAAAAAAGGTATTAACAATTTTTTTACAGAAATTATATTTATTGAATGCCATTTGGAAGTTCTTCGTCCTTTAATTTTTCAAGCAAATTTTTGAATTGTCGATGATTTTTTTGCAGTGGTATGAATGTAATTTCCAATATGTTACACTGTTTTTATAACATTAGGATAGTTTAAATATTTTGTAACGAGACGTTCTCGGTGAATTATGCAGTGAATCGGTATGAATTGTGGAATTTGAGAATCATCTCTTAAAAGCCCAAGGAGACCGATTTTTTTACCGAGCGTTACCAGAGCTCCATCACTTGTAATAAATTTTTAAAAATATAGTAACACAAAAATCCAATCGGGTACATTTTTCGAGAACCACAAATAATTCTCCAAAGAGCCGCATGTGCTCGTGAGCCGCAGGTTGGTCACCCCAGATATAATATAATATTTTAAAAACGTTTAATACATTTTTAAATATTTTTAAGAATGCGAAGTTTTATCTAAGGAAATTTAATACCTATACTTTGTTGAAAATAGTAATTTTATAATAAATTAATAATTAAAATATTCTGTCACATCTAGTGCGTTGTGACCAAATCTTAGGAAGGTATTCTAATAAATATCTATGACATGATAATAATAGATGTATAAAAGATGCATTTTTATCAGGATTGTGTCGCTTTACATCAGTTGTTTACAAGGATTTCATTATTTATTTTGCTTTAATGAGTTTAATACTTCAATGAATAAAAATGAGAACGTTTTTTAACCCTTTAACGTGCACGCTCGAGTTAGCTCGAGATCGCTAAACTGGCCAAACTGTGCAAACTCGAGATAATTCGAGCGGCGTTGTACTTTATGTTGCTATAGTTTTTCACACTCGAATGCAATCGAGAATTAAAAATAATGTAAAGGAAAAAACAGCCGTTTTATTGATATTTATCATTTACATGGGATTGTAAGCTATAACACTTACTTATTCAAGTATATTTTTTTCTACTTATCACTTACGACTTATCTCTTCCCTGTGAGCCGCTTTCCAACAGCGTATTCATATTCTGATTCACTCATTTTTCAATATATATTTTACTAAAATATAATGTAAAATAAAATACAATTGTTAACTATTTTATTACTAATCTCTGGCTGTAAAGACGTCCTTGACTCGAGGCGTCACTTTATATACTTTATTCTTCAGATATGAAACATAAGTGTTTCATATTTGATACCAACGCATCAAGGGATGACAACACATCATACTGTCAGTTGATAGATTGCCTACCAATTAAACAATATATTTTTTCGACAATAATAATAATAAACTCAGAAATCATACCAATTGTATAAATATCCAATATACAAGAATTTTAATTATTTTTGTGTTTTTGTAATTTTCTTGGCAAGACAACTTCTAAATTGTGTTTTTTACATTAAAAAAAATTGATTTTTTTGGTCGTCCTTTTTAAAAAACTGTTTATTAGGGGGGTTAAAAAAGTTTTTTTTCTATGAATTTCAATTAATAATATTAAATTTCGTTATTTATACCTTTGATGCTTAATATGCTGACAATTTTTTACACAATTTAAAATGTCATTTTAAGTATGATAATATTAAATTAATTTCTGTGATTTTCATATGAGTTCGTGTTTTTCATATAAGTGAGTTTATAACCAAACTTTTAAGTTTTAAATATAAACTAATGGACATTCAGAGGTAGTTTCACAAGCAAATTTATTATGTTTGTAACTGTTGCCGTGAATTAACAACCCTTTAACTTTATTCCTTGTTGCACCAGTGACGAGAATATATTAGTTTCCTCCATCATCCCTTGAATATTTGTCTCTATTATACACATATCTTGCGATTACAAGATGCAGTAAAATAATTCAATGTACGGGAGTTGGAATTTTAATAGTGGCAACTATTTATTTACATGGAATACAAAAGTGATTTATGTCATCATCTTACAGTCCTTTAATGTAGTCGCACAAATTGTGTATAACCCGATTTCAACGATGTGAAATTCGCAGAACACCTGTAGCAGCGTCTGTTCTGTTGATAGTTCGAATGGACTGGTCTATTGACACAAGAATCTCTGGAACAGTTCTGAAGCAAATGTCAGGAAGTGGTTACTTCATCTTAGGAATTAAGACAAAGTCAGAGAACTTAGACCTGGAGAGTAAGGTGATGGTAAAGCCCTAGATGACACTGTTGTATTGTACGACCTCTGGCACATTGAATTTTTATCCAACTTCGTTGTTCTTGTTTTGAAAATATCCTGACAACACTTTAGAGCGCAAGCTAATACAAGAATCAGTTCTTCGCGTCACTTCCGCATGCGCATGACGTAGGAAGGACGTTCCTTTTTGCTGAGAGGTAAGGTAGGTATGTGAAGCCCAGTGGCGTTGGGGTAGCGCTTCGTGCTCCCACGACACAGGTCCGAGGTTCGATCCACGGACTGGAAAAGGTTGACTCAGCCTTTCATCCCTTCAGTGGGTAGATAAACTGAAGATCAAGCATGCTTGAGAACTTAACAGCGGGGTTTCCGTGTAAGGAACACCTAACCGGAACATATGCTTCGCACCCCAGGGCCCTTGGCTGTTGCGCCGAGGAGTCTAGTCACAATCTCTGTGGTGCAGAAAATAATTAATAATAGAATTAAAAATAATTTAAATTGATGAGATAATTTAATGGTTTATAGTGGTACGTTGCTAATAATCTGTTTTATAAATATGCAATAACCTATAGGATACAAAGAGCACCAGGTTCGTCGAGGGAATTATCAGGTAAATAACAGTAAAATAAAAGTAAATAGGAGACAATATAGTTCATGACAAACAAAATTACCTCGCACAATAATTTATTAAAACTTAACGATGGTAGCGTAAGTTTGCAATTGTTCCCCACTTAATATATGTTTCAAACACTCCACTAAATTTTCGTTCCCCCTAAAATTTTCGTGCCCAGGGCACGTGCCTCAAGTGCCCGTGCGATAATCAGGCCGCTTGTGGTAAGCTGAAACGTAAAAATATTCTCAATTAATGTTTTGTTTTGTGTTCGTTGAAAAGTTTTCTTGTGATATGTGATCATCTAAAGTGAAGAAAGTCTACATATTATTTTAATGAAGTTAGATAAAGAAATATATGGCAGTACGCAAATTCAGTTTCACGGGCTAATAAACTTTTTGAAATTGTTTACACGTTAAGAGAACAACAATTGTTATACTCGATATACCAAACACTAGTTCGACAGCACGGAGTTGAAGGCAGTGACAAGAATATCTCTAAAAACTTAACACTAAGCATACCAACATTTAATGCATTATATCTATTTCTACCATAGTCGATCAAATGCCGAATAATTGTTATACTCGATATACCAGACACTAGCTCAACAGCAGGAGATCGAAGATAGTGACATGAATATCTCTGAAAACTTAACACTAAGCATACCAACACTTAATACATTATATCTAACTCTACCATAGCCGATCAAATGCCGAACAATTGTTATACTCGATATACCAGACACTAGCTCAATAGCAGGAGGTCGAAGACAGTGACATGAATATCTCTAAAGACTTAACACTAAGCATACCAACACTTAATACATTATATCTAACTCTACCATAGCCGATCAAATGCCGAACAATTGTTATACTCGATATACCAGACACTAGCTCAACAGCAGGAAGTCCAAGACAGTGACATGAATATCTCTAAAGACTTAACACTAAGCATACCAACACTTAATGCATTATACCTATTTCTACCATAGCCGATCGAATTCCCGGACATTTATGTTTCCTGATTGAATGTAGGAAATATGGATATAGGGAAGGAAATAAACAAATAAACATTATTATAATTAAACAAAATTGTATATTGTCAATCTTTATGTATCCCAAACACAAAGAATAAGAATTTTTAATTCATTACCCATCGCAATTTTTACATACACATTACCGGTCATTTCACCGGTTATAGTAGGTTTTGTGTTAAGGTGACATAAAATTATACTATCTAACACGGGGAAAATAATCCTAACAAGTTTACATTTTGAGAAAATAATGGAAAACGCAGAAGCATTTCATTTATATACAAATCTTATAGAGTTCCTTTGTGAAGAGATCATTCTTTATAAGTTTATTATATTATTTAACTCTTTTCCCTAAGATATGCATCATGGGTTTGTAAAGAAACATCTATTATCTATAAAGATCTAAAATGTAGTATTCAAAACCATGTTCAGTGTATTTACTTAACCTCAGAATACAATAATTTTCACAATATATCCTCATTCCCTTGAGATTTCCTTTAACAGAAAGTTTATTGTTTTAAACTAATATTTACGAGATTGGCATTTCAAAATGTATTCATTTATTTATCTCTAATGTAATGTTAAGGATATACAGAAACTCACTTGAGAATATTAATTTTCTTCTTGAAGCGAATTGTTTACTCTAGTGAATATGTTAAAATTTAACAAGCACATCGGATTTTAAAGATTGGCATTGCAAATAAATTTTATTTTGTAAATGCATTGTGTATTATAATATAATGGTACTAAGAATTTTTAAATTATATTCTAAAAAATTTATTTGATTTATCATAGTATTTCCAATTTATCAGGTATTATACGATAATGATAATAAGAAATTTAAATTGTATTCTTGAAAAATTTAATTGATATAGCCGCGTATCTCAAACTTATAATGGTACTAAGAAATTTTAAATCATATTTTAAAAAATTAAATTCTTTTATAGTGATTATAATGTATTTCCATTTCTTCGGGTATTATAAGATATTGGCAATAGAAATTTTTAAATTATATTCTAGAAACATTAAATTGATGTATCCTGTTATTTCAAACTTATAATATTAATAAGAATTTTTGAATTATATTCTTGGACAATTAAACTGATACACTCAAACCTGTTTTTGTGCAGTGGATAGGGACCGCATATATATATATATATATATAAATTGCACAAAACTTCATGAATAGCTATAAAATATAGTTTTTAGAACACAATTAAAAATTTTACACTCACGTTTAAAATAACTCAAAACCTTACGAAATAACTAGTACATACCTGGAATCTCGCCAAACGTTTTGGAATCTGATTTAAAAAATACACTTGCGAACATTTTTAAATATATTATTTACATATTATGTGATTATTTTGCACATACAAAATTTTTCAAAACGTATAAACATTATCCTTCGAAGTCTGACAATACGCGAACTTTCCTTTGATAAAATGGTTCAAAATCGCTTTCGTCACTTGAAGATAATATTTCGCACTCGTTTAGAGTTGACTTTTTTTAGGTACCATATAGTCAGTGATTAGTTTTTGCGACGACTGTTGTTTCACTAGACGCTTGTATATGTCCCGGTAACCAGATATGCACGACTGAAGCTCCTTTTGGAATTTTGAAGTTCTTTCAGAATTGGCATCGATTGCAAGAAAATGACATTCTAATTTATGACAGAGTTGGAGTCCTGCATAGATTTTATCTGCTGTCATATGATCGGGTTCTTCTTGCCCATCAGTAACATCTGTTACGTAATTTATAATTTCATCTTCCCTTACGGTGTCATCCTGAATCATTTCGACAAGATCATTTTCACTAAAACTATTAAACCCATCTCCACCGATGTCATTATTGATAACTTCGATAACTTCGTCAATTATGTTCAATTTGATTGAAATTTTTATTTACCACACAAAAACAGGTTTGAGTGTATATTTGAGTATTTCTAACTTAACATGTATTATAAGATATTGGTAATAAGAATTTTTAAATTATATTATAGAAACATTAAATTGATGTATCCTTTTATTTCAAACGTATAATAGTAAATTAAACTGATATATCCGAGTATTTCCAATATATCATCTATTAAAAGATATTGGTAATAACAATTTTTAAATTATATTCTAGAAACATTAAATTGATGTAACCTATTATTTCAAACTTATAATAGTAATAAGAACTTTAAAATTATATTCTTGGAAAATTAAACTGATATATTCCAGTATTTCTAACTTATCATGTATTGTAAGATATTGGTAATAAGAATTTTTAAATTATATTCTAGAAAGATTAAATTGATATATCCTGTTGTTTCAAATATATGATAGTAACAAAAATTTTTAAATTATATTCTAGAAACATTAAATTGATATATCATGTTGTTTCAAACGTATAATAGTAATAAGAATTTTTAAATTATATTCTTGAAAAATTAAACTGATATATCCGAGTATTTCCAACATATGTATTATAAGATATTGGTAATAAAAATTTTTAAATTATATTCTAGAAACATTAAATTGATGTAACCTTTTATTTCAAACTTATAATAGTAACAAGAACTTTAAAAATTATTCTTGGAAAATTAAACTGATATATTCGAGTATTTCTAACTTATCATCTATTATAAGATATTGGTAATAAGAATTTTTAAATTATATTCTAAAAACATTAAATTGATATATCCTGTTGTTTCAAACGTATAATAGTAATAAGAATTTTTAAATTATATTCCAGAAATATTAAATTGATATATCCTGTTCTTTCAAACTTATAATAGTAATAAGAATTTTTAAATTATATTCGAGAAACATTAAATTGATATATCCTGTTCTTTCAAACTTATAATAGTAATAAGAATTTTTAAATTATATTCGAGAAACATTAAATTGATATATCCTGTTCTTTCAAACTTATAATAGTAATAAGAATTTTTAAATTATATTCTTGAAATATTAAACTGATATATTCGAGTATTTTGAACTTATAATAGTAATAAGAACTTTAATATAGTATTATAGAAAATTAAGTTAGTATATCGGAGAATTTCTTACTCAGTATCAACAGATTTGAAAATAAAATTCGTTTGAGAACTACGCTCAATTTCCAATTTAAGCTTACCGAAAGCTTATCAGAAGTAAGAAGGGAAAGCTTTTGTTCAAAAGAAAATAAAGTAAAACCTTTTAGTTATATAGAGGAAAATATTTTTATCGTCTACATATACTTGAAATATCAAGAGAGGATCTCAATCGACTTCGAATGAATAAAATATTCTTATTGTTTTTGTTATAATCCGTATTTTATGTTAGCTTTCATCCCCTTTGCAAGTGAGAATGTTTCCTTGAAATGGCTGAGTCATAGATGGTGATAGTACGGCAAAGTTGTATTTTTTAGCATACCTCCATATTGTAATATTTTGTATTTTAGGACAATGATTCGTCGTATGAGTTTTATTGTTTATGGTAATCAGTCCCAAGTAAAGCGTTTCCGTCATTCCTTTCTTTTAG
>CM063501.1:88224664-88282164 GCA_032207245.1 Pardosa pseudoannulata
AAAAAAATGTTGTTTTTGAAGGGGTGGATTTTCGAACGTTTCAAAGACGACAGTATTTTTCGTTGTCATATGAAGCTTATTTATACCAGTTTATTTTAGAATAGCATCGATAGTTTATGAGAAGATAAACTTTACTCGCTTTGAATTTTCCTAAACCTAACTCATCAAGAATCCAATATGGATGCATCTATCCATTCCAGGTCCAATCGCTTTATAAACTCGAGGACAGACTGACAGATAATTTAGGCTATTATTATACAGGGGATGTGATATACAATAAACTATTTTTTAAGCTGTAAATAATTTGGTGTAATATATTAAATTTAGAAATAGTTTTCAATTAGACATATGGAAGTTAAAATTTTATATCTAAGGTATAGCGTATAATTATTCTTTTATATGATGACCACCAAAGAGTTAAAAGTGTATATTCATACTTACTAATAAATCATACTTATTTTCTTAGTCGTGTTTCATATAGTTCTATTTTCTTTTAACCGAAAGGAATATGAAATATATTGTATCGAATATTATCAGACATTATAAAAAAACCTAAATTTTATGAAAATTTACATTAATTTTTGTTATTCGGCGTGGCATCACGAACACTTTATACGTTTCAGGGTAAGTTACCCCTTCTAATTTATTTCAATAGTTTGAAATTGTTACTTTTATGCTAATAGAATTGTAGGTAAGACTAATAGGTTCATCCACTCATGACAACAGTATTTCTGACATGGGAGGGTATTTACCAACAGGATAATGCACCATGTGATAAGGGTCGAATACACAGGGAGGGGTTCGAGGAAAATTCCAGTGCTTTCAAATCATCCCTTGGCCTCCAAATTCTTCTTCTTCAATGGCGCGCCAGCCCAGGGTGGGACATGGCCTTCCGCAGAATCGAGTTCCAGGCGTCTTTTTTCTAGTCTTCCAGTTTTTGATTTTTAGAATCTTTAAGTCTATTTGAAGGCAATCAATCCACTGAATTCTTGGTCTTCCCCTTTTACGAGCTCCGAATGGTTTGACCTCGAAGATCCTCTTGGTGGTTCGGTCGTCATTCATTCTAATCACGTGTCCTGCCCATTTCAAACGTTGCATAGAAATAAATTTTATTTATGTCTGGCTCCTTAAAAATCTTATAGATTTCGGAATTCGTTCTTCTCCTCCAGGTGTCGTTTCATTTCAAACCTCCTAAAAATGCTGCGGAGTACTTTTCTTTTGAAAACAGCCAGAGTCTCATTGTTTCTTTCAGTTAATGCCCATGTTTTAGCAGCGTATGAGAGGACTGGTCGAATTAGTGTCTTATAAAGCAATAACTTTGTTCTTCTGTTTATAAGATTATTAGATTTGAGATTTTGTGGATACCAAAAAAAAAAAAAAAAAACATCTGGAAGCGGTAGAAACTTGGCCTCCTAATTCACATGACATTAATTCAGTAGAGCACTTGTAGTTCCACTTGGAAAACCAAATTCTTGCTGCAACGTACCCCCTCGCAATGTGCGGCAATTTCAGGACCAGTTGGTGAGTCTTGAACCAATTACCTCAGACTATCTTTTAGTACCTTGTGTAGCCAATGCTATGGGCGGGTATTGGCGGTTTTGAGGGCCAAAGATAGTCCTACTTTTTATTAACACTTTACCGACCGGTAGCGATTCGAACATACTGTGCCCTATTACCCACCGATCAGCCGCAGATCATCCGAGACACCGGCTCAGTTTCGGTAATTTTTCCCGGATTATATGTTTTGATTGACATTCTATCTCTCCACGGAATTAAACATTCATCTAGAGACAATTGTTGATCTGGTTTATATACGTTGTTAAATTTTTCCTTGAAATAATCAATGACAGGCTGGACTTTCACCAGCCTATGATAATTGGGAGAAATATCGTTATTATTACAGAAATGCCAGCTTTGCATTATTTGTAAAAATCTGTTCCTGCTCATAACTTTCGAGAAGAACGGCGTTTCTATAGATAGGTCTGTAGACCAATAATCGTAGAGAACATCCTTCTTTACTTGTCCCATGAGCATTATCAGGTCCAAAAAAATCTTCATTTCAGTCACCGTGACGTTTTTCCATTTTTTCGTTTTTGATGTAATTCTATATTTTTCCACAATTTGATAATGATATCTATTAGACTGCCTCGAGAAGTGCTCAATCAGGTCACTTCCAATGAATAAATTCACAATATCCATTACGATTTCGGAGGAACTTGGCAAAATTTTAAGCCAGAGCTACCTTTGAAAGGTTCCAAAATTATACTCTTGTCGTTCGTTGACCATGTATCATTGTTGTCTTCAACATTATTATTCATGTCCTCGTCTTCTGAATCACTATATTAGCGGTACAGGACGTCGCTTTCGAATGACTATACCACTGCTATCACTTTCGTCATCAGTACTACTTGCTAAACGGCAGTCAAGACAATCTGACTGGTCGTCGAGATAAAACTCGCCGAGAATTCCCTTTCCATTCATTTCTAAGAGCTAAAGCTTAGAAAAAAGCACAGATTATCTGAATACAGAATGCGAAATGCTTGCTACTTGTCAGTCGAACCTAACCAAGTCTAACAGAAAGATCAAAAGTCGATGAATCGACGACCGGTAAGCGCTGGGGAGCAAACGTCGATTAATCGACGACCGGTCAATAATGTGTTAATAGGGTGGTTATAATGTAATGGCTATTCAGTGTATGTATGTATGTTTACTGCATATTCTTAATTGGGACAGATTTTGAAATTTTGCATAGTGATTCTAGTGGTAAGCCCTTGAAAGAATTTAGGTAGGTAAAAATCTTTGGAAGTCAAGGTTATAACACAGAGACCGAACATTCCTTTGACATTTGTGGGGATTGGCGAGTAAGGTGCCATTCTATATATTTTCTTTTTTAACAACATGCTAAAATAATTAAGATATTTTAAGTACTTTATTTCATGTGATATTGTTTAAAATATGCTTTAAGATAATTGTGGAAAAGGGAAAGACGAGCTATGATCCATGGTTTTTTCCTTTTATATTTTTTTGAAAGTTTTTTCCTTGCCGAATGGCAACGGAAAAGAGAAGAACGATTTTTTTTTTATTTTATTTCGTTTTTTGAGTTGTTCTCTTATAATCTATGTATAATGTTTGTGTTTTAGTGTTTTGCCGTGTTAAATAAATGTATTATTCGTTATGAAAGGCTTCTTCTTTAAATCGTGTTTAAAGAATACACCTTTCCAGTGCGTCCCACGGAACACGAAGGTGAAAGGGTAAGAACCTGATATTTATTTTTTCGATAAATGATCTTCCCCTAAGGTCGAAATTTAATAATAATGTAAGTTTTTGCTATATTTATTTGAGTTATTTAATTTTAGCTGTTTTTATTTAACTTTTTTCCTATCTTTTATATTCCTAACCATTTTCTGCACGCCAGTTCATTCCGTTGCTATTAACAGCACGATCGCTTAAAGGCACGTCATTACTATTTTTGTTTATTGATAGGTACATCGGCTGTCTTCAGTAATCTTGTCAAATCTGCCGTTCCTTTTATGTAAGGGCTGGGGAAGAGGAATTGTGCAATATCACGAAATATAAGTTTGCGATGGCTAAATAAGTTTAAAATATCCCTGATCTAGTATTCTTAATATTGTTTTAAACTACATTTTTACGTTTTTAATTTTACATTTTTAAAAATTTGCACTGACTAACATTTTTATTTTTTAGTTTATATTTAATTTATATACGAAATACGTTAAATATAAACAAAAATGTTATTTATGCTTAAAAAGTGAATTGTTTTGTATTCTCAATTACTTATATTGCTTGCAATACGATCTCAAAACTAATTTTAATTTGAAAATGAAAATATCCTTTATTCTTGGAAAATTATGTACTCTTCCCGGAGACTTCGAGGTAGCTAGTTAATAATGACGTTAAATTAACGCCATGGAGTATTGCTCAGTAGTGCTAATCGAGGGAGCTGTACACGAACACGCGCGCACACACACGCATACTCACTACCTACACACATGCAAGTACGCACGCACTCACGCACATATTGCTTACTTATTCAATCGTTGTCCGGTCATAAAACCAGTAGAGAGCTGGATCCATAAAATATCGAGAAAAACGTTTCTTTGGTGATACGGTATTACAAAATGTATGTAGTGTGTGGGATTTCGATTCCAATGTTTTCCGCGTTTGGTTTAATGATTTGGCGCTTTTCGCTAAACAAATTAACCCTTTCGATGCCGTGGGACCGATTACTTTCTAACTATATGATTTTACAAAATACACATGTTGGAAGAGCAAACCCGTTATAATATATTGACCCTATTATTATAACGATGGGAAGACTGCTTCCCGCTTCAGTTTTGCGCTGTTATCTATTGCTTGATCAATAGAAAATTCACCTAAAAAAGCATTTCTGTTTTGTAATTTTGATAACGTTATGGGAGACATAAATGACCCACGAAAGTGTTAATAAGTATTCACTGAAATAATTGATAACATTTACTCTTAGTCTCATATTGAAATTTCTAAATACGTAGTAATGTTAATAAATGGTGTTCAGTAAGATGTAGGATTTCAAACAAGTAGGGATCCCTGTGATTCGAAATCAAATCGTAACATTAGGTAAAAATGTGTTCGGATACTTTTACTTATCACTTAACGTTTTGACGAATTGAAGCTTTCAAATTTATACCTGTTTTTTTTCCTTTTAACACACACCTATTAACCACACAAGTGAGCATTAAAAAATTCTGTATTTTTTTCCTCAATCATAAATGATTTTGTCCGTTTAAAAACATTAAATGTGGACTTTTTCTTTCTTCCGTGTGAAAATCTTGAACAATTTTCATATCAATTCTGACGTAATAGGTGTTACTGTTTTATATTTTATCTTAAGGATGACTATAAAAATTGGCATAGATTCATTTAACAAAATATTATAAAATGCTTTTTTACCTATAACAGCTTAACGACGTGGAACAAGCAAAATTAAAAATTTTCAAATACATGTACGCATTCTAGGAACAAGTGAAGAATTAAGCAATAAATTCCGAACTAATTAAGCCGAACGATGACCGATTGGTTAAGGTGCTGGCATTCGGTACCGGAGTACGTAGGTTTGAATTCCACAGTGGCATGGATGTTCGTAGCCGTTCGGAATTGGCTTTAAGCTGTAGGTCCCGGTCTCATGAGCCCTCGTGTTGCAAAAAGTAGACCGTAGCACTCCAAACCAAACCAAACCAAACCAGCCGAGTGATGGCCGATTGGCTAGGGTGCTGGCCTTCGGTACCGGAGTTCGTGGGTTTGAATCCCGCAGTGGCATAGATGTTCGTAGCCGTTCGGAATCGGCTTTAAGCTGTAGGTACCGGTCTCATTAGCACTCGTGTTGCAAAAAAAGTAGACCGTAGCGCTCCAAACCAAACCAAAACAGAACTAATTAAACCCTCTTGCCCCTTTACCCAAAATGAAAATATTGTATTTACTTTAATCGTAAAGCAATCTACAAACAAGCAAAGAGGGAAATTTCATCCGGGCTTTAAAGTAATCACTTAACAGTCATTACTCGCATTTAGTTCTCTATTATTTATTAAAATGTTATACGTTAACCTATAATTATTGTCAGTGTATGATGTAAGATAAACTATGATGCGTAAGTTGTACATGTAGTTGTTAGCTAGCTTACGATATGGTAACTGTTATCGATAGCTTGCTTCAAGATATTTCGAGAGGCACAAACCCATTATAATTTAGAGGGGTGAAAATGTTTAGGTACAACTTCTACAAAACCTCACGACGTTAACCCTCTAAGCGGTTTGCACGTAAAATTCCGCCAAAGCGATGATGTCTTCAAAGTGGTTGTCACGCACAATTTTCGACCTCCAAAAACTTTCCGAAAATGGATGTAATGTACATTTCTGACAGTGTTTTCCGCTATGGAGTTTTGAGGTAGGAGGGTCAGGTCGATTGTTTACTAACTGCACACCTACTCCCTGAGGAACAAAGACACTGATAGCTTTTCATGGCTTTGTAAATCTCTATTTCGAAGTATTTCGTTTGCGGTATCTCTAATTTCAAAATTTAAATAGCTTGGGTGACTTTCGTAAAAGAGATAGAAATCATTATCTTAAAGAATATTTTTATTTGTACTTTTAGAACCCATTATTTCTTATGGGATGATCTTTGAGACTTGACGAGCTTTATGTGTATTAAAAATTAACAATCTATAATGTATATATATATATATCTATTTATAACCGGAAGTAAAGGGATAGTAACGAGGGTGGGTTTGCCGTATTCCAATCTAGTCGACAAAGGGTGAAGTAAAAAATCATAGAACACTTTAGTCACTGGCACAATGAAACTTTAGCGTATTTTTTGGACACTATATTTCCTCGGTGTGTTCCACTCGGAAGGTTAAAGGTAAACTAATACATCTACACAGGAGCATTTCATGGATTTATGATTAAATTAATAAATTATTCTTGCTTGAGTCTGTCAATGAAGAAAGCTAAAAATACTAAAAATATATTTGTCTCTAAAGGATATTAAAATTCTATTAAAAAATTAATGCTTTAAACTTAAGCAAGCTGTCAAGATCAGTTACCATATCGTAAGCTAGCTAGCAACTACATGTACAACTAACGCATGATAGTTTATCGTACATCATACGCTGACAATAGTTACAGGTTAAAGTATAAAATTTTAATTAATAAATAATAGAGAATTAAATGCGATTAATGGCTGTTAAGTGATTGTTTTAAAGCTCGGATGAAATTTCCCTCTTTTCTTGTTTGTATATTGCTTTACGATTACAGTAAATACAATATTTTCATTTTTTGGGAGGAGGCAAGAAGAGGATTAAATTAGTTCGGAATTTGCTGCTTAATTCTTCACTTGTCCCTAGAATGCGTGCATTACATGTATTTGAATATTTTTAAAATTTTTGCTTATTCCCTGTCGTTAAGCTGTTATAGGTAAAATTATTTTATAATATTTTGTTAAATGAATCTATTGATATTTATTTATTTAGTTTAGCAACTTTAACAAACTAAAGACTACTACTTAAGGTATAACAGTTTAACTAACAAACATTATAGAATTAATAGCATGTTTCTACGATGATTATTTCGTGGTTCGTTTGAAGCCCGGGTGAAATTGTTTATACATGTTTGTAGTAGTTTTTGTGTTTAAACCAATTTTTTTAAGCTAAATCATTTGTCATATGTATCTCAACACGTATTTATTAAGTTTGATTTGATTCAGAGGGCTAGGATATATTTGCAAAAGGATAGCTAATTAGAACTAACGTTAAACTGTAGAACACTATTCTTATGTATCAGAGACTTATGTGTAAATTCCTAAATGTGTTTTGGGTTTAATCTTAAGATTCCATTTATCAATATAGATGTGCTAGAAGATTTTCTAGAGACGTTTTGAGCTCTGAATTGGCTTTTCATTCCATATCTGCCTCACGAATCCCCACTTTGGGACTTCCTTCAGAAGCCTTTCGGTTTTGATCTGCGATAACTTTCTTAGATTCGGGTTTAAAAAGAGGAGCGCAAGCATCAGATCGAGATAATACTTTCCCTTCGTTTGGTACTGCAGATGCAGCCAAAAATACAAAATTCTCAAATCAACCACTACTGAGAGAAAATTCTTGACGTATTATACTGACATGAAAACTAATTGCAGTTCCAAAGAAGAAAAAGGGGAATGTAGGGGAACTTCTTAAATTTAGTGATAGTGCAAAATTTAATAAAGAAATCATTTTATAAATTTTTCTTGCTCATGTACTTTGGCAATATTATACCGATCACTTACGAAAACATAATTAATAAACTAGCAAATAACTTTTCATATGACATGATCAGTAACATTTAAATTTTTGAGAATTGCAAAGTACCCTATAAGGCATATAAAAATGGTTTGATTTTTAGCTGAGAATTATCTGGTACACGCTCAAGACTGTTGGATTTTACACAGCTCATTTAAGGGGAGAAAACAGACTTTGTTATTTTAGACATTAACTCTAAAATTAAAATATATAAGTACTAAGCTCATTTGCTTAAATTAGCTTGTAATTCCTTCTTTATAAAAAATTTAATCACTTTTATTTACCTCTATATTTACATAAATTTTTCCTTTGCAGTGAACTTTAATAGATATAAATCTTTTACAAAACTATTGATCTCCATAATTAATAACATACCATAATAACTCCATAATTAATACCCTATAAGTTGGTAGCACACGGTTCGAATAGTAGATGCTTCATTTTTATTGATGAAATTAATAAAGAAATAAAACTATGTGTGTGTATATGAGAGAGTGAGAGAAGAGAATGTTTTATAGATTTTAGAGTCTTTAATGATAATTTTCTAAAATACCATTTGTTAGAATACAAAATCGTGATGCCGTACGATGGCCGAATGGTTAGGGTGCTGGCCTTTGGTACCGGAGTTCGTAGATTCAAATAACACTGTGGCATGGACGTTCGTAACCGTTCGGAATCGGCTTTAAGTAGTAGGTCCCGGTCTCATTAGCCTTCGTGTTGCCAAAAGGCAGACCGTAATGCTCCGAACCAAACCAAACCAAAATCCTAATATAGGTATAAAGTTTAGTATCTAAATACATAGTTTTAATTTTGTCTAATATACATACACTAGCAGTTTCCTAACAATTCAAACACCATGCTATGCTTTTTGAATTTAAGAGCATAATAAACATATTTTCTACATAATGTCGAATACAATTTTAAGCAAAGCAATTCACAAAAGGAATTTTAGGCTAGATTTTCATATAAGGAAACAGTAATATTAAGGTAAACAATGATTCGCATATGGTTTCAAATGACATACAGGGGACGACCATTGATTCTTGAATATACCTTGATGTTTAAAAATCCCTTAAAGTAATTTTAAAAATGTTTTTTCTCTTTTAGAATATCCGTTTTATTTCCTTTATTTTATCTAGATTTTTTTGACATAGAATGACTAATTATAACTGAATCTCCTATAACCTTATCAGCCGAACTATGGCTGAATGGGGAGGGTGATTTTGGTACCAGAGTTCGTGGGTTCGAATCTTAATGCCGACATACATAATTGTAGCCGTTCAGAATCGGCTTTAACTCTTTATATCCTGAATTATTTTACCATCAACTCTCTTGCTGCCTTTTTGCATCATTAGATAAGTTTTAATGGAGAATAATCATAGAAAAAAGAAAATTAATTTTTACTGTATTTCAGTAGTTAATTTTGCAGTTGGTACTTTCTAGTACCAACATATATTTTTGACTCTATGATAGGAAATAAAACATTAAATTATGAATAAAACAAATGAAATGCTTACCTGCGATGTATAGAAGTCTCTAAAAAATAATAGTTCCAAATGACTGGTAAATATCCACTAAATTTACTCAATTGAACAACACGTGTATTAACTCTACAACAAAATGACCTTTGAATGCAGCACGACAATTATAAAATATATAGCCAAGTATTATAAAGCCAATTGTAAAATCCCTACTATGCGAATGAAAAAAGATTCTTGATTAGTGCTGTCATTTCTTTTCTGCTGTAGGAACTGCATCGTGTATACCCTTGTAAGTACCGTTAGGAAAAATGGCTTTATTAGGACTATATCGGTGTTTGATTAAAGCGGTACTTATAAGTACCGTCAGGATAAAATGGGTTAAGCAGTATGTCCCAACCTCTTTAGCTTCGTGTAGCCAAATAGTACTTCGTAGCAGTCAAGTCCAATCCAATCCTGTAACTTTATTACAGAAAATCAAAGTAATAACTTCTAATTTGTTATACAGAGATTCAACAAAAGATTTATTCATTTTCTCCACATTATATATTTCATAACGTTATACAACGATATTTAACGATATAATCGAAATGTATTACCCATAGAATATGAAGGATACATGAAAATAATCTCCAACTCATCAAAGTTTCTGCCTATTCTACAAATTTACTAAATGTATTGATCGTCGTGTTCTATGTACTTTAGTATTTGAACAATGAACTTCCGTCTCATAGGACTAGGTAGTGATTATGGATCTCGCTTTGTTCCCTTGGATCCTCTTGGTTAGCCGACTTAGCGCCTTGAGTCCTTTTCCATTTATAGGCACCTTAAGGATCTTTTTTATGTACTCGCTCCCAATCGAAAGAAGTTAAAAGAGCTGAAAGAACGGATCAACTCTAAAGTAATGACCATTGAAAGGATGCCCTTAATAATATGTGGAGTCAGTTTAACTACCAACGGGACGTATGCCGAGTCACCCAGGGAGCGCCCATAGAACATTTGCAGAGTATGCAGAAAGCTTGATGAGCTAGTGGTTATTTTCAAGTATCCCTCATATTTCAATGTGTAATACTTTTGAATGTTCAGCGGATTAAAAATAAATGAACATTTTACATTTTTGAAATATAAATGTGGAATCGTATTTTAACACATTGTATTTCTGACATGTACTAGTACGTTTTTTGACGATTGATGCTTGACTACGGTTCACGTACTAGTACGAGTTAGTGTAACAAAGTGGCTTGTTTGTGAGTACAAAAATAACGGTATATACAGGAAAACGAAGCCGAATGTTCTTGTCTACTACATAGATTCTGGAAAAATTTAGACAAAAATTAGCTTTTAGATCAGTTGATGCGGAACCGCAGAACGGGAAGGTTGATTAAAAAAATCAATTTAGGTTTAAAATTAACTTTTTATTTATCCTTGCGAAAATGATATATATATATATATATATATATATATATATATATATATATATATTTGTATTTATATACATATTTGTTTATTTGTCTATATATTTGTTTATATATTTCTACATAAAATACGAAAATTTGGTAAAAAAAATTAAATAATTTTCGATCTATTGAGATTTAACTGAATAATTAAATTTAAGCGCAAAACGCCTGCACCCGGTACAATTTCGCTGTGAAATGTACCCGCACACAATGTGTTAAACTGATAATCCAAAACAATTCATAAACCGCTTCCGAAAAATAAGGAAAGAGAGGAAAACCTAAAACGTAGGTTGTTCCTTTACGTAATACCCCAAAGAACTAATAAACATACGATAATAATAATAGTAATGGAAATTTTGTCTGAAGCTAATCCCCTGACGGTACAATCGAAACGATGTTCCGTGACGCTTTCGCGTGATGAGTGTCGGTTGAAAAACAAACATTGTTCCTGATACAACTTAGGAAGTAGTATATGAGGGGATAATATGCAAAGCTTACGTTTCACATTTTCTAAATTTAAAATTGTAGCGGCACGCTCATTGTGTCCATGTATTCGTGCGTGCCAAGCTTCTCCCTATTGTTTTTCCACTTAGAAAGAAGGATTTGTGTTCCCCTGTTATGCATAAAATGAATCGAACGGCCCAAAGGCAGACCTTTAGGATTGGCAAGAGCCAATTCTTAGCGGCTCGGAAATCTGGGTTATTGAGCAGTTGTGGAAACTTTTAAGAATAGGAAAGTAAGAAATTATTTTTGACATTAAAAAATGGCAAGATCTTTTAATGTTACACTAAGAATATCTGCAATTTCCTGATTCGAGTGTCTGCTAGGTAACCCTTTTATTCAAAACAAAACAGTTACTGTATATCAGTAAAAGAAAATAACTTAATTATACTGGTAAGAAAAAGTTTCGTAAATTACATTGGATTAAGCTGGAAAATATCGCAAACGGCAGCTAAACCATTATGCGATTGTATTAACAGTAAGTTTATTTTAATTCACGGTATTTAATTACAGAAGAAAGTTATATTTTGTATTCCAGAAAACCGAAATGTTGATGCTCAATGTGCTCTAAAGATAATTTTACTGCAGGCTATGACTCAATTTCAAGTGAACTATTATCGGAATGTATCACTTTTTTAATCCTTTCATCTTAGCCTTTCAAACCAGCAAGTGTAATCTATTTTGGAAGCTTCACAAAGTTTATGATCTGATAAGTATCTTCCGGGGAACGTTTGTGGAATAGATGATTTAAGTACCAAGATCACAATTATTTAACTAAAGAATGCACACATGAAACGACGGTGTTTTTGAGTATATTCTATATATCACACACACACACACAAGCGCGCGCACACACACACACACGTCGTGGTCCAGAGTTAAGGCGAATGGAAAGCAGTCTTCTTGATAATAATAAGATTATTAACCCATCGATCTTAAGGAAAGCAACTTGCGCCATTTTCACTTATTCGTCTAAGACACGCGTAGTGTTGTTGACAGCTCCATGTCCACGCGCTGATTGAAACTTATCTGTTTGCAAGCTCATCAAATAGCTCAAAAATGCTCCCGCCTGACCGGATAATCCTAAAACGCGAGCTTACGCGAGCGTGGGTCTTTTTCATTTATTTTATTATTATAAAATAGTTCCCTTTTTAAAATCGCTTTTAAGTCACGTAATTTCCAACTACCCCTTTGTAATACTAGACTCAAGATTCGAGCTGGTGCAACATGGGCCCCTGGTTTTTGGGTCGGCGGCCGAAGACGGACACCCCGAGAGAGGGTTGGTAAAGGTTCAACATGAGGGGGGGGCGATGGATGCCACCCCCGACAGCTGCAGAAAAGGACATTTTTTTCCCGTGGAGGCGAAAACTTGACCGAGGGGGGATTCCCCCCGGCCCTCACGAAGAGGAGTGAAAAGGAGATGCCCGGTCGGAGCGACGGGGAACGGACATTCTTCTGAAAGGAGTTGAGACCGAGAGAGGTGTTTCCGCTCGGCACTATTTATTTTTGTCCTCGGTCTTATTTGAGCCCTGTTTGGGTGTGATTTGCGGTGTATATATGTTTTGACAAATCTTAATAATAAATGTTTAATCCAGAGTTTTGTCGCTGCTGTGCTTCATCGTCGGCCACATAGGCTTTAAGCGAACCCAAGATATCTGCTCCAGTAAAAATAGGCAGGCAGGTATAGAACGAGACGTGCAGACTTCAGAAAGTGCAGCCGGGGACGCGCGAGGCGTTTACACCCTTTTTTAGACTTGACACACACACACACACACACGTCATATGTAACGTCAAAGGGAGATTAAAATTGTCTTCATGGCCCACAGGTGGTTTACATCTCTGTGTTTGCTTTAGGTCTTGTTTGCTTCCAACACTTAAGGTATTTGTAGGGATTTTTCCCTCATTACTTATTACCCTTATTATTCGAAAGGCTTATTCCTAGATCTGTTATTCTTACATTACACTATTTCCATATTACAATATTATTAATTTCCTATATTACATATAAATATATGTGTGTTTATATATATATACACACACACACTGGTGCATAGGTTAAGTCTTTAGAACAACACACAGAGGTAAAAATAATCAAAATATATGAATTACCCCTGGTCGAAAATGCCGGTTTTGTAGCGATTTTCCATACTGGGGATTAGATTATTCAGAACTGCTTGCGGTAACATATGCAAGATAAATAGAGCTTTGAAGCTCTTAGAGAGTAATATGTAGAGTTAGCCAAAATGCAATTTGGCATTGCAGTGCGTTCAACATATTCCCCGTTCAGTATCATTATAATTTGTAAAAATATAAAACTTGTCCTAAGAACTTTTACACCAAAATGTCCACTTCTCTAGACAAAAACGATATTTATAAATTAAAATTTTGTATAAATTTAAAAGTTTTCTCTTTTGGGGGATGTGTTGAAAGAGGATTTTAGAGTAATTCAAGGTTGAAATAAGGCTGCAATGTGCTTTTTAAGTGAAGGGGTTTGAAAGCTTTTTATACTGAAATATACAGATTATATAGACTTTACAATAGATATATCCTTTATAATTAGGGAACTATCCCCCATTTTCTCCAATTTCACATATCAACCAAGATTACTATAATAACCTTTTAACTGATCCGTAAGTGAATGATGATAAGTCTTTAAATTATCAAAAACTTTAAACTTTTGTACTTTTGGTACTTTTTTTGTTACGGATTTAGGATCTAGTTTCATTTTTTACTGAATTCAATAATAGAAATTAGGGAAATGTTTAAAAATTTAGATTTTTTTAATTTTGGCAAACTGGAATTTAATTTTAAATTTTAAAAATATCATTTAAAGAATGTTTACCTTATAGAAAGTATATGTCTAACTATTGAAAATAAAAACACCAGTTAAGGACTTTACTATACAACTTTTATATATAATTCAACCTGTAAGTCTTTTGGGTTGATCAATCTTGGTCCAGAATATAGAACTATCTCAATCAGCATGCATTTTTATCTAACTTTTTATAGTTTAGTTCAGTTAATTTGGTTCGCTGCAGTCCGAGGTCTACTACATAAAGCCAATATCAAACTTTCTATGCCATTAGAGATATTCGAACCTATCCGGTACCGAAAAGCATACCCATGACTTAATTTGTTATAGAGACCGCAATGGTATTTAACAATATCATGTATATCCTATTTCAAAGATTAACTATTCGTAAGAGAGGGCATGAAATTTTCTTTGACTGTTCCCGGAAGTACTGCATTCAAAGCAAAATATTCTTTTAAAGAGCATGAAAGATCACTCGTGTGAAAATCCTACTACTCATGATATCCCAAATGCTTTTGAATATCCTTCATTGGTTGTTTGTTAGCTGACTGCAGTAATCACGAACATGTTTAATAAGTAGTAATAATTTTGTTAGGTATATATTACTTTTTTTTGAAGGATTTAAAAGTAGTTTTAAAAACTTGACGGGTGTCAGAATAATTCGTACGGTGGTTGACTGTACTTTACATCCTTATTTTTTTTATATACATCGAACTCTTGAAAACGGCTTTTCCAGGCTTTTTTATGCCAGAGATTTTCTTCTATTAAATTACGTGAAAGTGGTTTTTTATTGCATATTCTGCCCTCGAGAATAATTTTTATCGTACCTATTTATTAAATATTAATAACGAAGCTATTTGATAATAATTTAAAATTTCTTTTCAATAACATCTGTTTAATGCAAATTTAGTATGTATTTTTATTTGATTGCTATTACAACCTTTATTATGATGTAACATTAATGGATAACGAGCTTCAGAGTATAAATCTTTACTTTATTATTTCATATTGTCCGTTTAATATACCTAAATAGTAAAACTTGAAAATGCAATAAAAGTATTCATACATTTTCTTTGGTAACGTTGCAGGAGTCGATGCATTACTCAAAAATTGCTTGTAATAAAACCAATACAGAATTGTAATAATTAAACTACATTACTGTGATGTGTTGTTTTATTTAACCCTACCAATTGAGTACATATCCTGTTAATAGAAAATAAATGTTTTACTTTTGCATTGTTTTATATCATTTAAGGTTACGTTACAATATGCATAAACAGTATAATTTGAAAACGCAATTCCAAAAGTTTCCTACCGTTGTGTGATGCACAAAAATGATATAGAATAAAAACACTATAAAATGCAATAACTAAATCTAAACTGCTATAAAGTCGGTCAGTGCTTGGTTTTTTTAGCCGTAGAACTTTTCTTCCTCCTTTCAAAGGAGTATAAAATCTCTGCAGAGCTTTTATGTGGCCACGTTCGAAGACTCCTCAATTTCAATGACATTCAGGATTTGGGGATTCTTGATCCTGATTACATACCTGTTTCCTACCCGCTTACCTCCCAGCTTAAGGACTTTGAGACCCACAAATTTATTCTGCACATTCTCCACTCAGCTAAGTATTAACTAAGTATTAATTAATCTAAGTAATAAGTAATTATTCTCTAAGCATACAAGCTTAATGCACCAACCTGGGTCTAACCGGGCATCACGGGATTCTAGTCTGCATGCTGACTACTAGTTCATCACATTTATATTTCAGCTCTAAATACTGCAAGTTGTAGAAGGTAGATTGTAACACAGGTCAACAGTGGTTTTGGTGCTTGGGTATTTAGAGCTGATTTTATATGAATTTGATGCTCTGAATTCAAATACAGCATTAGATTTGGCCTAGCAGCTCGTATTTCTGAGAATTACCATTTCGGTAAAACGTACGTTATGTACTATTATAAGTTGAATCCATAAACCAAATTAAATAAACTAAACATGGAAGTATACTATTAATATACTATAATATTATTAATCTTATACAAATATATTAATATATTTTATATTATTAATATATTACACAAATATTATTGCGTTCAAAAATAGAGGGGAAAAAGGAATCGAGGAAATCAACTATATTCTGTCTCAAATATTTATTATAATGATAAAAAATTAAGTTTTATCTTATAACGATAATATATAAGATGAAAAATTTATTAATACAATTAAATATTTAATAATTTACCTAGAAACTAATGTAAATAGGCTCATATGCCTTCCCCAATTGTATTTTATTAAGGTGAGATGAAGTTTAGTCACTGAACACTTCGGAAGCTTCTTTTTCGTGACAATCTTGAATGTGTTTTAGTACAGTCCCTTTTTAAACTCCAGCAGTATTCAGCCATCATGTGCGTATACTATCATCCTTGATAGCGGACCTCCATAATTTTAATATCCTGGAGAAATGTTTCACCTTGTTCCTCACTGGATGATTTGCTCAACTTCTTCTACTTGAACTCATTTTATTTCCATTTATCGATACAAGTACAAAAATCTACAACATAGTACGTTTTAGGTTAACTTTATAACATCTCTTTCCTAAAGTCAAATATTACACGAGGCTAATTTCTGTCTACCCTGCACGACGAAAAATCTCATAGTAAATTAAACTTAAAAAGTGTTTAATTTATTACTTAAAAATTTTTACTCAACTCAAAAAGGATTTTAACTGTAGTCGAAGGGTTGAAAGTCACTTACATTTCGGATGTTTTGCCTATCTGGTGGATTTTCCCAGCGCTATGTTGTTCACATTTCCTGTAGTACTGCACAATAAAAAACGCTTATCTAAAAAAGTAGAGCTGATATAGAAAAACTGATTTCATATTTAGAATCAGCGCCCCAAACATAGCAAAATCCAGTTTTAAAATCTTAGGCACCAAAACAAACAAACAAAAAAAAATTGTAGGCCTGTGTGATCAAAGAATGTGCAGTGTGAGGACCATTGCTGTAGTTTTTAAAATTCAGTGTGCACCTATAGTCTGAATGCGGTATCTAGAACACTAGTAAATACCGGTACATACTCTGAATGATTCAGCCGTAGTTTGTTATAAAAACTATATCTCATGTACAATCGGCTCATTTGAAATTCCTCACAATTAAGATAATTTTTTGAGCAATTTATTAATTTAGGAATCGTTAAACCACGTAAATTCAAATCGCAATTTTAAAACAGTTTCCAATATAGTAAGCGTAATGAAAAATTTCCCTAGACCAAATGGAATGACAACTGTAAATTAAACTTGTATAACTATATATTTTACTTTTTCTAAATGGAAAAGAGTATGCTAGTAGTTAACTGTTGCGAGCCTAAAGGGTGCATCGTCCTAAGCATATGAAGTAGTTTCAATTCTTGTCTTATTCTTTAACTTTAAAATACATGTGTCTTTTAATTAAACTACGTAAATTCAAATCGCAATTTTAAAACAGTTTCCAATATAGTAAGCGTAATGAAAAATTTCCTGAGACCAAGTGGAATGACAACTGTAAATTAAACTTGTATGACTATATATTTTACTTTTTCTAATTGAAAAAAAGTATGCTAGTAGTTAACTGTTGCGAGCCCAAAGGGTGCATCGTCCTAAGCATATGAAGTAGTTTCAATTCTTGTCTTATGCTTTTAGTTAAACCACGTAAATTCCAATCGCAATTATAAAAACCAATTCCAATATAGTAAACATGATGAAAAATTTCCCGAGACCCAATGGAATGGCAACTGCAAATTAAACCTGTATAATTATATGTTTTACTTTTTCTAAATGAAAGAGTATGCTAGTAGTTAACTGCTACGAGCCTAAAGGTTGCACCGTCCTAAGCATATGAAGTTGTTTCAATTCTTATCTTATGATTTAACTTTAAAATACATGTGTCTTTTAACCCTCCGAGTGGAACACACCGATTAAAAAAAGTCTCCAAAAATACGCTAAAGGTTTATTGTTTCAATGGCCAAAGCGTTCTATGATTTTTACTTCACCCTTTGTCGACTAGAAAGGAATACGGGAAACCCACCCTCGTTACTGTCCCTTTACTTCCGGTGATAAATAGATATTATAGACTGTTAAGTTTTAATACACATACAGCTCGTTAAATCTCGAAGATCATCCCATAAGAAATAATGGATTCTAAAAGTACAAATACAAATATTCTTTAAGAAAATTATTTATATTTTTTTACGAAAGTTATCCAAGATATTTAAGTTGTGCAATTAGAGATATATCTATTACCGCAAACGAAATATTTCGAAATAGAGATTTACAAATCCATGAAAAGCTATCAGCGTCTTTGTGCCTCAGGGAGTAGGAGTGCATTCCTCAATAAATGTCAAAGAGGGATGCAATTTCTAAACAATCGACCTGACTCTCCTACCTCAAACACTGGCAGAAATGTACATTACATCCATTTTCGGAACGTTTTTGGAGGTCGAAAATTTTACGTGACAACCGCTTTGAAGGCTCATTGGTTTGGCGGAATTGTACGTGCGATCCGCCTAGAGGGTTAATTAAACTACGTAAATTCAAATCGCTATTTTAAAACAGATTCCAATACAGTAAACCTGATGAAAAATTTCCCTAGACCAAATGGAATGACAACTGTAAATTAAACTTGTATAACTATATATTTTACTTTTTCTAAGTGAAAAAGAGTATGCGAGTAGTTAACTGTTGCAAGCCTAAAGAGTGCATCATCCTAAGCATATGAAGTAGTTTCAATTCTTATCTTATGATTTAACTTTAATAAAATGCATGTGTCTTTTCATTAAATCTTGCATATGGAGTAATATACAATGAAACATCATTATAAAAGAACATGCGCAGAATAATACAGGATTTTCTTCTGATATACTGTGTTTAAAATATTTTTTAAAAGAATACTTCAAGATATTTCGGTAGTGATGCAATCCCTCCCCCGTCTCCTCCTGATTCATAAACTTTTACAATCGAGGCACGTGCCTCTGAGAATCCCAGAAAAATGTTTATAACAACTCTAAGCCTCTTGTGTTAATCTCGAAAACTGGACACGTAATATCTGGCCCCCAGGCTGAGGACTTAACGAAATAAAATTCAGTCTGTGAGTGTAAACATTTTCTACACACTCCCCCCTCCGAAAATCAATTATAATCGTTTTCTTAGTAAACTGTGCCAAAAGTCTAGAGCGCCTATCTTCTCCGGTGCTAATGAAACTGTAGTCTCCGGGATTCTTTACCAATCGATGCCGTGTGACGTCATTCAAACTTCCTTGCGTCACAGCAGGCGCATGGGCACTGTCCCCCACTACAAACTCCCGGTGCATTTGCGGGATTTCCTTACCCTGTTTTTAAGGCCAAGTGGATCGCGGCAACTTTTTTGCAACATGCGAACCAAGAATTGTTAACATTTCTTTAGCCGGACTGTGATATATTTTTTCTACCCCCTCATAATGGAATTTTAGTGAGATTTCTTATCAAGATGCATAGAATTTTTTACATAATTTCTTTTGTTTTGCTGGGATATTCCCAAGTGGGTAAGTTAAATCTTTAAATTTAAATTCCGCTTCGCTAAGCGCCTAGCTTAAAATTTAGTATTGTGTAGCTTTGCACTTATATCTTACAAAAGGCTGCCTTATATGCAAATCGTTCTGCCGCAGTAGAGTATAATTTTGCCGTATCCAGTTGTCTGTATTTTAAAATGCCGAATGATTTTTTTAAAAAAAGAAAATGCTATAATAATAATCGTAATATGACTTTAAAAAAAGTTTTTTCGGTAGTTTTAAAGTTTCAAAAATGTTTATTTAGAGATTAATTTTTAGCATATTTAATGCATGCATGCAATGTTAATTTTTTTTTTCATTTACAAAATTAGGAGCAGTTTGTAATAATTTTTTAAAACAAGAAAAAATATTTTAAAACATCTCGCCTTTGTAAATGCTTCGAAAGTATTTGATTAATAGATTCCGAAGTTATTTCAAAAGAAACTGCATATATTTTTTCTCCCTATTTTTTAACGCCTGCAAAAAAAATTGATTTCTTGGCAGAATGTTGTCAATAAAATTAATTGAATTTTGTTTAAGAAATTACAGCTGTCCTCTTATTAGATATATCAGTTTTAAGAGTTTGCCAATTTCGATTTTCAAAGTAAAATGAACATTTCGGGGAGAGACTGTTGGAAAAGCAATACCGAGTCCCGTTGCATGTGATGAAAATTGGATGTATGTGCTATATTTATCGCGGCTTCTCAAGTCTGTGTATGAACAGTTGCTGAGGCCGAATCGAAGCAAGAAAGCATTCGGATAAATAGCATTTGTAATTTTCGAACAATTGTTCTCCCTGTTGATAGAATATTATTACGACTTTAAAGGATTTTTTTAAGTTTTAACTTAAGTAGGCCAACAATTTTAACTATAAAACCATAATAGATGAAATAAATCCTCTATTTAATTTCGCCTTAGTTTTATATTTTGCTATAAAATGTGATTTTAGAGTTTTCATTTTTAACTTATCTCACAATTTTTCGTTTCGAATGTTAAGTTTATAGTGTTATTTACGCTGAATAATTATCCATTTTTGGAGTAATGTCTAGATCAGCGAGGATGAACGTCTTTGAGATGTGGGTCAAATTTTGTTCATTGATTTATTAATACTAGCCAGGGGGTCACTCATTCAGTGACGTCAGTTGAAATGGGCAGAGAGGGATGAAAGAGTATTGTAATAAAGATACCAATAATTAAGAAAAAGCACACTTGATAGTTGACCCTTTTCTATTGATTTTCCTTTTTAAAATTCTCTTAAAAAGGTTTAGTCTTCCTGTTCAAAATAATTTTAGAAGAAACTGTTGTATCTTATTGATATACTTACTTATTGATATACTTGCAAATTAGTTTTTAGTCTATGCGAGCTGGTACATTCCCATAATACGTTTCAATAATTATATATCCTGTTACTATCCTGTGTTAAGCACAGATATAGTAATAAGATAGTAAACCAGCTAGCCATCATCTACTTGGACATAATTTTTCGGAATTAGGTGTGTATATTTTATTTAACATTTTCATCTCTTTACCTCTATTTTATAATGCATATATTATTAAAATATATTATTAAAAATGCAAACATCTGTAGGAAGGTGTTCTATAAAGCTTTTGTGGATCATACGTTCGCCACTACTGGTCTAAATCAGGAATCGGTAGGCCGCGGTTTGGGAGACGTATGCTGCTCTATGCATCGGTCTTAGCAGCTCTTTAGACTTTTACTTCTATGTATTGTATCAATAACAGTTAATCAATATTAACCCTTCGACAGTTTCATTTTTTTCCAGAATTCAGTCAAAAAAATGTCACATTTTTTTATTGCATTTTTTGTTCATTTTACATTATTAAGTAAAGATATGTTATTAAAATTAACATTTCTAATATTTTTAAGCATTTATTACAACTTTTTTTCTTTCTATGAAAGCATCATAGAACTGAAGTTTACCTTTAGTCTCATCGAAATCCAAGTTAATTTTTGGAATTCCAGTGAAAGCAAATCTAGGAGGCGGATCCGAAGGATTATCCCAATTAATTTTAAAAAATTATCTTGTTTGACTGATTCCATCTGTACTACTATCAGAGTCATTATTATCCAGGTCATCTAGTAAACTTTCGCTGCTATCATTTACAGATAATTCAGTTTTTGATTCCGACTCACAGTTCTAATCGCAAGAATTAGCTTCATACGCTCTGAATTATCCATTATTTAAAAGTAAAAATATAAGATTCAACTCTTACATCAATAAAATTATTAGGCTCTTAGTAAAATATAACCAGAAAGCTATACACTGAAAGATAACAATTCGTCGTCTGATACAAAACATGCGGTAAAACCCGCGCTTTTGAACCAGTCAGATTAGAAAATACAATAAACTGCAAACTTCATTTACTGGACAACTATCGCCAACTATACGAATAATTTGTTACTAAAATTGGAAAAAATACGGCCGAAACAGTGCAAGCGAAATAGAATTCAGATTGCCCGTACGGAGTACGGGCAAATCAGTAAAGGCCGGAAATCTGTGCCCGTACGGCTTACGGGCAAAACAGGGAAGGGGTTAAAAGCTCTTTGTGTCTTCATTATTTGATGTGTTTGACAATTTGGCTCTTCTAACTAGAAACTTTGCCAACCCTTGGTTTAGATGAGTGATTCTCAAACTTTTTTAAGCTACCGCCCCTCTAAGAGCAGAAATGTTCAACGTCCCCATATGGAGCCGAAATGTGTTCAACGCCTCCCTTTGTAAAAATCCCGTAATTTAAAATGTAGAGTAGAAGTACTCAAATATAAGAGGCAAAATATTTAAGTAATTTTCTTCAATAGAGTTACAAATCAAATTTTTGTTACTGAGACACGCTGAAGCAACGCTCAAACGAATTTCCTGGTTTCGAATCCCACTGGGGAATAGATGTTCGTAGCCGTTCGTAATCGGCTTTAAGTAGTAGGTTCCGGTTTCAATAACACTCGTGTTGCAAAAGAGTAGACTGTAGCGCTTCAAATCCAACCAAACGAATATTGTCGATTATATATAGTTTTTTAAATGTCGGCCCAATTTCATGCAGAACATAAAGAATGAAAATAACTGGTTTTGACACCACCGTGTAAGTTTGTTTTATTACTGGTAAAAATCGTGTATATTAGAAAATGTATGTAATAAATTATTTAGTATTTTTAAAATTAAGTTTGAAATCCAAAACCTGCTCACATTGCCGTTATACCCCCCGAAACAAGTTCACTGCCCACCATCATCGTTCTACCAGCACCCTGGGGGCGTTATCACCCTCATTGAGAACCACTGTTCACATCTCACAATAACATAATCACAAGTTTCATTGCTTTATTCTTCCCAGGATATCCGTGTAATCAAATACATAGCACTGTTAGTCCCCCCCCCCGAGTTGCTTTACAGATGCTCATGTTAGTTGGGCAACAAATTTAATTTTAATATATCCGTTTAAAATCTGATTAATATATCTCCAAATATAGTCAATATTATCTTTTAAATAAACATGCATACATGAAAGGGAAGAGGTGAATGCCATGATCTTCAAAAGTATAAGCTTCTGTTTGCATTTCCTTAATCCTTTAATATATATATATACAGTAAAATGTTTCAGGTAACACGTTGACCTAAATAATTCGGTTTTTGCAATGAAAAGGGTTGGAATCCATCATGTGATTTTTGCTTTTAAATCCAAACAGTGCAAACCATTATATCTTTTGGAAGCTTGCCCGATAGCTTATTACAAATTTTCGGGATCTCCCTAAAGACACAAGCTTGTCTAACAAAAGTGAATGGCCGTGAATTTATGTTTTAAACATAAGTTTGGAAGCGTGTTCCTATTCTATATATTGCAGTGGGAGAATATTTGATTCCGCTTATTTTCATGGGGAGTAGCATGCTGACCTGTAGACTCATAGCTGTAGGGCATATTATTTTTATCAAAGGATTTTTGCACTTAAGGTTTGCTTACTTTTTATTCCTTTGCGTCCGGGATTATTTTGAGCTTTTGATGTTTCTGGCGAATCTTAACTTCTTTTGAGGTAAAAAAGATTTGGGTATTTCGGAAAATTTGTAATGACTGATTTCTTTTCACTGTTACACTAACCTAAGCTGTTTTGTTACGTTTATTGCAACTAAGAAATAGGTTTTAGATTATTTTTAAAGGTGCTTTCTAAAGGGTTATGGTTCATCCAGCACTACAAGACGAAATGAATTATTATGGGGACTGTTAAACTCTTTCTGACTCTATTATCACTTATCCTTGTTTTCGTTTCAACCACTAGCTATGAGTGATAAATCGATAAACTTTTCTGTTTGATTTCCATTCCTCTAAATTGGAGATTCCTATACTTTTCTGGATCAACGTCCCCCCCTCACAATGTGTGTGTGTGTGTGTGTGTGTGTGTGTGTGTGTGTGTGTGTGTGTGTGTTGTGTGGGTGTGTGTGTGTATGTGTGTGTGTGTGTGTGTGTGTGTGTGTGTGTGTGTGTGTGTGTGTGTGTGTGTGTGTGTGTGTGTGTGTGTGTGTGTGTGTGTGTGTGTGTGTGTGTGTGTGTGTGTGTGTGTGTGTGTGTGGTGTGTGTGTGTGTGTGTGTGTGTGTGTGTGTGTGTGTGTGTGTGTGTGTGTGTGTGTGTGTGTGTGTGTGTGTGTGTGTGTGTGTGTGTGTGGTGTGTGTGTGTGTGTGTGTGTGTGTGTGTGTGTGTGTGTGTGTGTGTGTGTGTGTGTGTGTGTGTGTGTGTGTGTGTGTGTGTGTGTGTTGTGTGTGTGTGTGTGTGTGTGTGTGTGTGTGTGTGTGTGTGTGTGTGTGTGTGTGTGTGTGTGTGTGTGTGTGTGTGTGTGTGTGTGTGTGTGTGTGTGTGTGTGTGTGTGTGTGTGTGTGTGTGGTGTGTGTGTGTGTGTGTGTGTGTGTGTGTGTGTGTGTGTGTGTGTTAGATAGATAGATAGATAGATAGATAGATAGATAGATAGATAGATAGATAGATAGATAGATAGATAGATAGATAGATAGATAGATAGATAGATAGATAGATAGATAGATAGATAGATAGATAGATAGATAGATAGATAGATAGATAGATAGATAGATAGATAGATATCCAATAATTATAAAACTACTGGACAAGGAGAAAGCTAATCAGCTAACAGTAATAACGATGCAGTCGGGCCATTAAAAGAGACCGGCACAAGTCAAATTAAATTTTTATTTTAGAGCTGCTAAAACGGACATCTTTACTAGTCAACGACAGACAAGAAAAAGACAAAATCACTCTGCTCCGACAGAGGTGCACCCAAAAGCGAAGACAGAAAGAATTTTCCCAAGGAAAAAAAAAACCTACACGGGGAATTCAAGTGTTAAGATCAGAAAAACCCGGAACCATTTGCCGGCTACAGCTTGAAAACGTGTTGAATAGACAGAAAATT
Source organism: Pardosa pseudoannulata (assembly GCA_032207245.1). Taxonomy (NCBI): domain Eukaryota; kingdom Metazoa; phylum Arthropoda; class Arachnida; order Araneae; family Lycosidae; genus Pardosa; species Pardosa pseudoannulata. The sequence goes on from CM063501.1 coordinate 88,249,715, forward strand.
TACATCTGTAGGACTGAAATCTTTGGGAAAAGTATCGATAGAATTTTAAGTCGAGGACACTCCTTTGATTAAGACATTTAGGGGCTGGGAAAAAGATTTTAAGGAATTAGAATGGGAGAGAGGAGGTTTTTAAGGAAATATTAAAAGTAAAATAATTTTGATATATTACATGCATATATATTCGAAGACCCCTTCTCTTGCCTAACAGTTAAATATACCAAATATTAAAATAGTTTTCCATATGATTTATATTTGTTTTATCTGCCTATCTATGCATTAAGAATCACTAAAAAAGAAATAAATTAAAACGGTTGTTAAATGTATAAAAATAGTTTATTATAAAATTAAAAATAAGCATTCAATCTAGAAGAGATAGAACAATGAAATATTTGAAGCTGGTGGATTTTTAACATTTAATTAATGTCGGGTTCCAATTTCGTTAACATTATTCAGAAATTTCTACATCACTGACGTTCCTTAATTACAGTGATCTACCCACTACATTGGTTCTATGTTTAGCCAAATATGATGTAGGAAATGCCATTAAAATTTCTGTAGTCTATGCCAAAGGTGGGCAAACAGCGGTTTGTGGTGGAATTCACGAAATTTAATTATTGAAATAAATATCGTATTTAAATACAATATAATTCGATTGATTTATTGATATTATACAGATATCATGTATATTTTATTGATATTATATCTAAAGCCCGCTCCTCTCAACTGCCTTAACACCCCCATTTGCCTCTGAACAAGCTACCGCTCTACTCGCCGTACCGCTTCCGATGGGAACCTATCGTTTATATCAGGGTTTGGAAACTTTTCAGTCTGAAAGGCTTTTCTATACAATGTCACGTATATAGGTTTTTCTTGGGGGGAGGAGTTGACAATTCATATAAAATACATTCATATAAAATTATACCCATAGCATCAGTAGCGTACGCAGAAATTAATTTTGGGGGTGCATATTGTCATTGCAACAAGGGCACCCATATGGAAAGTGCAGAATGGGCTTGCGCTCCCCCCCCCACCTATTTTGTAAAGTCACTCCTTTAAACTAAATATAACACTTAAATATATAAATACAACACATGCATACACACATTTATATCTCAGACCTTCTAAATTCTCCCATATAGGCGCCTATAATTGCCATGAAAAAATAGACTTCTTTAATTTAGAATTATCATAATGTATAAAACTAAAGAATACATTATATAAGTCTAATTTCTCTGTTGTAAAACTATTCATGAACTGATATAGTTTTTGCCAATTTATAAAAATTAGAAAAATATGGCCATTTAAGAAAAATAATATAGTATGTGTGAAGATCGCCGAGCCGTTGTATAAATTCACATCCAAACAGTAGATTTATTTTTCAACATTAAGGTTTATTTTAAGACAGAGCACAAACTACTACCGGACAATTATATATACAAATATTACAATATTTACAGTAACTAATTATATCAACTCAAGTATCTATCCCAAGAGCCTCGCTTACTCGTCCGGAGTCTACAATCACCTCCGACGTTCTCCTCTATCTACTTACTTTCTTCCTAGGTGGCGCTCTCTGGCCGTTCACTATTACTCGCCTGTCCCTACAGTATGAAAGCAATTTGCTTTTACTTACCAGAATTGGTAGAATCCTGTATCATTGAAAATAGATAAAATACCATTTAATGATTGAAAAAAGCAGTTGCAATTTAAAAAAGGGGGTTTGCATATGTTCCTTTGCACCCCCTGGGTACACTTATACATAGCATACACAGAATGAATAAGGCCTATTTATATAAAAACATACCTATTTAAATAGTTGGCCAAAAGAAAGAACTAAAACAATATCCACATTATTTTTTTTTTATCTTTTACCATTTTATACAATAAATAAGAAATAATTTATGATCTATTTTAACTTTTGTTTTTTGTTCCAACTCTTTCCAATCGTCCAATCCTACGAAATTAAATTTATTTAATAATAGAGCTGTGCATTAAATGATTTCTTAAAAATTTTTGCTCAACTTTTCTGTTCGCATACATAACAAAAATCATGATTGGAAAATGTTATTTTTTTTATAGGAACGGTAACGTCATCGCACCTAGGCTTCCGTCTGGGTATACTTAATTCGTGACGTCAAGTACTCTTTTGAAAACATTTCTGCAGGCTACTTTTAACTTTAATTTCAAACAAGCTATGATATATTACATTGCTATATTCAGCAATTTATGTTTATACTCTGCTAATTGAAAGTGCTTGTTTCTTTGAGTATTATAAATTTCGTGATATTTTCCAAAAATAAAACTAAACGTATAACGCAGGGTAATGTTAAGCTAAAAATGCAATAGCGTTACAAAAATTTGGAGATAGTCACGAAACCCGTAGCATACCATCTAAGTTACAATTTAAACAGTTGGTTTGACACAATTTTCATTACTAATATACTTTCAAATAGGATTTTATTCTTTGTACATTAATGTAACTTCTTCACCCGACCTAGCTTTCGCCATACGGGGATTAATAACTTATCGTCAGGACAGCAACCCTGTACAGAACTTAAGGAACACACACACACACACACACAAAAAAAAATTAAATATAACCTAATTGGAGAGTTTAAGCACTGTACATAAATCGCGAAAATGTTCGGAAAGACTCCCCCCCCCTTTTATTTTTAATTGAGACTAGTTGAGAAAACACCAAATGTCCAAAAATGACAGACACAAGTGCATGTTGACAATAAGTACAATTACTTCCAGAAAAAGAATATAGAAAGTAAATACAAATAGACAGATTGTACAATTAAAACAAGATAATGACATATAAACATTTTGGAAAAAGACAAAAAGTAATTTTTATACATAAATACAATTTAACAAGCTATTGATAAGTTAACAAAAAAGTCCATTATTGAGCAAAGTCCAATTCTAGATTTAGGGGAGTTACATAAGTTATATAAATTTACAGACAAAAAATTTGTTGGAAAATATTTTAATCTAATATCTTGAACTAAGTTACAATGGTAAATTAAATGTTCAATAGAACCTTCATCATTATGACACCAACAGAGTGTAGGTTTTTTACAAAATCTATTTTGATGGACAGGAATAGCCCCATGTTCAGTGAAAATTTGATTCAGATAAAAATTACCCTCTAATCTTTTGATGCTAACTTTGGGGAAAAAAGAGAAAACTCTTCTACCCTTATCTTCATCTTCCCATAAATCTTCTGTACATTAATGTAAAAAAAATTTTAGAACACGTTGTGAACAACAGTATTTTCAGATATATAATTAATTGCTAAATTACTAATTAGCTAATCTTATCTTCCCGTGATAAAATTTCATGGACTACGATCTGCATCTACCGGCAACATTAATGCCCGTATACTGTCTTATGCAATAGGATGCACAGAAGAGTTTTTAATATGAACAGTGACCGTCTGGTAGTATCAAAGGATACTTACTGAAGATTTTTATTTGTATAAAACATACAAAAACGGACCTTTTGTGTATATAGTTAGAATGCAAAATATATACCTTTCCATAAAGGAGTGGTAGATCGCACAAAATTCTTCCATGAGCCGTAGGTTGACCATTTCTGTTCTAGATTATAAAATAAAGAAAGAAAGAAAGAAATTATCTGCATTGATCAGTGCCATTTGTTTATGTTCTGTTGAAAAAGCTGGTACACTTTTTTAAAATACAAAATTCGCAAAATCTCATAATTTTTGTTTCCCTCACAGTACTGATAAAAAAAATCAATGTTTTTGTGTATTTCGTAGGTAATTTGTAACACTAACAGCAAAATTTTGTTTCAATATAATTCTGTAGCCCCTTTTAGTGAAAGACTAGAAAATGGTTCAGATTCAAACAAAAGGCGTTCTGCCATTTAAGCCTTCAGAAATTAATAGATTATTTCAATAGATATTTAGACCATAGCTATTGCGTTTGTTATAGCTTCAAATCTTTTTCTATGGCGCATAGAGGTAAAATAATATATGCACGTTAGTTTCCGAGGGTTTATTTGAACAAATTAACAGAATGATTTGATTACATACAAGAAAAATACTTCAAATGGCATCTTGCCCGAGAAAATAAAAATCCAGTTACTTACAATTATCTCATGTTTGGCAAGTGGGAAATCCATCTTATTTATTTTCTCTACGTAATAAAAAGTTTGTGTGTATTAAAAGGAGTGCACACGTTATTTATTTCTTAATATTGTACTTAGTTTTCTTCAATATTTGCAAGCAATGTTCACAATAAGGTTTGGCAGTTAAATGTTAAAATATAGAAATAGAATTTTAGTCTTTAGGTAACGTCAAAGAAATTTCGTTAACTGAAATTAAGTGATGAGAAAAAAATATTTGTATGTTTAAATTGATAGGAAGATTGTGGAATTTTAGAATGACAGAGGGAATAATGATATTCATGTAACATCATAACTGATAATATTGAGGCATATTTATAAAAAACACTTATTTTAGTAGTTTATTATTTAATTAGTTATTTATTTTAGTAGTTTGCGATTTCTTAAATTTTTTGTGCGAATACGAAACAATATAATATAGAAATAATTGCATAATATAATAGAATAATAGTTCTGTACACATTTAATTTCCAATCAGTTTCTATTACGATGCGTTCCATGCCATTTTATTAGATACGAGTTGAATTACGCTCACTCTTTCAACGTCGAGTTGTTTTACTTCCATCTTTCCTGGAATTTTTTATCCTTACCTCATTATAAAAATTTACTATGGATAAGGATAGAAAATTAAAGGAAAGTTGAAAGTAGACAAGCAATTTAACTGATTGGATTTCACAGTCAATAGACAAAAGATGCAGTTTGGTAAGAAGATTGTGGAAGTTTAGTCTTAGAGGGGCAATAATATAATATTCATGTAACATTATAACTGATAACAATGAGGCATATTTATAAAAAACCCACTTATTTTAGTAGTTTGCGAGCAGAAATATCTGAAACAATATAGATATTATTTTTTACCGTTGTTTTCGAATAAGTAAGAAATGATTTAGGATCTATTTTAATTTTAATTCGATGTTCCAACTCTTTTCAAACGTCTAATCGTGTAAAACAAGGTGTATTTAATAACAGAGCTCCATATTAAATGATTTCTTGAATTTTTTCTTAAATTTTTTGTGCGAATACGAAACAATATAATATAGAAATAATTGCATAATATAATAGAATAATAGTTCTGTACACATTTAATTTCCAATCAGTTTCTATTACGATGCGTTCCATGCCATTTTATTAGATACGAGTTGAATTACGCTCACTCTTTCAACGTCGAGTTGTTTTACTTCCATCTTTCCTGGAATTTTTTATCCTTACCTCATTATAAAAATTTACTATGGATAAGGATAGAAAATTCCAGGAGAGTTGAAAGTAGACAAGCAATTTAACTGATTGGATTTCACAGTCAATAGACAGAAGATGCAGTTTGTTAGGAAGATTGTGGAATTTTGTCTGACGTAATGAATATATAATGATATTCATGTAACATTATAACTGATAACAATGAGACATATTTATAAAAAACACTTATTTTAGTAGATTGCGAGCAGAAATATCTGAAACAATATAGATATTATTTTTCACCGTTGTTTTCGAATAAGTAAGAAATGATTCAGGATCTATTTTAATTTTGGATCGATGTTCCAGCTCTTTCCAAACGTCTAATCATGCAAACTAAGATGTATTTAATAGTAAAGCTCCACATTGAATATTTCTTGAATTTTTTCTTAAATTTTTTTTGTGCAAATACGAAACAATATAATATAGAAATAATTGCATAATATAATAGAAATAATAGTTGTGTACACGTTGAATTTCCAATCAGTTGCTATTACCATGAGTTCCATACTATTTTATTCGATACTAGTTGAATTACGCTCACTCTTTCAACGTCGCGTTATTTTACTTCCATCTTTCCTGGAATTTTTTTATTCTTACCTCACTATAGAAAATTCCAGGAAAGTTGAAAGTAGACAAGTAATTTAACGGATAGGCTTTCCCTGTCAATAGACAAAAGATGCAGTTTGTTAGGAAGATTGTGGAATTTTAGTCTTACAGAGTCAATAATATAATATTCATTTAGCATTATAACTGATAAGAATGAGGCATATTTATAAAAAACACACTTATTATAGTAGTTTTCGAGCAGAAATATCTGAAACAATATAGACGCTATTTTTTTACTATTGTTTTCGAATAAGTAAGAAATAATACAGGATCTACTTTAATTTTGGTTCGATATTCCAACTATTTTCAAATGTCTAATAGTGGGGGGGGGAGAAAAAAAGAAAAAGATGTATTTAATAGTAGAGCTCCACATTTCTTAAATTTTTTCTTAACTTTTTGTGCGAATACGGAACAATATAATATAGAAATAATTGCGTAATACAGTGGTTTGGTTTGGTTGGGAGAGCTACGGTCTACTGTTTTGCACACGAGGGCTAATGAGACCGGGACCTACAGTTTAAAGCCGATTCCGAACGGCTACAAACATCCATGCCAGCAGCGGGATTCGAACCCGCGAACTCCGGTTCCGAATAGCAGCTCTCTACCATTCGGCCATCGTTCGGCTCAACATAATACAGTGGACTCCCTTTAATGTAATCGTGGTTGTCAATCGCTTATTGTTATCCAAATCGCTTAGTCCCGATTTTCTGTATTCATTTGTATGTTAAAATTATCGCTTTATGTGATCTTTACATTGGTTAATATTATCAGTTTTCGAACTGACTGGCAAAGGAATATTCACACTGTATTATTCCTTTCCCTTCGCTGTTAGAATTTCCGAGAATTCTCCCTCTTATACCTAGGGAAATGGGAAGTGAACAAAAAAGTGGGAAATTACACTTCCCCGGAACTTTGCTCGCTTACATGCAGCTTGGCCGAACGCTGGCCGATTGGTTAGGGCTCTGATCGTCGGTATCAGAGTTCGTGGGTTCAAATCCCACTAGGGCATGGATGTTTGTAGCCGTTCGGAATCGGCTTTAAGCTGTAGGTCCCGGTCTCATTAGCCCTCTTGTGCAAAACAGTAGACCGTAGAGCTCCAAACCAAACCAAACCTACATGCAGCTTTTCGATATGGAAGCCAGAAAGCGAAATGATTTAACATTAGAACAAAAGATCAAAATTTTAATATCGTTATGACAGGTTACCAAAAATGAGTCAGCGCAACATTTTTCAGCCTCTATTGTGCAAAATCTTGAAACCTCGAGATGATCTTACTAGAAGAAATAAATAAAATGAAAATACGGTGACACATTCCAGTAGCTTCCACATTAACAGAATCCAGAGGGGAACTTATTTCTTGCTGACACTGTATATACAGTGGACACCGGTTAATCTGATCGCGTTAATGTTATCGATCGCTTATTGTTATCGAAATCACCTGGTCCCGATTTTTTCTATTCATTTGTATGTTAAAATTATCGCTTTATATGATCGTTACTTCGGTTAATGTTATCAATTTTCGAATCTCAATTAAACATTTGAGCTTCTATTGAGCAAAATTTTGAAATCTTACTAAAAGATATAAACAAAATGAAAATACGGAGTGCAGCAGCTTCTTGGAATCGAGTTTCTGTTCAAACGATCAGAAACTGCTTCGCCTTTGCTGGATTTTGCGAAAAAGATAACAAGAAATTATAGAAAATCCTTCGGATAGGATCCCTCAAGAGTTCGAGTCATGGGAGGAAGTAGATCAAAAAACATTCCAGTAGCTTCCACATTAACAGAACCTGAAGTCTGTTAGATTGTCATAGGAAAATAGACGAATGATGGAACTGATAAGACACATGAATAATCTCGTGATATCTAGACACCTCCTATAAGTGCCGAAACGAGAAAAGCATTGAAAGTGTTGAAACGTGGAAAACAACACCGCTCCGATGACTTTAAAATACATTATGATTACGGACAATTTATCAATGAGCTTCTTAGAAAGAATTGTAGACAGTCAACAATTGATCTTTTTTTAAAATTATGTATACAGTTCTTATGTGTTAAACGATAATATATGGTAAATAAATATAAGGTGTGTATAAAGGGGGGGATAAATTTATCTAATTTTGCATATCGTTTATTGTTATCAAAATCACGGTGTCCAAAACTGATCACACTAAGAGAAGTCCACTTTATAATAGAAATAATAGTTGTGTACACATTTAATTTCCAGACAGTTGCTGTTACGATGAGTTCCGTGCCATTTTATTAGATACGAGTTGAATTACGCTCACTATCTCATTGTCGCCTTGTTTTACTTCCAGTTTTCCTGAAATTTACTATCCTTATCTCAATATAAAAATTTACTATAAATATTTATAGTAAGATAAGGATAGAAAATTTCAGGAAAGATGAAAGTAGACGATCAATTTAACGGATTGGCTTTCACTGTCAATAGACAAAAGATGCAGTTTGTTAGGAAGATTGTGGAAGTTTAGTCGTACAGGGGCAATAATATAATATTCATGTAACATTATAACTGATAACAATGAGGCATATTTATAAAAAACATACTTATTTTAGTAGTTTGCGAGCAGAAATATCTGAGACAATGTAGACATTATTTATTTTACTGTTGTTTTCTAATAAGAAATAATTCAGGATCTATTTTAATTTTGGTTCGATGTTCCAACTATTTTCAAACGTCTAATCGTACAAAACAAGATTATTTAATAGTAGAGCTCCACATTAAACGATTTCTTGAACTTTTTTCTTAACTTTTTAGTGAGAATACGAAACAATATACTAATAATATAGAAATAATTGCATAATATAAAAGAAATAATAGTTGTGTGAACATTTAATTTCCAGACAGTTGCTGTTACAATGAGTTCCGTGCCATTTTATTAGATACGAGTTGAATTACGCTCACTATCTCAGTGTTGTCTTGTTTTACTTCCATCTTTCCTGGAATTTATCCTTATCTCGCTATAAAAATTTACTATAAATATTTATAGTAAGATAAGGATAGAGAATTCCAGGAAAGATGAAAGTAGACAAGCAATTTAACGGATTGGCTTTCACTGTCAATAGACAAAAGATGTAGTTTTCCACACAATGATCTTTATGATAAGTAAAATAGTACTTATTTAGGTCACGGCTAGTTTATTTTCGAGATAAGCAAACAAACAGAACCGAACCGTAGATTATTCTCGTCAGAAAATAATCTTTTAATCAGTAATTCGGTGGATTTCTTTGATGATGATACGATAACAGTCAATCCAACTTGGACGATAAACTATGGCCTGAATAAGCTTTCACTTACTAGCACAATTCCGCTCTATTATTTCATTGCAGTAAATAAAAACTTAATATATATTTTTCCTTTTCAAATATAGAGAATGTGCGCAAGACGTCAGGTGAAGCAAAAATTGCAGCTCAACTTCCTCGTTGGCAAAACATTTGAATTTCCTACGGTTTGTTCTTATTATTAGAGTTTTAATTTTGTGAATTACCAGAAAATGGTAACAAGCTGTTGTACGTATGGATGTACTAAGCGTTTCAAAAAAGGTGAAAATGTTGGGTTTTATTGCTTTCTTAAACATCCTACATTGCTAATGCTTTGGATAAAACCTTTGAAAAGGTAAGACTGGACTCCAAGCTTTTCTTCGAACATTAGCGGCAAACATTTTCAGATGGTAATAAAACATTAACCCTAGTGTATTATAATAAATGATATAAAATTATTATGCTCTAAGAATTTTTTTTATTATTACTCAGTTTTTTTTATATTTCTAATGTATTTTCTATACTTTTGTGAGAAGTACTGTACCAATAAATGTAATTATTTTTTGTCCTTAAAAGATCAGGTTTTATACATTTTTATTAATTCTTATTTATGTAATAGTTTATTGTGCCTGTTAACATAATCAAAGTAGTTATACTTTGATTATGATACTTAACCCCTTCCGGTAAAATGACGAGTCTAGCTCGTCATTAGTTTTTCACTCCATACCGCACAATGACGAGCTACACTCGTCATGCGATTAAAGTTACTGTTATATATGATAATTTAGTTTAAAATTTCTAGTGTACTGAATTTGGCAACACTTTTATCACTTGTGAAAATCACAAGTCACTATTGTATATTGTTTACTTGGTACAAGTCATTGCCAAATTAATGAGTCAGAATAAAAGAAAACCTACTAAGAAATGCCGTGTGTGTTACAAGAATCAAATTAAAAGTGAGACTACTTGGCGGTGTAAACAATTAAGAATTCCTTTGCACTTTGTTTTGAAAAGTACCACTAACTTGAAGACTAATATCTGTATACCTTATTAATGTTTTGCTTTAATATTTTCTTAATTTTACTGTTTCTGACATTATTTAACACTATGTAAAAAGTAGATTTTAATTAAGAATAATGTAAGAATTGTAAAATGAAACAAGTTTTTTAAATAAAAATTAAATGGTTATTTCATGCACAGTTTTTCATTATTAAATCATACCGGAAGGGGTTAATAGTACTGTGTAAAAATTTTGTAAGTGCTAAAAAAACTATTTTGAATTACTTGGCCAGTTTTTGATATTTCCTTCCCCTTCCCTTAAATAAAATTTAGCTTTATTGTATACGTGGTCCATATCGAAGCTCAAGATTCAATGAAAACAAGCAATGTTTTGCCAACGAAAAGTTGAGTTGTAGTCAGCACTTGTATTTGTCTACAAATATGCTCTTTCTCTTAGTTTGGAATGACTTTGTTTCCTCTTCTAAAAGGATGACTGCTGCGATATGTAATTTACTTTTGTATCGTCTAACTTTAAATAGTTGTACTCTGTAAGCTAATCAATATTCAATAGTTGTCGACGACTTAAGGTAGAGATACAGAACGGATGTAGAATTTTTAAAATTTTACGTTTGATTATTATTATTTTAACCACATCACATGACTTAGATTTAGTTTGTTTGGGCTATTGAAAAATCATATTTTATGGTAAATATTTTAAAACAGCGTTTGTAAACTAAAGTATGAGAAGACTATAGCAATCTTTTTATGCAAATAGCAATCTTTTATGTCTACAGAATTGGTGACTGGTCATTGTATTTCAATGTCGAAATCTGATGAAATGACCAATGATTGAATTCGATGGTAACTCTTAACACATTGTGTGCGGATACATTTCTCAGCAGAATTGTACCGGCAGCGGGCGATTTGAGTGTAATTTTAGTTATTCAGTTAAATCTCAATAGATCGAAAATTTTATTTTTTAACCCACTTTTCGTTTTTTATATTGAAAATATATAAACATATATATATATATATATATATATATATATAATATATATATATATATATCATTTTCGCAAGGATAAATAAAAAGTTAATTTTAAATCTAAACTGATTTTTTTAATTAACCTCCCCGTTCTGTCGTTCCGCATCGTCTAATGTAAAAACTATTTTTTATTTTTTTATGTCTAAATTTTTCCAGAATCTATGTAGTAGACAAGAATGATTGATACTTAATACTTGAGCGCGGGACACGTACTAGTACGGGTTAGTGTAATAACATGGTTTATGAGTACAAAAATAACGGTATATACAGAAAAACGAAGCCGAATATTCTTGTCTACTACATAGAATCTGGTAAAATTTAGGCAAAAAAACTAGTTTTTAGTAGTTTTATGATTGCTCTTTTCATTTTTTATACTATTAAAATGTTTATATATAACATAATTCGAAAACATTAAAACTATATACTACTATTTCTATTTGATTTTTCATATTTACGATACTATTATATATTTATCCACTAAAAATATATTTTTTTCTACAAAAATTTTATGGTTGTTATTTATATATTTCTATTTATATATTTGTTTATATATTTCAATATAAAACACGAAAAGTTGGTTAAAATTTTAAATTTTCGATCTATTGAGATTTAAGTGAATAACTAAATTTACTCGCAAAACGGCCGCTCACGGTCCAATTCCTCTGCGAAATGTACTCGCACAAAATGTGTTAAGAAAATATTTTACACCGACTGTCCTCAAATACTGAAGTTAGTCGTTAACGGGTTAATTGAATTTAGTACCTGCTGCGTTTAGCCCTTATTTTCCGTGATACGCGAATTAGATATTTTATGTTAGGAAATTCATTCATTTTCCCTCGACACCGGGCGTGAGAATTTATCCACACGATGCGAAATATTTATTGAATATTTATAAGGAGACCTTGCATGGAGTGTGCTCTTGCTTTTCCATACACTTATATGCTGTGGAATTCTCCGGAGAATAGCAGTCTTCTAAATATCTAATCATTCTGTGTAGTTGATGAAATCTCGAAGACAAATGGCTTACCCAATATCGAATTGACCCAGCATCTTCTCAAAATTATCAGACGCAGTTAATAGCCTCATATTTATCAACGCATTTTTTTAACCGTTTGAATTTTGGACTTCTCCGATTTGATTCCGAAAAAACCAAGCGTATTCCAACGTTATGGGCATCAGTGCTTTTTTTTTTTAATCTACAAGTAATTCATTTTGTATTCCGTTATTACTAGTTATAAATTAACTAGCATACAGCCCATCATATGACGGGATCAGTATAATTTTCGGCCGAACGATGGTCGATTTGTTAGGGTGCTGACCTTCGGTACCGGAGTGCGTGGGTTCAAATCCCACAAATGCATGGTGTTCGTAGCCGTTCGGAATCGGCTTTAACCCCTTTGCCTTATGAATCGAGCGACTATTGTGTATGTCACTTTCGATGAAAGCTTTTCTCATGCGTCGTGACAAGAAGCAGTTTCATCACTGGCTAAATTCTGAGCATACCAGTGGACATTAATAGTACTGCATTTACTATTTAATAAAACCACAGAATTTGATAATTATATTTCATTTCATTTTTATTAAAAAATTTATTAATGTTTTTATTTCACATATTATTTCTATGTTTTTGGTTATATAACAAAAGTAAAAATTTTCAGTCGTTTAAATATTTTCTATGTAGAATTTATTGCGTGAATAACTTATAAGTGAATAATGTATAATATTAGTCAAAATTTTGTAAGGGGTATTGTTTTATTACTGATACGAGCTTTTCCCTTTTGGCCAGACAGAATCATCACGTGTGTGATACGAAGTTCTTATTTTAAGCACAGCAGTACGATCACGTCTCCCATACGTTGTTTTAAGGCAAAGGGTTAAGCTGTAGGTCCCAGTCTCATTAAACCTCGTGTTGCAAAAAAGTAGACCGTAGAACTCCAAACCAAATCAGAATAGTTTTCATTTTTCCAGAATTGTAAAGTACCTTATGAGGTAGGTAAAAAAAATGGTTGAGAATTATCTGGTACATGCTTTTTTTTACCTTCATACGGTGATTAAATTTAAAATTATTACATATGTACCTAATCTATTATTTAAGCCAAATATAAAAGAAAATTATTTACGTAATATCTAAGTTAAGTGATAAAACGTATGAAAATAATGCAGACGATATTTAAATAATTTAAAATAAGAAATGATTAAATAAGATGGTTAAAGGAATGACGTCATAATGATAGAAAAAAAATGTTATTTTTAACTATTTATTATGGATAAATTGATAAAATGAATCAATTGCTCTTAACCAGGGAAAAAAGCTTGAAATAATGAAATTAAATGCTAGAAAAGGGAAGGGGTGAATTTCGAATGTTGCTAACCCTGACTCATAAAGAATCCAATATGGATGTCTCTATCAATTCGAGGTTAACCGTTTCATAAATTCGAGGACAGACGGACAGATAACTTAGGCTATTATTATATAGGGGATAGTGTATTAAAATAAATTAAAATGAAAGTGGCAAGCACGATCGTGTTACTTGGATCTCTGTGACATAAATTTAAAGGAGTGCTATTGAGCTGTGTCTTTAAACCTTTGGTACACTAGTGATTAACATCTTGGCTTTGGAATATGAGGAAAATGTGTCAAAATCGGAAAAAGCTTTTCTCTTTAATTTTGTTCGCTATTATCATCAAAATGTTAGAAATGGAGTATTTTCCTAAATAAATAAATGAACAAATTTAAAGAAATAACTGCTATTTACAATATTTTCACATGTATGGGAAATGTTTATGGATTACAGTAATTTTTGCTCAGATTGTAGCCAAATATATCAAATGACATAATTTTCTGGATAAATATAACAAACTAATACAACAATATTATTAACTATATCCATTTTCATGAATTCCATGTTCCTCAGATTCTTTTGAATTTCACAAATCTTAACAGTATCCGAGAAATAGCGAGAAATGGCCAAAATTTTCGCGGTTTATCTCTTACTACTAGTAGATGACAAATTAGCCCCTTAACGTGTACGTTCGAGTTAACTGAAGCTCGCTAAACTGGCCTAACTGTGGATACTCGAGATAATTCGAGCGGCGTTGTACTTTATGTTGCTATAATTTTTCACACTCTAATGCAATCGAGAGTTGAAAGTAACAATGTAAAGGCAAAAAAAAATGTTTTAAGATTTATTTACATGGGATTGTAAGCTATATTCGACTATTTTCTGCAATGTTATCAAAATCCGAAATAGCAATAAAAATTTTGATTATTTTTGTAACTTTTTTTTTGGCAAGGCAACATTCTAAATTGTGTTTTTTACATTAAAAAAATGTTTTTGTTTGGCCGGCCTTTTTTCTTAAAAAAAACTCTGCATTATTATTATCATTCATTAAATATGCATTAGACAAACCGATTTAGGGTTTCATGGAATTGAAATACCGTTTTTCTTTTCCGAACTCCGGTCGGGCCTTCCAAAAATAGAGCATTTGCGACGCCCGAACCGAGTTCGGGCATCACAGGCAAGGGGTTGACCCTTTAACGGACAGTGGTTTCGTAGCGAAACCCCCTGTCATAATGTTTTCCTCTCTCCTTTTTTAAACATATGAATGATTTTTTCGACTTTCTATATTTTTGGCGATTTAAACTGTTATTAGATTAAACTACACTTAATTTATTTTTATCTTTGAAATATATGTGTTTGAACTTGCTTCTTGTAAAGAAAGCATGAATTTGATTTTTCTCTCATATTCCCTAAAGAAAGATACCTACTTAAAACAACATTTGTAAATTATTTAGCAATTTATTTAATAGATCATTTTAATGATAATTATTCATTATTATTCAAATGTAATTAAAATTTTAAGAAAGAATTGTTATCATGCGTTACAAGGGGTTGGTTTCACAGCTACCCCCTTCCCCCTTGAAAAGACTGCATCTCGAAGAAATGTAACTTTTTCATATATTTTATATTTATAAGCTTCATAGATAACATTTATTACCTAGTTTCATTAAAATTCCAAAATTTTTTAATTATGTCCTTTAAAAGGTTAAAGAGGCCTCTGCAAAGAATTCCTCCTACTTGGTTTGGTTTGGAGCGCTACGGTCTACTGTTTTGCACACGAGGGCTAATGAGACCGGGACCTACTGCTTAAAGCCGATTCCGAACGGCTACGAACATCCATGCCGTAGTGGGATTCGAACCCACGAACTCCGGTACCGGCGATCACTAACCAATCGGCTAGCGTTCGGCCCTCATATTTGGAAAAAGAACATCAGTACTGTGCAATTTCGATGGTATGGAAATGATCGCAGATCTAAAAAATAACTTTTATCCAATTGAATCAATTTGATTGAAAATGTAATGCTACTAAAAATATGTTATGTAAAAGGGGTTAAGTCTCTCTCTTCCGCTTACTGTATGTAAATCTAAGATAAATCCATTTTTAAATTAGTTATACTTTAATTGGTGTCTTAGAATATGTAAAGGAAATTGTTCATAGTGATTCTGTTTTGTAAAATAAGAATAAAAAGTTTGAATGGCAGAGGTAAGGAATCTACAAATCAAAGTGTTCTAAAAAGAAAGTAAGATAAATAGATAGTGCATTAAAATGGTAAATTTTTTACTTATATTAGCATTTTACATTATTAAAAAGATTATTAGTAACGAGGCAAAAATCACTCACAGGTGAACTGTTTAGTCTGTATGTATTTATTTGTATGTATGTTGGGATAGTTGTTTAATGTAGGAGGATAGATAAAAAAAAATTTCTTCAATCTCATTTTTTGTTAAACTTTATAATTTAATAAAATTATAACACTATTTTTCTGCGGAAACTGACTCCGCTAAAAGTCCACTGTCATCTTAGAAGTCACAGAAGTATTAATTTGTCGAAAGATGGAAAAAATAGCATTTTTCAGCAATCATAAAATTGAAGATTCTGTGTTCAGTGGTATCTTTCTCTCTCTCACACACACACAGATGTGGGGGAAAAGAGAGGAAAGGAGATAAAGCGAGATAAAGATGGGAGGGTTGAGAGAGATAAAGGGGGGAAGAGAACAGAAATAAAGTTAGATAAAGATGGGGGGGAAAGAAAGTTTCCATTAAATGTTATTTAATGATTTTTTTAGTAATGGCTCCTTTTTTAAATTTGAATCCAGAAAAACTTCTTGCACGCAAGTTGTCAGAAAATATTTTACATTCACGATACAAATGCTTTCTCAGACGTAATTAATTACACTAGCTTTACAGTGTATTCTATTCAAATAGAGCTAATAAGCAACTATTTACTAGAGAAACTAGTTTACTTTTCCACTAAAATATTGTTTTCATTCCTGTACTTTATTAAAGTTTAGTAGAAACTTTGCAAATAGGGTGCCGTAAAATGCGCAACGTACTTAAAATGTTTGGGAACCCCTGTCGTAGTGCGAAGATTATTGGAATTATTAAGAAATTAACGCCATTCATCCATTCACTGGACAATGATGAATTCAAGAATTTACTTAAGAGAGAGAGAGAGAGAGATTAAGAGACACAGACTAGTCAAAGTTTTCTGGGCTAAAAACATTTTTTTAGCAACACGAGGATTTATTACAGCTTCGAAAAATTGACATATATTTGATAGATTACTACTATGAATAATCTAAAGGGATAGTATTCATTTTATAGATTTTATGAGGGAAAACTTTCCTCCGAGAAAATAGAAAAACATCCTAATTCATCTTAATGTTTAGAATATAATACCTCACCAATATACCTTTTGGAACCTGGTTGAGAATGCCTGTAGCGGGAACCCTGTGGCTATTAAAAGGATTTGCATAATTATAACATTCAAATACTATCCTTTTGTAGGAAGTTTCTACTTTCCTGCCGATACCGAGCAGCAAAAAGTATTGCTTTTGATACGCAAATGAATGATAAAATGCCGTGTCGCGAAATCGGGACTAATTTCGTCATCGAGATGAAAATTGCCTCTCTATATCTGCTGAACTTGGTGTCTATGGATCTGTTAAAAGTGAGTGTCAGCGTTTTGTTCTTGGAGAGCGGAACAAATTTGTCTTGTCTGCGGATGACAGTTATCGGATATCTATGATTTATAGTCACACACCACTCCACGGCAGAGCTTATTTCCGCTCCTGTCACTAGCAGCTCCGGAATTTCGTGAGAGAAGAGGAAATTCATTTGTTCTGAAGATGGTAATGGAGAGAGCCATCGTGGAAAAGAATTTTTAGTACCCGTCGAAATCTATAGTTTAGCCATTCCTGAAATATTGCTGTGGAAGTCAATTTATATTAACCTTTCCGTGAAATATTACTGGTGAAAAACAAGCGATATTTATTCATGACTCAACAACAGGCTCACAATTTAATTCGATGCTGTAGATAACTGCTTATGAAAGAAAATGTTGATCCTGGAATATCTTTGTTTGAAGTCAGAAATAGCTAGTATATGGATTATAATTTTCTGTCTGACCTAGATAATTATATCCTACAACCTTCGATCTCTGGCTTTTAAAACTGCATCACCAACACTGTTGCGGCTTCAGTTCAATGCTTCTGGATGAAAGAAATAAAAGGACTACCTTCAAATGTCATATCGATAAAGGTCCTTGTTTAAAACCGTTGTAAATTAAGTGAACTTTTATGGCATCATTTCTAACATCATTTAAATCCTGAGCTCGTCGGCAGTTAAAGAGAAACTTTTGGTAGTATGTAATTATGTTTTAAAATTGTGTGTGCATTTCACCAGGTGAAGTAAGAAATCGAGTAATTTAAGTGCCGCCGTAAGTGTGAAGTAGCTATTTATAGTAAGGTAGATGTGTGTTTTTCATTACGCTGACAGTAGACGTCTACATGCACGAAAGTTTACTATTCGATTTCTGTACTTATATACGAATAAATGAAGGGTTTACAATCAAAGGGGAAAATGTCATCTCTTTTCTTTACAAAATAAAATCATTTAATAGGGTAAATTGTTACTTGATAAGTTTACATATCTGCTTCATATATAAAATGCCGAACGATGGCCGATTGGTTAGGGTGCTGGCCTTCGGAACCGTAGTTCGTGGGTTCGAATCCCACTGTGACATGGATTTTCGTAGCCGTTCGGAATCGGCTTTAAACTGTAGGTCCCGGTCTCATTAGCCCTCGTGTTGCGAAAAGTAGACCGTAGCACTCCAAACCAAACCAGTTAGAAAATAGTCTATTTATTTAATAATTTTCCTAAAATTAATTTAAATTTCAAAAAATTAATTACTGGCTAGAAACTTTGAATTATTTTCTCAACATTTTTCTAAAGGGACTTAATTTATTGAGTGTGACTCCGTCAAATAAAAGTTATCGAGTATATGTTTGTCATCGGATTTTCGTATAATAAGACGAGGTCTACAGTCACCACATATTGCACACATATTAATTTTCACAAGAACTATTTGCTTGCGATGCCCTTTTCGGATTTAATTTTCAGTAACGAATATTAGAAATTTAAATGTATGTAGCCTGCAATGCGCAAAGTCTTTAGATTTGAGTAGTGTTTGAAGGAAGATACAGCTGTACATCTCAAATAAGATTCTCAACCTTTATGCTATTTTGAATGTATGTAAATAGATAACATATTTTCAATGGTTAGATAAAGTAATTTTATAGGATATGCTTATTATACACATCAAGTGGCAGAAACTTTTTAAATTTTCAATATCCTTTATAATATAATGCCTACTATTCTCATTATTACCAATAATAAATTTAAATGGTATCGTTATTTGAAACCATGCATAGGCAGTTCTAAGATTCTTATTTCTTTGAAACTTATGAAATATTTACCATAACAGACACTTCAACCTGGGTTTACGAGAAAATTATCAAAAGTTCCAAGAAAAACCAACAGTAAACTTCAAAATGATCTCGTGCGTGCATGCGTGCGTATATGTGTTTATGTGTATATATGTGTATATGTGTATGTATAAGTGTGTATACGTGTATGTATAAGTGTGTATACGTGTATGTATAAGTGTGTATACGTGTATGTATAAGTGTGTATACGTGCATGTATAAGTGTGTATACGTGCATGTATAAGTGTGTATACGTGCATGTATAAGTGTGTATACGTGCATGTATAAGTGTGTATACGTGCATGTATAAGTGTGTATATGTGCATGTATAAGTGTGTATACGTGCATGTATAAGTGTGTATACGTGCATGTATAAGTGTGTATACGTGCATGTATAAGTGTGTATACGTGCATGTATAAGTGTGTATACGTGCATGTATAAGTGTGTATACGTGCATGTATAAGTGTGTATACGTGCATGTATAAGTGTGTATACGTGCATGTATAAGTGTGTATACGTGCATGTATAAGTGTGTATACGTGCATGTATAAGTGTGTATACGTGCATGTATAAGTGTGTATACGTGCATGTATAAGTGTGTATACGTGCATGTATAAGTGTGTATACGTGCATGTATAAGTGTGTATACGTGCATGTATAAGTGTGTATACGTGCATGTATAAGTGTGTATACGTGCATGTATAAGTGTGTATACGTGCATGTATAAGTGTGTATACGTGCATGTATAAGTGTGTATACGTGCATGTATAAGTGTGTATACGTGCATGTATAAGTGTGTATACGTGCATGTATAAGTGTGTATACGTGCATGTATAAGTGTGTATACGTGCATGTATAAGTGTGTATACGTGCATGTATAAGTGTGTATACGTGCATGTATAAGTGTGTATACGTGCATGTATAAGTGTGTATACGTGCATGTATAAGTGTGTATACGTGCATGTATAAGTGTGTATACGTGCATGTATAAGTGTGTATACGTGCATGTATAAGTGTGTATACGTGCATGTATAAGTGTGTATACGTGCATGTATAAGTGTGTATACGTGCATGTATAAGTGTGTATACGTGCATGTATAAGTCTGTATACGTGCATATATAAGTGTGTATACGTGTATATATAAGTTTGTATATATATATATATATATATATATATATATATATATATATATATATATATATATATATATATATATATATATATATATATTGTTTATATTACACCGGAGGATGCTCGAACCGTAAAGTAAATACATAAGAGATTATCAAAATGCAGTTCCTTGAAATTCTTAGGTTTCGACAAAATATTCTCTAACTTCAGGTAGACATCTGACGGAATTGTGTAAAAAGGAAAGGAAATAGTTGTGCGAGGTAATTGTAATTCTCAAATGAATTTAAATATTTAATTGAGAGCGAAATATAAGATTGTTTTGTCTCCAGTATTCTTGTCAAGTGTATTATAAATTTAGTGAAATAGACATCTACGTTTAAATTTACCTTTGATACTTATATTTGTGAGGCATGATTTTCAAGACGTGTGCGACGAAAGCAAACTAACATTAGATACAAAACTAACAGTGCACCAGATATTTGGATTTAACAACTACCGAACATAAAGCATTTTAATTGGATTAAGATATACAGATAGACACATTCTTCCCATTCAAGTGCTTTTACTTACATACTTTTTACAAATTTATTGCATTTAAAATACTTCTGTATACCATATATAATATCCTAATTTATGAAGCGGTTGTACCTCGAATGAATAAAGGCATCCATACTGTATTTTTGATGAGTTAGGGTTAGCAAAATTCAAAGCGAGTTCGAAAACGTTCGAAATCCCCCCCCCCTTTTCGAGTGTTTAATGCCATTATTTCAAGCTCTGTTGTCCTCGGTTAAAAACAGAACATTAAATTTTTCACTTTATCAAGTAATAAATAAGTAAAAGTAACATTTTTTTCTAACATTATGATGTCATTCCTTTAACCATCCCCTTTAATCATTTCTTATTTTATATTATTTAAATATCGTCTGCATTATTTTCATACGTTTTATCGCTGAACTTAGATATTACGTAAATAATTGTCTTTTATATTTGTATTAAATAATAGATTAGGTACATAAGTGCTAATTTTAAATTTTATCACCGATTATTTTTTGTTGCAATGAAAATTTAATCACCGATTATTTTTTGTTGCAATGAAAATTTAATCACCGGTATTAACAACAAATTCTTTTCATAAAAGTCTAGGAGTCTATTTCACGGACTAATAAATATCTAGCGTTTAAGTTATACATCTTTGAAAATTAAGAAGTTTGTTCGTTTGTGTGCTTGTTTTTTATACATAACCACACAGTTTACAATTGATTCGCTCAATTTTGGACATCATTCATATACACCGCTAAATAATCACTGTCAATATTAAAACCTCTGCTGTTCATCCTATCATGTAATATGACAAGATAAATTAAAGTTGGCAACTAACATGCGGTCAGTAAAGATAAACAAATTATTGAGCGTGTACCAGATAATTCTCGGTGAAAAAACAAACCATTTTTTTATCTACCTTAGAGGGCAATTTACAATTCTAAAAAATTAAAACTTTTACTGATCCCGTCATATGACGGGCTATATGCTTGTTTATAAAGAATTTTTCGACGATTTCCTACTTAACCCCTTCCGGTATGATTTAATAATGAAAAACTGTGCATGAAATAACCATTTAATTTTTATTTTAAAAACTTGTTTCATTTTACAATTCTTACATATTCTTAATTAAAATCCACTTTTTACACAGTGTTAAATAATATCAGAAACAGTAAAATTAAGAAAATATCAAAGCAAAACATTAATAAGGTATACAGATAATAGTCTTCAAGCTAGTGGTACTTTTCAAAACAAAGTGCAAAGGAATTCTTAATTGTTTACACCGCCAAGTAGTCTCGCTTTTAATTTGATTCTTGTAACACACACGGCATTTCTTAGTAGGTTTTCTTTTATTCTGACTCATTAATTTGGCAATGACTTGTACCAAGTAAACAATATGCAATAGTGACTTGTGATTTTCACAAGTGATAAAAGTGTTGCCAAATTCAGTACACTAGAAATTTTAAACTAAATTAATTATCATATTTAACAGTAACTTTAATCGCATGACGAGTGTAGCTCGTCATTGTGCGGTATGGAATGAAAAACTAATGACGAGCTAGACTCGTCATTTTACCGGAAGGGGTTAATTGAATAAAATAATAAAATATAAGAATTAAAATAATTGTTTTGGTGAAGGAGTGCTTTTTATTGTCGGGGTGAGTTCCTAATCGAAGCAATTAACTGATAATAAGTGTAATAGTTTATTGCAAGAGATGTTACAACTGCAGAAAGGCAAAATCTGGAACAAGGTTACTTTCAACAATGTTGATTTGGATTTAGTAAGTTCCTAAGAAGATTTGATCGAGGCTATAAGTACTACTTCAATTGAAATAAACTTATAATTTGAAGTTTGTAATTTTAGTTCAGTAAATAATCATTACCCTACTTCGTTTAACATGCAGGTACTGTTAAATGTACAGCAGGAATTCGGTTGAAACCGGATATTTTTGTAAGGGGTTAGTTTTTTTCTCTCGTGGATTAACAGAGCATTTAACTGGTATCCAAACTTACCTCAATAATTTTTTTTGTCAAATAAAAAGGGACAGCGAAGTGATCTTACAGCAACTTCCTTAATAAATGGCTTTCTTACAGGTTAAAAATAAACAATTATTTTTCTGTTCTGTTAATATCTTTAGAAGGATAGAACAATTTTTTTTAAAAACTAGTGTACTTATTTTTTTTTTCAAAAATATTTTTAAAAGTAAAATATTTTGTAAAGTTGAATCAACTAATGCTATTGTAAGATACAAATTTACCTTGCGTTTTTAAAAATATCAGAAGCTATGGGCATAAAAACTACGATACGGCGGATGCGGTTAGAGTACATTGTTAGATTATTCATTTTAATCACACGTGCTTTGATTCTGGTTTGTGTACAATGGAAAAGATAGCATCGCATTTCCCCAAATGTCTGGCTTTTAGTTAATACATTAATTTCTGCCGTAACACTCTGGCTAGCAAATCATGCCTATATCCATATTGGATTCTTGATGAGTTAGAGTTAGTAAAATTCAAAGCGAGTAAAGTTTATCTTCTCTTAAACTATAGATGAGATTTTAAAATAAATAGGTTAATTATATTTCATGTCACAGCGAAAAATACTGTCGTCTTTAAAACGTTCAAAATCCGCCTCTCCCCCTTTTCGAAAGTTTAATGCCATTATTTCAAGCCCTATATTCCCCGATTAAGAGCAGGCGATTAAATTTATCACATAATAAATAGGTAAAAATAACATTCTTTTCAATCATTATGACGTCATTCCTTTAACCACCTCATTTAATCATTTCTTATTTTATATTATATCATCAGCATTATTTATAGTTTTATCACTGAACTTAGATACGACGTAAATAATTTTCTCTTATATTTGGCTTAAGTAATGGATTAGGTAAATATGTGCTAATTTTAAATTTAATCATCAATTATTTTTTGCTTTAAAACAATTTTCAGCCAAAAAACAAACCATTTTTTTATCTGCCTCATAGGGTACTTTACAATTCTGGAAAATTAAATATTTTACTGATCCCGTCATATGATAGGTTATATTCTAGTGTATATATATTTGTATGCATATTTTTTACTTCAATACCAAAAACATGTATCTTGAATAAAAATTGGTTTTTGTCCATTGTAATAATATTAAGTTATAGTTAGTCGAATTCGGAACACTTTTGCACTTTAAGGCAGAAGTTTAAAAACTCTCCGAGACCCTTTAAAATTTTATAACACTACCATTTCATACGAAATAATGTTAAGTGACTTGCCTCAAGTTAAAGGTACTTGGGCAGCGTGCCAAAAATGGCAAATAAAAAGGAAACCGAAGTTTCAATTTATTCTAAGGAAATCGGGTGTCATCATTCAGAAAACTTCAGTATATGATTTGATTGTTTATCAAAGCAGAAGCTAATGTTCGATTTTGCATAAAATAGTTTTAAACTATTACTTATTAATCCATAAAAAATAAATAAATAATAAAATTTGGAATAATTACATTTGGGCTCTGATTTTTATTATGGAGTAATCATAGAATCCATGTTCATGAGTTTTTAGCCGTACCAAAACGGCTTTGAGCAGTAGGTAACGGTTACATTAGCCCGTGTATAGAAAATAGAACTTAGAGCTCCAAACTAAATCATTAACACATTGTGTGTGGGTACATTTCGCAGCGGAATTGTACCGGGAGCGGGCGTTTTGCGCGTAAATTTAGTTGTTCAGTTAAATCTCAATAGATTGAAAATTATTTAATTTAACAAACTTTTCGTATTTTATATTGAAATATATAAACAAATATATAAATAACAACCATAAGATTTTTGTAAACAAAAATGTATTTTTTAGTGGATGAATTTATAATAGTATCGTAAATATGAAAAATCAAATAGAAATAGTAGTATATAGTTTTAAGTTTTTCAAATTATGTTATATGTAAACATTTTTACATTATAAAAAAATGAAAAGAGCAATCATAAAACTAATAACGTTTTACAGTGTGGTAACGTTCAAAGCATTTTCCTCTATGAAGAGGTACACGGCAAAACTTGCATATGTGATATGTTCGGCTTTTTCTTCTTCCCAGTAATAACAATTTTCTCTAAAATATGTTTCCGCATATCCAATGATAATCTTCCAGGAAGGTCATACCTAGGTATATTTAGGATTTTAATCAACCTTCCCGTTCTGTGTTTCCACTTCGACTGATGTAAAAACTAGTTTCTATTTGTCTAAATTTTTCCGAAATCTATGTAGTAGACAAGAAC
This sequence comes from Pardosa pseudoannulata, assembly GCA_032207245.1. NCBI lineage: Eukaryota > Metazoa > Arthropoda > Arachnida > Araneae > Lycosidae > Pardosa > Pardosa pseudoannulata. Next base: position 88,274,786 of record CM063501.1, read on the forward strand.
ATTCGGCTTCGTTTTCCTGTATATACCGTTATTTTTGTACCCACAAACAAACCATGTTTTTACACTAACCCGTACTAGTACGTGTCCCGCATACAATGTGCTAAAATAAATTGGCTGTAATAAACATTTAAAGGGGTTTCAACACTCTTAAAAAGTTTTCAAAATATCCCTTTTTCATAAAAAAAATATGAAAGATTATTTTTGTACAATTAATAAAATTTGTGAAAATACATTTTACCCTGTGACTCCTTATAGAAATTTATCCCCTGAATCTTATAAAATACAGGGTTGAAATAAAAAAGAGGGAAATCTTTAGTCATTTTTCTGAAGACGTATTTTTTTTTCTTTCTGACATGCATGATTACCCTGGAGCTATTTAAATAACTTTTATTAATTTTCCCGAATATGTTAAACCACATGAAAGCTTCAATTTAAAACTAAACTGTTGGTGCTAAAGAACAACTTTTATACCTCCGAAAATATCTGTAAATCTGATATTTTTTAATCATATTTAGGAGACTCGGTGACCTTATTTTGACGAAAATATCGGTTATTAGCCTTTGAGAGCTGAAGGGTTTTCTTATATGCTAATATTGCGGAATGAAATGCGTAGTATTTTTTAGAACAATAAGAATGGTTATAATTAACACTAATTATTATGTAACAAGTAATTTCTACCAACAAAAATATTCTTTATTATCACTTATTACAAGAATGCTTTGCTGCACAAATTCCATGAATTCCTTTTTTTCATATAGCGCAAATTAAATAGGATCGTCTAATTCCATTACCATTTTTTTTTTACTGCATACATCACATTGTCGCAAGTTTCACCCAGGCAATTTTTCTACAGAAAACTTTGTACTTATTTAGTTTTCCTGTGGCATTTTTGCATGCTAACACTTCCTCTATAGCATCAATAATAACAGTATAACACTTGTTGAGAAAGAGAAAAATGTATATCTATACAACAACGAAAATTTTTTTTACTACAAATAAATAAATAGAACAAGTCATTTTGTTACCTTATATTCGGCTTATGTTATACTTAAACTGTATTTTATTTATCTTATTATCAAAAATCGCAATGAGTAAAATGAATACAAACTGCGATTGATATGAATTCAACTACTCTCAATTCATGCGAAAATTTACTAACCAAAGAGGTCTGCATATTCGGTACGAAACAAGAGATAACGCTTCGTAGCTTTTTTTTAACAAGAAACATACTTTCTCTAATTCCGTGCATTAATAATGAAAAATTGTCAAAGTAACAATTTGTATTTATTTAATCACTTGTTTCTTTTACTTGTTAATAACTTAAAATATCCACTTTTTACATATTTTTCCGAAACGATAAATTGTTAAGAACATTCGGCTTCGATAATATCTTATATTTTTTTCGAAACAAACAAACTTAATTTTTACACTAACCGCCAGGGTTTTCACTTCTAATTTTAATGTAAAAACATTTTTTAAATTTTCTTTTATTCTGATTCATCAAATTGGCAGTATTATCAAAAAAATTCTAAGTAAAAAATATGCAATAGTGACTTGTATTTACAATAAAAATTTGAATAATACACTAAAATTTTAAAAAATTATCATATTTACAGTAACTTAGTCGCATGACGATTATGTCATTTTGAAAATAAAAAATGAGATAGACTCGTCATTTTGAATTATTTTATAGATTAAACACATATAAAATGTATTTATTTACTAACTTTTTGACGAAGATAAAATCTTTTATAATCTTGAAATATATTATCAAAAATTTTTTCAACAAAACTCGGTTCTCTTTGATACTATAAACAAATAGTCTGTTATTATATTCCTTTGAGAAAAAAATTATTTTAAGACAAAATAAAAGCAAAATAAAAATGAAAGCAAGCATTTAGATTCTTTGTTTGAATTAAATGTTAACAAAATAATTATTTTTCACTGCTTTTATTAAAATACTTGTGCTCTTCCCTTTGACTGCATCATAGAAATTTTTTAGTTTTCAATAAATTTTTTTACTGCTACATCTATGAACCTTTTTTTCATCTAAAAATAAATTTTTATTGCATAACACCTCCTTGGAACAGCATAAAAACTTTATAGACAATTTTAATAGAGGAAAAAAAATTCATATTTCATAGGGTTTTTAAACAACGAAAAAATGTGATAATAAACAGCTCATTTTGTCTACCTTACCAATTATTCACTTTTTGCTTACTTTACCACTGTTTTATAACTTATTTCAAAAATCGCAAGACAAATAATTAATAAAGGAAAAAAATTCAAATAAATATATTGATGCGAAAATTATAAAAAGCGTCTCCGCATATTCGGTACAAAACAAGAGAAACGCTTCGTAGCATTTTTGGAATGTAACAAGCGAAACGCGATAGCGCTTTGCTGCACTTAAACGGTTAAACATAAATCGATCTAGCATTACAAATGAGTTTAACTATTCATAGTTAATTCTTATGTAGAATCATATGCGAAAAACCGTATGTATATCTTTATTATTTAAAAAATTTATATGGTATTGTAAGTATCAAAGATATTAAATTTATACTAAGTGCAAAGACAGTATTATATAAATAGATATAATTATATTATTCTGTGCAATATATTTCTTTTATGGCATAAAAATGCAAATGTTTTTAAATTTCAATTATTTTAGTTTAAAATTTTTAATTTCAAAACACTTTAAAGTTTTAGTTTGAAGATTAAAACGCATATTTTATTTGAATAAAATATTTATTTTTTGAGACATATTGTTTAAAATTTTATCTTGCGAGTAAGTTTATTTCACTTTCATTTGGTGTTTTTTGATTATTTTTTAAAATGTACTACTTATTTATGTACTAAGTAATACTTTAAAAATTAAAATGCCGTTTGAGAACTTGTGTGTTAAACCATCTCCCGGCCGAAGTCATCCAGATATTTTGAGAACTTGTAAAATATTCATCCAAAAAAGGATTAGAAATTTTTTATTTATGATAAATTGAAAAAAAAAATATAATGTAAATTGTAGTCTTGAAAGGTACTATATCCGAATAAACTTATCTTATTGCAGTCTATTTAGTTTTAATTGCAGACCCAACCTTCATCCAGTCAAGCCTCTCTTCAAACATTGTATGCGGCACACGTACTAGTACGTTTTCTGACGATTGATACTTGAGCGTGGGACTAGTACTTGTTAGTGTGACAACATGGTTGGTTTGTGGGTACAAAAATAACGGTAGATACAGGAAAACGAAGCCGAATGTTCTTGTTTGCTACATACATTCTGGAATGTAAAAATGTCTATATATAACATAATTTCATAAAATTAAAGCTATATACTACTATTTCTATTTGATTTTAAATATTTACGATACTATTATAAATTTATCCACTAAAAAATATATTTTTTGTTTACAAAAATCTTATGGTTGTTACTTATATTTATATATTTGTTTATATATTTCAATATAAAATACGAAAAGTTGGTTAAAAAAGGAAATAATTTTCGATCTATTGAGATTTAAGTGAATAATTAAATTTAAGCGCAAAAGGCTCGCTCGGTACAATTTCTCTGTGAAATGTACCCGCACACAATGTGTTAAGGACCCTTGAATAAGGTATAGGATCATGCTGAACAAATTATTTCATTACATTATCTATAATACCATTCCACTTCATTAAATAAAGCATTTTTCTTTGATTTTTATACACTATATGGTCAAAGATGACGGGTCACTTGTAATTTGACATCTTGTTGAATATTTAGAAAAATGTAGAGGAATTATTCTGAAGGTGTGTAAAGAGCATGGTAGACCTCATATATTCAGCGAAGATGTTCGTCTGTATCTCACAGGGGGCCGTCAAAAATTGAATAAAAACAATTATGTGTTGGATTACCATGTAAAAACGAAAGTCTTAAAACTTTTGAAGATTTAGCATATGAGTAGGAGGCATTTTTGTAATAAGCTGTATTCATTTTTATGAGGATAACATGCATACCGTGGAGAAATTGATGGTTATTTACAATCTCAATTTCCACCTAGTTTATTGCTTATAATTTACAGTGTTTCAGTATGAAAGAATACTTTTTAAGAAACAGGATAAACTACATTGTGAGCAATAACCAGCAATTAGAATTACAAAATAACAAATATTGGATGAAGCATGAGCAGGTTTACTGCTCATCCTTCATAAAATAATGTCCCTGCCAATCCTTCATAAGATAAATCCTTCATGAAATGTTTAAAGCAGGTACGTGAATGCAATCAAAATAGAAAGTTCATATTTTTTTAGCTAAAAATATGCAGCAATTTGTTTGTAAATCCTAAAAACAATGTTTGAAAATTCTGAAAGTATCCATCGATAGAATAAATTAAAATATGTTGATTTTAAAAGAAAGCAAAAGAATGAGTATTATATCCGAATATAGTATAGTATTTTGAAGAAATATAAAATATACATACAGTATATTAAAGGCATCATCACCAATGTTTCTTCTGTTACCGGAAAAAAACATTGGTACATTTGGATCAAAACATATTAGTTTTCTTCAATTCTTTGATGATCCCCTAGGGTGTTTCAGGAAAGCATCTTCGCTTAAATATTCGATGTCTACGATGGTTTTTACAAGTCTAATGTTCCAGGATGATTTCTAATGTGGTTATCTACATATTCCACACAGTGGCTGAACTCATAAGTAACTGGTCATCATTGACCATATAGTGCATAATAAAAATAGTCATGTAGCAAATAGTGATTTGGCCGAATAACCAAATACCATATATTCGGTCAAATTTTAAGCCGAATGCTTATTTTTTTAAAGTTTCACTTTTAACTAATTTTGTCATTAAAATTATTTTCAAATTTTAAACTAAAAAGAAGTTAACATTAGCAAGATTGCTTTTTTAATCTCTACATATGTAAATAAACTTTAGGAACTTGATGTATTTTTTTTGTATTATATAATTATATAACAACACGTTAATGCTTATAATTATATCGTCAAATTTTTACTGCATGTTACTGATAATTTTATTATGTTATCAAAAGAAGAAATTTTAATTGCTTAATCTGAAATTGCTTATAATCGTCATAAATAAATTGTAATTCTTAATTCAAATAGTAATGGGACTACTGTTTGACAAACTGTAGAAATTGCATTTTGGTATAAAAGGTTCCGATAATTGTTTAAATACATATAATGGTAAATTTGCAACAAGAAAACGGTTCATTTATGTAACATTATTAAATGAATTTATGTAATCTGCAACTTAAATTTGGAAAATATTAATTATCTGTTAATTACTACAGTGAAATGTAACCTTTCAATATTATTTGTTAAGTATATCTAAAAACAAGGTTAAAGAAGTCTATTTTTATTTATTATCTTGAATTTATTTGTCGAAATATCTAACAAAATTTTACCAAAGGTATTCAAACCGAATATTTAGTCAGTATTCGGTAAGACCGAATATTAGTCAAAATGACGGAATGGGCCGAATACCGAATGGTGGTCGGATATTCATTACATTCTTACATAAAAATTGGGAAGTTAATATGCCAAAGGATTGAACACAGCTATTTGCGGGAATGAAGAATTCGTAAGATAATTTCACAGCTTTATAATTACAAGGAAACTGAAGTGATGTATGGACATTCTTTTTAAAGTTTTGATTATGATTTTTTAACTGTCACATAAAGGTTGAGGCGGAGCAAAATCTCGGGATATTTTACATGCAAGTTACTTTGCAATTTTATGTTGAGTTTAGATTTTGATGGTAAATCAATCGATTCTTATGTACCAGCTTTAGTTAAGGTCTCAATTTATCAAAAATAATTTTATGTGCACATTTTAAATTGAAAAATTAAGCTTTAGAGCAATTAAATGTAAGAATTCCTCAAACGAAATACTTCACAATGGTCTGTGAAGGAATACTAGATGTCACAGGATTGCGTTAATTTTAGTGCTGCCATCTAGTATTGAAAAGTTTAAACTTATATGAATCTCGACATTGTTAGTAAGATTTTAAGGTTATTTTAAGTTTGCCCAGAAGAAAATATTTCATTTGGCTCCATTTAATTAAATAGCAAACTTTGTTACAGTATGTTTAGTGAATATTTACTTCAGAGGGTTTTAGATAATTAATAACAAACATATAAATGTATTTGCTACATGTTTGTTACTCCTTATCTAAATCCTCTATGTAATAATCTTAATAATAACATATTTCCTTCTCGTTAAATCCCTCACAGAAACACGGTCAATTAGTGGATCTTACCACTCGATATTCTTGATGTTTTTACAGAGTAAGATGACTAAATTTCATCCAAATAAAGGGGATTTTCATACTCTAACGGGGTTTTTTCTCCTCTAATCGTATTATTCTTGAAAAAGCAGCTTCTCCGTTTACTTTGATTCTTTAACTTATGCATTGGACAAAATAACTCATCAACCATTTCTACTGAAGCATTCTAAATCCAGCTTAGAGCTTAAAACTTTAATCTTTATTTTCAAACTCTTTTCATTCAACATACGTTAATTAACAGAGGACCTCTGCCACTGGCATGTCCGTATGTTTGTACATATGCATATTTGTTCTTTTTATAATTCTCCACGGTTTGTTTCAGACTTCCCTAATTTTATACAGCTATTTTATTTCTACCGTGTGGATATAAAATCTCCTTGATTCAGTGTGTTAACAGACATCACCAATTTACTGGTATGACCTTAGTTCGTCGACGGTAGATGGCAGCACATCCGTTTTTTTTACTATAACGTAGAGTACATACAATAGAACCTCGATTAACCGAAGTTTCTGTTAACCGAATCAATAACTAGGTCTAATTTTTTTTGTCCTTTCCAAAATGAGCTTGGAAAAAATGATACACATTTTAGTTCATTGTCCGTGTTACGGGCACTTCTTCCCCACAACATGTTTGCCCAGACATGGCAATTAATGAATTCAGCTACAATTCGTAAATCATTCAACAAAATAATTGTTGAAAAGAGGAGACTGAGTAAATCCCAGCAGACGGAAAACACACCTACAGGGAACTTCTTGAGATCATCAATGGAATTGAAGGATGTGATGAAGTTTTGGAAGAGGACATTCGCGAATGGCTGGACGTTGAAAATCAATATCCAAATTTTGAAATTCTCATTGACGAAGAAATCATACAAGCCGTTAATCCTTCAACGGACAATAATGACGCTGAAAATGAAGATGAGGACTTTAAGGATTCTACGACTGTAAGTCATAGTGAAGGTGTTCAAGCACTGACAACTTCCCTAAAATATTTGGAGCAAAGAAACGATGCTACACCGATGGATCTCCTGTTGCTCAAAAATTGGCATGACAGGGCTGCCCATGATAGAAATC
>CM063501.1:88287164-88412164 GCA_032207245.1 Pardosa pseudoannulata
ACTAACAACTGTTTGGCTCTGCTGTTTTGGGCTGCCGGTAGATGAAAATATCTGTGATGCAGTATTTTCGCAGGATTGCAGCACGAAACAGTTGCCAGTACGTATCTACGTTTTATCGTCTTTAGAGGTTTTCTTCGATATGAAAGTTATTGTGCATTCCAAATTCATCCTACAGATAAGGAACACTATGTAGACATACATTCTAGTTCGCGTGAGAGACAGTCCGGAAAATATTGCTGAGCAGTCATGAGTGTGTTTGAATGAAAATGTTTCTGTTCACAGAATCCTCCTCGTCTTTGGATTTCTTTGCAGAATGAAATATTTTTCTTACTTCCTTGATCTCATTCTTTGTGACTTCGGCTTATTTTCTGAATAAGTTCATCACTTTCAGTGTCGTTGATTTGAATCCGCTGATGAAATCAAAACTATATTTTAGGCTACATTCTAGAAATAGCAAAATTAGAATTCAGAAGTGTTTCGATGACTTTTACAAGCATAGCAAAAATGTGTTATTGTGTAAAGGTCTTATTTCTAAGGTGGAGGCGTTTAAACAGATTTAGTGATTATATTAAGTTATTGACTAATTCCGTACTTTTGAACTAGTACATACATTCAGTAATACTAACACCCAAAAATTAAATATGTAATGATTGTTTGCAACGTATTCGGATCTGTGTATAGGATATCAAAGTGCGCATTTATATCATTAACCCCTTAACGTACACGCTCGAGTTAACTCAAGCGCGCTAAACTGGTCAAACTGTGCACACTCGAGATAATTCGAGCGGCGTTGTACTTTATGTTGCTATAATTTTTCACACTCTATTGCAATCGAGAATTGAAAATAATGTGAAAGCAAAAAAACAATCGTTTTATTGATATTTATCATTTACATGGGCTCGTAAGCTATAACACTTACTTATTCAACTATAATACATATATATTTTTTCTACTTATCACTTACGACTTATCTCTTCCTTGTAAGCTACTTTCCTACAGCGTATTCAGATTCAGATTCTGATTAGCTCATTTTTCAATATGTATATTTTACTAAATTATAATGTAAAATAAAATATAATTGTTAACTATATTATTACTAATCTCTGGCTCTAAAGACATCCTTGACTCGAGGCGTCACTTTATATACTTTATTCTTGAGATATGAGACATAATGTCGTGTAGTCGTCGCTATATATTTTGAGTATCAACCTGTGATCAAAATATATAGTGGGATTTTTATTTTAAATTGCGTTGTGTTAAATATTTTTTTTTTTACTAAAATTTAACCACAGGTTCTGAGAAACTACAGACATAAATATGAAGAATAAACTAACCGCTAAAATGATAGCAACCGAGACTAGCTTAATATAAAAAAACGTAAATTTATTATAAAATATTTATACATCTATTTACAAAACCAACAATAATTAATAAGTAATAAGTAAATAAGTTTAGTCAATATCTTCAGGATCAGTTCTGACAAAATTTTATACACTTAGGTAAATTTTGTAAGTAGAGAGAGGACCTAATCTCGATTTCAAAAAGTAATGCAAAATGGGTACCTTTGTGGGTCTAAAATGTTGGGCCCGGAACACTTCTGGTTGAAGGGTATCAATGGCTGATCAGGAGAGGGAATCTTTACATCATCCGTTGATCTGTTACAGACATCGTCAGGGGCTTTCTCCTGAGTCTTTGGGGTGTGGCAGTACTACTTTGTGCAGAGACACTTAATGGCGGACTTGGCTGGACTATCGAGCACCTTCTTTTTGGGACCTCCGGACCAAACTCCTCTGGAACCTCCTAATCCATCTCCTCATTTTTTAGATTTTTCATATTTTATCTCAAACTTTGTCCCCTCCTCCTTCTTGTCTTCCAATCGGGATAGTTGCCAGAATTTCATTGGTCTGACCAAACCCCGCCCTGAGACCACCAACGTGAACAACCTTATCCCTTCTAATTGGGCACTGTCCCTTAGGGACTCATAAATACTCCACAAAGGTACATTCTTATTTAATGTCAAGTACGGAGACGGGATTCTTATCTGGGACTGGAATCAGAACCCCGCCCGAGACAACCGTACAAGACTACAATATCCGTTAAATTATGGTCCTCTATCTCCTTACAGAGATGTGATGAGGTCAGATTTAGATCCCGAACATTTTACTTCTTTTATGAATGAAACAATTATATATCAGATCTATATCGCCTCATCATACATAAGGGTTTCATATTTGATACCAACGTATCAAGGGATGACACATCATAATGTCGATTGGTAGACTGCCTACCAATTGATCAATATACTCTTTTGACAATAATAATAATAATATTCTAAAAATTAGATATTATACCAATTGCATAAATATGCAATATACTCAAATTTTGATTATTTTTGTATTTTTGTAATTTTCTTGGCAAGACACCGTACTAAATTGTGTTTTTTACATTAAAAAGATGATTTGTTTTAACCGGCTCTTTAAAAAAAAATAACTGTGCATTAAGGGGTTAACAGCGTTTTTTCTAATCGTGTGTATGTGTGCTTTTTCGCAGTTCGTAACGAGGAGCGCATCATAAGAAGCTGTGGTTACCTGGAGCCTGAAGAAGCCGGCACCTGCCTGTACAGGGCCGGCACCCACTTGGTATTCTCGGAATACTGCCAGTGCGTCGGCGACGGCTGTAACAGGGCCGGCCACCTGCTGCTTCCCCCACCACCCCTTCAGATGCTTCTCGCCGCTCTGCTCATCGCCTTGCTCTGCCATTTCTCTTGAAACGTCTTCTCTGCACGGGGGAGAGTCTCCACAGCTACCGTACTGCCGATTGGCGCAGAATATATATACTATATTATAGCATCCTCTTACGCCATGAGCGGATCGAACTCATTCCTGTTCTAGGCACGACATGATTCGGGGGACTTTTCAGTCAAAGTGTCAGAATGAAAAAGGTATACTCATTCCCACCCTTCTCGAAGGTATCTTTTCCAAATCTTCCCCACAGTTTCCTAATTCGAAGTTTAATTTTCTTTGTGGTTTCGTAGAACTGAAAGAGAATTTTATGCGAAAACCTACCTCCAGTTTTCAGTAAGTTGTCAGATATAAATCAATGTCATGATATTCGCTTCCTGTCAGATTCACCTACTGAGGTCGATATTCAGGGGTGATTTCTACGTAATACACCGAACGCCAGGATAGAAAGAAATCTGTTATTTGGAACTACAATTATAATGATAATGTTTTAGCATTTATAAAAATTATATAAAAAAACTAATCACATTGTAGTTTTGACTGACTATTGTTATTATCTAATAAATTATAAATTGCGTTAACCAAATTACTTCAGTATTTCTTCAATAGGGAAAATTACGTCAATATTTTCCCTATATGAAACACTTCTTGAACCCATCAAGAAGTATAGTTGAAAAAATAATCGACCTCAGATGGTTAATGTTTTTATTTTCCTTAATTTTTTTTTTTTTCATTCATTTTTTTTTTTTTTTTTTTTTTTTTTTTTAATTTTTTTTTTTTTTTTTTTTTTAAGTTTAATCTAATAATTTTTTTTATTATTTATGTAATACAATTAATATTTTTATTTTTTTTTTATTTATTTTTTTTTTATTTTTTTTTTTTTTTTTTTTGTCTTTATTTTTTTTTTTTTTTTTTTTTTTTTTTTTTTTTTTTTTTTTTTTTTTTTTTTTTTTTTTTTTTTTTTTTTTTTTTTTTAATAATTTTTATTATTTTTTAATTTAATTTTATGTTTTTTTTTTTTTTTTTTTTTTTTTATTTTTTTTTTTTTTTTTTTTTTTTTATTTTTTTTTTTTATTTTTTAAGTTTTTTTTACTGTTTTTTAAAGAAATAAAATAAATATTATAATATTAATAATTTAACATGTGCAATTTTAACAAAATATTAGGCAGGATTTGCGATTTCCAATATCATGCCGCTATATTTTTTTAGGATTCTTGAAATAATTTTTAAATTAAAAAATAATGGGAAAAATATTTTTTTAAATATTAAACAGTTTAATCTAATACTTTACTTAAACTTCCAATATAAAATATGTGGAATATGTAATACACAACTTAATAGTTTAAAATAGTTAATATTCGGAATTCCGGCCCTGTATTCTTTATGAGTCAGATGAACCATAAAGCTACGATCACAATGACAGTAGAGCGGGTGAGCGGATTGTAAAGAGTAATAGGCAATATCAGCCTCACCAGGGCACGATCAAGGCAAAGTTGGGTCAAGGGCCTGGTAGTCTTTCGGCCTCCTCCTACCCTCCTTTGAAGGCAAAAAAAAATTAGCTTATAAAAGAGGATACAAACGAATATTTTTGGAGGAAAATTTATATTAATTTTTTTATGTTTACATACCTTTGTAGTACAGTCTAACGCCAAAAATCTGTATATCCTCAAGGATGTAAACTGTAACACTCGCAATTAAGTTTTTTTTATAAAAAATAAAATAAAATACCATAAGTAAGATTAACAAATAATAGCTATTCGTAGAATTTAAGACAAAATTAATAAGAGAAAAAAAGAATAAAATTCTTAAGCAAATAACAATTGCATCTAAGTTTCAGAAATACAGTAAAAAGTGCTAATATTTCTTAATAACTGGCTGAAATTTTAATTTATTACTAATTTATATTATAGAATATAAAAGATAAACGCTTTTTTCCTTTAATATTTTGTAAATTATTTTCTTAAAGATTCATATTATAAATGCTGAATGTAATGAACTGTTATTCCAGTATTATGTTCCTTTAATTACTGCAAACCATGAGTAAAAAAAGTGACTGGAGTGATGTAAATAAGTAAACTGGAGAGTGATTTAGATAAGTTATCAACATTTTAACTATTTTTTATTTAATTTCCGAATAAGGTTTCGTAAAATATTACTTGAAGAATTAACAAAAAACATGTTGAAATTTTGATAAATAATTTAAAATTTAATAATTAAGTGCCAAATTTTAGGGGCCCCCCAAAATTAGGGAGCCTAGGCCAGTCGGCCTCTGCTTTAATCAGGCCCTGATCCCCACCACATGATCGAAGATAACCAAAGCTAGTATCAGACCCAGGTCACCGTAAAAGATGCAATAAACACGAGAACAAAATAACTTCATTAAGAAGGTTAAGAAGACAAATTCGGTGATATTTACGAAAATCGTCGTGGTATGTACAAAATCAGGACACGGGCTGGATATTGCACATGCCTGGTTTAATTTATATTTCAAACGGAATAAATACCTTTAATGAAACACGCTAATTAAATAAGGCAGTTCCTTTTTCTCTAGACGTTTTGACTAAACGAATTCAAATTATCCTTTTTTGAACAACAACAACAACAAAAAAATCTTTTATACATCCTCCATGTATTCCCCTTGGGAATTGGGAAAAACAGTACGATATTACAAATGCATTAAATGCAATCATGAAGTTCCAAAAATTGCAGCATACATAAACCAGAATTTTCCAATACTTAAGTCATACGAGACAAGCAGTATTATTTAGTCGATATCTGTACAAAAGTCGATAGGAAGTAATACAAGACTAATTTTCCATAATGCTACTCTGATTAGAACGCAACGTGAAAATATGAATAATCATAAATACCTCAAGTGTGTAAATTACTGTTACCAAAAGACCACGGAAAAGCTTTAAAGTGTATAATTAAAAGTACTATTATTTGAAACAGATTTTAGGTTAGAATTATTAGAATCTAGAAAAAAGATCATATTAAAAAGCAGTGTATCTGAACTCATAACGAATTATTACTTCTCTATTTAAATTTAAAATAATCAACGAATACGTAGTGCGTTTTGTGAGTTTAATTCTTAGTATTGCGATGACGATCTTCCTAATAAAAGTGAATGTAGTGACAATATTTACATGTCTCAACATTACTTTTGTTATATGCTACCTATCTAAGAGACATTTACGTGGGCAAATGACAAAATGTAGTCTCCTGAATTACAGCATAATTAGTGTATGTAAAATTTAATAGATACATTTTCAAAAAGGAGCAGGATCTTATCAGCAAATTCAGATATTTTAAGACTTTTATATATTATTATAGAAATAAACCTTCGGGATCTTTTGATATCATCTACTTCAGTTAACATTGGAAGTTTAGGAGGATAAAAAATGGATCGCTGATTCCAATAATCTGTTAAAATGTCCTTTTATAGAAATATTTAAATAACAATGCAATCAAATTTCTCTAGATGCCTAAAGTTACTGAAAAGTTGTCATTGAAAAAATTTCCGATTTGTCTACCAAGAATTCATCCGAGAACACAGCAACCACTTTCAATGTTAATGAACCAATCTAAAGTTAGAGAATTGAGGGTTTAACAAGGAATTTATGTTTACCAAATATCATTCGTGCACGACAGCTGGTGCAAGATAGCAGTTTCTATGTTCTTCAAGAAAAGTTCCGTATCTAAGAACTGAGATTGTTAAACATCTGATTGACAAGACATTATTCTATTAAACAAGGTAAAAGGTGATTCTTTTACTTTAGGATACATATAATGTGGATAGTTTGATCTTACTGAATATTATAACATTTATAAGTTGCATGTGAAAACAACCTCCAAAATATTATTTTTCCATTATAGAAAAGGTATTTTTTAAATTTAATGTATAGGTATTAATTTTTTGTTATAATTTCGTATATAATTTCAAAGATGTCTTATGGAATTCATTTTCTATAACGGTAGATGCAATCTGTCCTAATGGACAGATAAATGAGATTGCTGTAAACTTTGGATCGCATGCTACAAGGAAACGAAACTTTCAGTATAAGTAGCCATTATATGGTATCACGATACTTACCTAGGGAAAAATCTTGACTCATAGAATTTATGCTTTCTGAAGCAATCGGTGAGTGCAAAAATACTTTGATGTTAACCAATCAAGGTCAGATTTCAAATCTGCAAGATCCGCTCATGGCTTAACCAGTGACTACACAAAAAAAAAGACATTCAAGACGCAAAGTCTTTCAATTGTTTTTCTTATCTTTTGTATAGTCTCGATTTTCCTCACTCTATTCAGATTCATCGACCATAAAATGTAGATACGAATTTCGCATCATCGTAGAATTTTGAAATACCTATTTTTCTCATCTTCCAGATTCTTCTTCTATTACAAGGAACTTGCGGCAAACTTTGCAGTCTACAATAGCCTTGAAATATATATATATATATACAAACACATATATATCACGGAAGTTACTATACGTAGTTGAATCTTCAGAAACAGCCCGTACAAAGTATCTCTCGAAAGTCATTAGCTATTTAATGATCTTTCAATGAAACTAAATAGGAAAAATCGATCAAAGTACACTAGTCAATAACTTCTAACTTTGAAATCACTTTACACAAGATATAGAAAAGGTACTGAGATTAGAAAGAAAGCTTGTTATAAAATTTAGGCGATCATAGGTAAGGTGTTCATTTGGCGAGATATATATTAACCAGACTCACGTGGAAAAAAATTATGAACCATTTGAGCAGATTGTTTATGAGTATTCTGCCACTTTTGATTTTAATATTTCGGACTGTCTGCGCTCATGGTATACCGTATTTAAATTATTTTAATCGTTGCTATCATTGAATAAAACATATAAAACTATTACCAGCGCATCAAATTAAATTCATGATGGCTGATTCAATGAATATAATTTAATTCAATCATCTAAATTATTGATCTAAATTATATTCATCAATGAATATAATTTAGTTTTCCAATTAGCATTTCTAATAAATCCCAAGGAAAAAATAGGGGAAAATTTTGTAATGCTCAAAGTAAGAATTATTTTATAAATATTTTCATCAAATAAAGAAGCGCTATACGTTTAACATTTAAGAAATCTTTTAGATGTATATATAATATGTGTATATATATATATATATATATGCGAAATTTCAGCTTATTCAGGTAATTGTAAAAGCTAAACTTTTTATCATCTATTTTAACACATTGTTGACCGGTCACGATGTAACTCGTGTTTTTATGGCCAAAAGTTGCTGACCGACCACGAGTAAACTCGTGATGCGTTTTTTTCTCATCGCTGTTGATTTTTCTGTTGGCGACCATACAGTGCAAGTGTCGGTCAGTATAACACAAAGTGTTTCTCTCGCTTATAAGACCCGCCAAATCTTTTGTTGTAAAAAATATTTAATAATTAGCAAGTGTGCCCATGCTTCGCTGAGGTAAACTTAACATATTACTTTTAAACGATTTTTTTTTCATAAATCTCAAAATTCGTCACAGTACATTTCGAGTCAATATTAAGTTTTATACTACTGTATTACTACTGTACGTTGATTAGCAACGTTAATAGATCTTGACATATTAAGTGGTAGACTAGGAAGCAGAGGTTTTGACAACAACAGTTCTAATTTTGGTGGTATTAATAAATGTTGTCCAAAATGAAGGAAATTTATGACAAACCACGTGGTTTTGCATGAAACAGAAACACACATTCATATTGACAACTATATGAATATAAAGATAACTATATAAAATGATAGGTTTTTATTTGTCCACGAGAGTCACTGAAATTTGTATTTTTTGTTGTTAGAATATTGTCGATAAATATTTCATTGTAACGTAAAAATTAACCAAGAATTAAATTTAAAATTAGTTTTTATATAAAAATGCTATAATTTGTGTCACATAGAAATGAATGTGAATCACTTTATATCTAAATTCGAAATACTACGCAGATGATGTTTAAATAATATAAAATAAGAAATGAATAAATGAGATATTTAAAGTAATAACGTCATAATGATAAAAAAAAATATCATGTTCACCATTTTCACCTATTTATTATGTGATAAATTGAAAATTTTAATCTCCTGCTTTTAACCGAGGAAAAGTGTGCTTAAAACAATTACATCGGATTAACGGAATGACGTTACATTGCTAGAAATACTGCTTCTTTCACTTTATGATGCGATAAATTAAAACGTTAATCGTTTGAGTTTAACCGTGGAAAATAATGCTTGGAATAACGACATGAAACGCTCGATAAAGGGGGAAGGAATAGATTTCGAACGTTAAAAACTTACAAAAACCTTCCTAGGTATATACTTAATAATTTCCCAAATTTTCACGGGGATTGGATGTATGGTTTTTGAGTCTATCGAGTACAGACAGACACAAATTATTTTTTATATACAGCGATTAAAAAAATTTAAAAATACGATGACGGAACTTAATGAAGAATCTTTCAATGAATTATACGCGGATGCTTTATCTGATTGTCCGAGTGGTTATGAATCAAATTGTGCTAATAGCCGGTGAAATGAGATAAATTTTCAGTACAATTGCCGGTCAACAGTGTGTTAATGTAAATTAAAGAAACTCCAAGTGGCATATATATATAATTGCGGGGAAAATGGTGAAATATTTTTACGAGTATTCTCGATAAATATCGCCATTTTGTGCCTGATTGAAGTTATTATTTTTCCAACGTTGTGACAGAAAATGCGCATAATGCTTAGTTTTAAGTTAACACGTTTCATTTGTAATGTTGGTAATAATATATCTTTCGCAGTATGAACTAGCCTTGCCTATGTACCCCTTAGTTTAAAAATATATACGATTTAAAACAGATATTTAAAGCCGTTCATTTTCCAATTTGGGTTAGAGACTGTTATCTGAGCGAAATGAAAGTACATAAATGTAATTTAATCACAGCTCTTAATACGCAAGTTGACCACTTTAAATTTTTAAAGTATGCTGAGAGTAAATTGTTATGGATTCGGGAATTTGGAAGTAAAGCAAATCGGTAGGCTCTGAACGGTTTAAATATTTATATTTTCCTTTTAATATTTCATATTTACTCTTTATAGACAAAAGGAATTGAATATATATCTGTAAGTAATATTTTTAACTAAAGATTAGTTAAGATTAGGATTAAAAACAGATCTGCTTAATGTATAAGATGCAATATGATGATGAAATATTTCTAATAAAATAAGGCACAGTAGAATTTTTTTTTTGTTAATTGGTTTCTTTAACATGTTGCTTTCTTTAAAATCACAGTCATGAATTAAGCAAGAAATTTATTGGGGTTATTAATTAATAAAACGTCTTAGGATTCGATTTAAGGCATAAATTGTCTTTTTTGAATAAAGAAATAGAATTTCTTTTGTCTTCAACTGATAGTTTTCGCAGATGTATTATGCAGTTTAAATACCTAAGACGTTCATAGGAGTTAGGTAAACTCTTAATTTCATAATGAGACATTTTCCCACCCTCTATGTTTTGAAGAGTTTTAAAACAATCTTTCTTTTTCAAAAGTGAATTTTGAATTAATTTCTCAACTTGTACTTAAGTTAAATTCTAATAAAATAAGGCACAGTAGAATTTTTCGTTAATTGGTTTATTCAACATGTTGTTTTCTTTAAAATCATAGTCATAAATTAAGGAAGTAATTTATTGCGGTTATTAATTAATAAAACGTCTTAGACTTCAATTTAAGGCATAAATTGTGCTTTTTGAATAAAAAAAATTAGAATTTTCGTCTTTAACTGATAGTTTTCTCAGATATATTATGTAGTTTAAATACCTAGGACGTTCATACGAGTTAGGTGAACTC
This sequence comes from Pardosa pseudoannulata, assembly GCA_032207245.1. Lineage (NCBI taxonomy): Eukaryota > Metazoa > Arthropoda > Arachnida > Araneae > Lycosidae > Pardosa > Pardosa pseudoannulata. The sequence continues at coordinate 88,297,777 of CM063501.1, forward strand.
TTAATTTCATAATGAGGCATTTTTCCACCCTGTTATAAAACCTGAAGAGTTTTAAAACAATCTTTCTTTTTCAAAAGCAAATTTTGAATTGATATCTAAACTTGTACTTAAGTTATATATTTTTAATAATATATCTGATACGAAAAGATCTATGCTTCTAAATTTCTCATTTTAAAATTTGATGTTAATATATCTGTCATTTGTGTGTTTTTCTGAAAGATACTTTTATTTACAAAAGTAAAATTCTAGACGAATGATTAGAAAAGTCGTATACTCGTTGTAAAAAAAGGGTACAAAAATATTTACTTTGAAGTTAATATGTTTAATAATAAATTATATATATATCTTTAAATCTGGTGAGGAAAATTATTTGACTCACAATAATTTTTTAGATGAAATATTGTACAAAGTATAGTACGTTATAAGCATTCAGCTTAATTGTTAAGAGTATAATACATAAAGCTTTTTATTATCTGATCAACAATGACATATGCAAACTATAAGTTCTTTCCGTAATGTACAAAACATAATTTATGACTGTCTCTCCAACCTTTTTTTTAAACTATTTCTGAAATACATTTATTACATATATAATAAATCCATTTGATCAATTTATACATATATTTTCTATCTCAATAAGTTTGTGTGCAAAACCAGTTTTAGAAGTAGAACTTATTCGTACTGTCTTTATTGCTTGACTTTGAAACATGCAGATGTGTGTAAAAGCTTATAATTGTTGTTAAAATTTCTATTCTAACAAAAATCAAGGTAAAAATGTTTAAATTGTGGTGATAATTTGTTAATATGTATATATTTAACCATTCCACTGATTGATTTGTAAAGGGTACACTGCCATTTTTCTTGTTAAAGATACTTTTAAATTATGGATTATACCCTGAAATTTTTATTCAAGTTGCCAAATTATTTAGAACCTATTTGTAGAGTATGTTGTATTTTTCAATGATTCAAAGCTGGTGTAAAGTTCTTTAGTGCTTTGATAATTTTTAAAAATTTTATTGTAACATGTGTAAAATGTTTTGTGTGTGAAGTTCATTTACCAACTTTATCCCTTTATCTGAATCTAGTGATTACTTTGAACAAGTTATTTATATGTGTATTATGATGACGATTTGTGGATATATTAGCATACTTATTGAACTGTTTAACAGGATAGATGGACTTTACATATTTCAGGTATGTTTAATTATGTAAAGTTTTAAAACAAGTGTTCAAAATGCTTCAAACTCAAATGAGCAGATTAACAAATCCATAAGTAGAAGTAGTAGTTAAATTTAAAACAGTGGTACTAACAGCAAAAAAATTTGATTTTCTATAACTTGTATTAGGGTATTGATTTTCAGCGTGAACTTTTGTAACGGTAAAGTGTGATTAACGAAAACCTCTGTTTCCTGGATATATTTTTTAACATAAGTTGCTTATTCCAATTGTTACGGAACTCATTTTACCCCAGTTTTAATAAAAGAAATTTTAAAAGTAAATCACCAGACGATATTCTATTGTTGGCCATTATGATAGTGTCAATTCCTCAAGTGACTAAATTGAAAATAATATCTACTCCCTTGAAATAATTAAGTGGTAAGCATTATTTCAAAATGTTTCCTTCTAAAATTTAATTTCGTATATAATGTGAGAGTATATCTTTCAAAAATAAAATATGAAATTCTAAACATATTTGATTTTTAAAAACTGCGCTATTCATAATTTGACAGATTAAGTTTTGAATCTAAAAATTGCTTTTAAAATTTAAATATCACGATATTTTTTTAATAGAATATTTATGAAAATGAGTAACATAAACAAATTAACTGTCTCCAATAAACGTTTGAAGGCTGTATCTGAAATAGAAATTAAATCTTACGATCTGTGAGGTAATGTATTCCTGAAAACTATTTGTGATTTGTATTTTTTATTAAACTATATGCTTGATATAAGTAATTAATAAATTATACTTAAGTATAAAAGGATTGGATCTTCCTAAAATGTGTTTAATAAACTATATTAATTTTCGAATGTATAAATGTATAGCTACAAGGTTTAAATTATTCTAAAATTTATAAACCCTCTTGTTTTTTATGTAGATGTTTTAAAACTTTACACAGTTTATTATACGTTATATTTCCTCTTAAAATTAGGTTTTTTAATAACTCAGTTTATTAAAGATTCATATTCGTAATATGAAAGAGCATTACATTGAAGAAACAGTGAAGTTTAAGATAAGTGACCCCATATAGTAAACAGTTTGATGTTCACTTTAAATCAGCACTACATTCGTTATCTTAAGCTAGGATTGGATTTGAATACTTATAAATTTAAATGCAGTTTCCATTTCTCTTAGTTCCCATTTACAAAGTGCTAGGACATTCGAGAACACACTTAACAAAGTCGGCGAAAGCAACTTAATCGCTTCATAGTTCAAAAACCGAATCTCTTCGATTCATTCTTGTACCATACTATTTATTCTAATTATTTATCTAAAAATAATAGGAGTAAAAAATTGTGATATTTTATATTTACTTATAGTACTAAATGAATTTCAATGCCTTATACACTTGATGTTCTTCGAATGGTTCTGTGTGCGAAACTTGCAGAGTTCAAGTGGTTTATCAGTCAAAAGTTTCGCACGCAGGTATCCACTTTCAAAGCTAAGAGAGTATTGTAGATAAAAACCTTTTTTATTACTACACAGGAATAAAGTTTTCTGAAATCATAACCTGCTTCTTGTGTTCATTCAAAAGTTTCAACATTGATGATATCCACATGCACAGTTGTGTCTTCAGGATTGTTAGTTTTCTAAGTATTATTAAACAATACGGTAAGTGTAATTTATTTTTCTTTTTAATTTAGAAACGAGAAAACAAAGTCAATAACACTAGAAGAAAAAGAAGTAGTAGATAAAAATGCTAGTAAAGGATATCAGGTTTAGAAAGAACAAAATATTAAGGATATTTAACAGTAAGTATAGGTACTATTTTTAATAGAACCATTCAGTTATTAGCCTTTGCTGATGGTATTGATGTCATTGGCAGAACAAAACAAGCAGTAATTGAAGCTTTTGTCTCCCTCGAGGAGTCTGCAAGAGGAATGGGTCTCACTATTAACCAAGAGCAAACAAAATTTTTAACTGCTGCAACAGAGAAATTATAACTTATCTCCTTTAAAAATGAATGATTTTATTTTTGAAAGTGTACAACAGTTTAAGTATCTTGAAACAGTCATCAGTAATAATAATCATATAAAACTTGAAGTAAACAGCAGGCGGGAAAGTGTTTTTATGGGTCGAGAAATCATTTCAAATCCAAATGTATTAATGTTAAAACAAAAATTAATTTATATAAAACCTTAATCAGACCTATTGTTCTGTATGGCAGCGAGTGCTGGCCATTAAATAAATATGAAAAAGATAAACTATTGATTTTTGAGAGAAAAATACGGATAAACAAAATGATGCCTTTAGAATTCAATATAATTATGAAATATACAATAGATTTAAAGAATCAGATATTTTAAAAGTTATTAAGGCCAGCCGCAATAGATGGCTGGGACACCTTTCTAGATATGAAGATTCTAACCCAACTAAACTAGTGACCTTCTCAAAAATTGAAGGCAAGCTAAAAAGAGAAAGAACCCCGCCCCCACCAGGTGGATAGATTCTGTAGAGAGGGATTTAAGAGAACTATGAGTCCATCATTGGCGATCTATTGTCTTTGATAATCAGGTGCAGGAAGCTCGTGGAGACGGACTTGGCCTGTAACAGCCTGTAGTGCTGACGAAGAACAGTAAGTATTCGATTGTTACTCATCTAAAGCTTCCGCCCAAATTTTAAACTCTATAGATACACAACTATTCAGAGTAAATGTAATATTTCAAGTTTTGCGGATAGAAATTACTCCAAACTCTATATGAAAAAAGTTTGAAAAACACTACTATACTAGATGGGGATATTTAATAGTTATATATAGGGATGCAACGGGTGTCAATTGGGCCGGATATCCGGTTGGACGTCAGTACGTTTCGCCCTTTTCTTTTTAAATTTATTTTAAATAAATCAGCTTTATGTACTTTATTTTTGCAACCAAATTGTATTTTTCTCACCTTTTATATTTTTTAATTAGTCAACTATTTGTACAATAATTTATTTTAATTGTTTTCTTTATTAAAGTTTCAGTACTCAATATCAATTCGACATTATTTAATTAGAAAAATCAAATCTGAATAAAAGCATTTTTAATAGTTCTTCACCTTCCTTCTTTAATGGCTTTTATGTTTGTATATGAAAAATTTCAAGAACATATTCCCACTTTTTTTTAGTAAATTGTCTGTATTGTTCTATCCTCCAAAAGAGTAAGATGTGTTCTCAGATGCAAGAACACAATTTTGCAGATAGACTGCAAAAAGAAAGGTTTATAAATTTCCTTATAAAAAATCCTAAATAAACCTAATTTTTTTTCTATAATTTTTTTATTAACATAATGTTCCAAAATACTTGTACGCATTGTTTAACATTTTTTTTGTTACATTTATATTATTACTCAGTGTATAATTTCTAGCGGGATCTACTGTCGGATAATTGTAATATCCGGCTATTGCCAATTATCCGGTATGTTGGCCGGATAACCGTTGCATCCCTAGTTATATACACACTCCCACTCCTAGTCCTGACTTATCGTGGTGGAGCGAACGAAGTACGTCGGGAGAGTTTCACCTTGGAGTAAAGGCGATTCTATGATGCCCAGCTAATGCTGACTGGGGCACGTAAAATAGGTTAGTGGTCACAATGTCATCCACGTTCTCAATCATATATCTTTGAGGGTGGCAGGTCCAGTCTATGGGTCTTTTGCTTGGTCCATGCATCAAAATGACGAGGACCCACTTGAGCATCATTCGTACTTTTACCCTTGTGGTTGCTCGTTATGCACGAAAGGCGCATCCCTTTGGCTTAAAACGAATTGCCTCAATCGCAGGGTTGTATCGATTTTAACTATGGGGGTTTAGACGAGTGGTTTTAACCGACCTGGTCAATATCACTTTTCAATATATTTAATACGAATCGAACAAGTTTACTAGCATATGATAAAGGCAAGTTACATTTGTTGAAAATGTCATTACATCAAGATACAAAAAAATGTTTTACTTATTTTTTTATACAAGCTGTTTTGTATGTAATTTATGTTCAATTCAAAAAATGGTTCAAGTAACAAATTTTGCAGTTGTCTCTAAATTTAAACCATTTCGTAATTTATTTTGGATTACTCCAAACTTTGAAACAATTTTAATTGTAAAATGTTATGTTTTTGTTTTAATTTTTAAAATTTATTTTTTAACTGTAGCTTATGTTTTTTTACTGCAACTTGATTACATTTAACTGCACTAAGATTTTTATTCCTTATTAAAAGTCACTTCTAATTACAAAAGATATTATATATTAAAATTAATCATATTTAAACTTATTTTTAACAATTCTGACTACTTTTGACCGGTTAAAATTACAATCTTGCTCGATCGTGCTTTGTTTACCAATTGGCATAAGTAAACAGCAACAACCACCACCAGCTAATGGAGACATTTCCCCACCCTCTATGTTTTGAAGAGTTTTAAAACAATCTTTCTTTTTCAAAAGTGAATTTTGAATTTATTTCTCAACTTGTACTTCAGTTAAATTCTAATAAAATAAGGCACAGTAGAATTTTTTGTTAATAGGTTTATACAACATGTTGTTTTCTTTAAAATCATAGTCATGAATTAAGGAAGTAATTTATTGGGGTTATTAATGAATAAAACGTCTTAGGGTTCGATTTAAGGCATAAATTGTGCTTTTTAAATAAAAAAAAAAATTAGAATTTTCGTGTTTAACTGATAGTTTTCTCAGATATATTATGTACTTTAAATACCTAGGACGTTCATACGAGTTAGGTGAAATTCTTAATTTCATAATGAGGCATTTTTCCACCCTGTTATAAAACCTGAAGAGTTTTAAAACAATCTTTCTTTTTCAAAAGTAAATTTTGAATTGATATCTAAACTTGTACTTAAGTTATATATTTTTAATAATATATCTGATACGAAAAGATCTATGCTTCTAAATTTCTCATTTTAAAATTTGATGTTAATATCTGTCATTTGTATGTTTTTCTTTATGATATTTTTATTTACAAAAGCAAGATTCTAGACGAATGACGTCAGGCAGCCCGAAGTCAGTCTTCTCACTCTAATGCCCCAGGCTTTTTGCCCAACTGAAGCTGCTCCTTTTCCTTCACCACGACTCCTCCTAACGAGGTACTTTGGGATCCGCTATTGCTTTTGAACTTTTTGTAGATTTTTGGATTTATGCTAGACAATCTGGGATTAGTAACAACAACATATGTGCAGGAACACACTCTTATTTCACAACCTTTCACTGTAGTTAGAATTAAAGTAACACTGATGCATGGTGTTTTTTTCATTAATCAAAATATCAACAATCTGTTCTTTAAAATATTTTATTTGTTCCAAATAGTTTTACATAAATAGTACTCTTAAAGAGCTGCACCATCAAAAATATTTTATAATTTATTAATTTTAACATTTCTCTACTCTGAAATTTAAACCGACAATCAGTGTCTTAAAATGAGTTACACGTACAACATAATTTTAAGTTACACTTCCAATACTTGCGTAAAAAAATTTCTTTAGCGCGTAAAGGGACAATTAAGTTTTCTATCTAGTAGTATAGAGAAAACGAAAGAACTTTCACATAATTTTTAAAACACAAAAATATACTTTGAACATGGGACAATCTACCGTTTAAAAACAATTTGATAAAAATATCTAAAACTTTACCTCGTTCGCAGTCACCCCCGGTAATTCCATCAATTAAAATCCACTTTAGACTAGACTATTCACATTTCTAATACGTTATATTTTTAGCTTTTAAAAGCATCACCTTCAAGATTCTACTTGTGATTCGGATCAATGCGATGCATCTAAGGAAACTTTGATTCGGATACACAGTTCAGGCAAAAAATAAGTAAGGAAGGACAAACACGTCTCTAGACAACTAAACGTCTAATAAGTTACACATCGGCTGCTTCATACATCAATCTGACACAGAAATCTACATATCAGTTCCATCTTCACCTATAGAAAATAAAGAAATAAATAAGTTGGACAACGGATAAGTTACATAATCTAAAAAATGTAAGCAATTAACACATTGTGTTTGGGTACATTTAGCAGCGGAATTGTACTCGGGAGCGGGCGTTTTCCGCGTAAATTTAGTTATTCAGTTAAATCTCAATAAATCAAAAGTTTAGTTTTTTTAACCATCTTTTCGTATTTTATATTGATATATAGAAATAAGAATTTTGTAAACAAAGAATATATTTTTTAGTGGATAAATTTACACTCATGTCCATAAATTAAGGATAATTCAGAATCACACAGAAATTGAGCTCTAAAATAAAAATTTCACCTGTAGAATTATCACACACATCTTGAAGAAGAATATGCAAATTGCAGGAAACCACCAGATGGCGCAGATAGTACGTCACAATGACAAGAGTGTATGAAAGGGGTATATAAGAAATGATAGCAAAGAAGTAAAATTGTTCACAAGCACCTTAAAAGCCTTTCAGTGCAATAACCGCATAGTTATGGCACAAAGGAAGCATTTGGATGATTTTTTACGTGGTAGAATTATCGGACGACTGGAATGTGGACGTACCCAGCTGGAATTATCCGAGGAACTTCGAATCGCCCAGAGTGTCATCTCCAGGCTTTGGCAACGATTCAAACATGATGGTAATGTGAGTAGATGTTACAGCACAGGTCGCCCCCGAGTTACTATGCCGAATGATGACCGGTATTTGGCAGTTACTGCCAAAAGAAACAGACGGAGCACAGCATCAGACCTGTCTCGTCAGTTCTATTCAGCTACCGGTACGACAGTTTCAAGGCAGATCGTGTACAGACACTTAGGGAACATTGGTCTATATCAGCGGTCGGGGAACCGGGGTAAATTACCCCAAATGGGGTAAAAATGAAATTTTTGAGGGTAAAAATAAAACTTTTTTGTGTAAAAAGTATATATTTTTAATTTGCTATTTTATAAACTTGTTAGTATTTTTTTCAACTTAAACAATTTAGCGACATATGCAGGCCACGCCATCTCATTACCCACCACACTAAAGTGTTCTCGCCATCTCACTACCTATCACTAAAGTGTTCTTGAAATCTCCCTACCCACCACTTAAGTGTTCTCTTTGAGCAATAAAGCACATTTTATTTTACTTTAAATTGAGTACAAATAAAGTGACAAGTCTGAGAGCGAGTTTTTATTAGTTAGTTGATGATTTAAAAATTATTTTCAATTATTCTTTTTTTTAATTTTTTCAATTCTAACTATTGTTTGTTTTTCTTTTATTATTATTATTATTATTTGTTACAATACCGTTATGGATTACTAGGTATTACATTGATAAATTGAATAAATGAAGTTTAAATAAAATTTTTAGTTGTTTTCTTTCTAAAATTATCATGGGAGGCAGGGGTTATAATATAAATCGTTTTTTTTTTCTCTCTCTCTCTCTTCGCCATGGGGTAATATCAACTTACACAAAAATATTTTGGGGTAATGATTAAAAAAGTTCCCCGACCAATGGTCTATATGCTCGTAGGCCTGTCAGATGTGTTTCCCTTACCGCAACTCACTGTCGCCTGCGATTATGCTGGGCTAGAGAGCATGCATTGTGGACACCGCAACAGTGGTCTTGTGTGATGTTTTACGACGAGTCCAGGTTCAGTTTACATTCTGATTCTCGCCGGACTTTCATATGGAGAGCGCCAGGTACCCGTTACCATTAAGAGAACACCATTGAACGACACCGTTACGGTGGTGCAGGATGGCTCGTTTGGGGAGAAATTATTCTTGGTTACAGAACTGACCTGCATGTTCAGAGTGTAACGACGACAGGCCACATCTATCGGGATGTCATTCTGGAACAACATGTACGTTTGTTTCGGGGCGCCATGGGTCCTGAATTTCTGTATATGGATGACAACGCCCGACCTTACCGTGCAAACATTGTAGACGAATGCCTTCAATCGGAGGATATCACCCGTATGGATTGGCCAGCATACTCACCGGACTTGAATCCAATAGAGCATGTGTGGGACATGCTTGGCCGACGAATTGCAGCCCGTCAACCCCCTCCCAACTGTCTATCGGAACTTCGGAGGTCATTGCTTGATGAGTGGTGTAATTTTCCCCAAGATCAGATTGATAATCTGATACTCAGCATGCGTAGGCGTTGTAACGCTTGTATTGCATCGTCCGGGAGACATACTCCGTATTAACCATCATACTAACCATGTTATACTGTTTTCTGTAAATAGGTTCTTTTTTTAAATTTGCTCCAAGGAGTAAAAATCGCAATTTTTATTAATTATGCCAAACATATAGTATCGTTTTCGCTCTTTACCTTTTGTTTAATAAATATACTTTACAAATAAGTCAAATTTGCTTTGCTTTTGTCTCTTTCATTGCCTGAACTTCCTTATCTTTAATTTATGGACATGAGTGTATAATAGTATCGTAAATATGAAAAATCAAATAGAAATAGTAGTATATAGTTTTAAGTTTTTCCCGTTCTGTAGTTCCGCATCGACTGGTGTAAAAACTAGTTTTTATTCTTCTAAATTTTTCCAGGATCTATGTAGTAGACAAGAACATTCGGCTTCGTTTTCCTGTCTATACCGTTATTTTTGTACCCACAAAGAAACCATGTTGTTTCACTAACCCGTACTAGTACGTGACCCGCGACCAAGTATCAATCTTCAGAAAACTTACTAGTACGTGTCCCGCATACAATGTGTTAAATAGTGTTCAGCTGTTTTGGGGATTCATTTAATGCATTCATCTCTCGTCTAAAATATAAAACTTTCTTTTTAACATATTAAAAGGAGGGGGAGGGGGCTGGATGAACGGATAGGTCACAGCCTCTCGGCATTGTAGACTGCAGATTCGAATTCTCCTTATAAATTAAAACCGATTACGAATAATAATATATAAGTTACAGTCAGACTACTCCTTGGCCGAACGACGGCCAAATGTTAGAGTGCTGTTTCGAATCCCGCTGGATGTTCGTAGCTTATTGGAATCGGCTTTAAGGGGCAGTAGTGTCGATCTCATTAGCCTTCCTTTAGCAAAACAGACAGTAGTGTTGGCCGAACGTGGGCTCAGTATAATAGCTAGTTAACTGTCTTAAAAAAAAGAGCGTTACTGTATGTGAAGATTTACAAATGATGTTAACGAGACCGAATTTTTTTTTATTTTCCTAAAACTGCGACCAGTAATTAATTTTGCATTTCTTACCACAGGGATAATTTTGGAGTGTCTACTTCGTTGTATGTTTTAATGTTGTATGCATTGTGTATTCAGCTCAATTTAATATCTGGAGTATTAGAAGTTAAATAATTCAGTGATATTGGCAGGAGGAAGTGTCGTGGCACTAACTAGTAGCAGTTCTCTGGTGCCACGACAAAAATCCACGGTATTTATTTATTAGAAATGTAGGATACATTAAGATACTGGCTTCAGTTGACTCATGAGATGAAAAATATATATAAAAGATATTGGAACCAGACATTAACACTGTACCGAGGTACTTCCCCACGATGATCTGCACAGCTGTGGGAGAAATTTCCTAGAGGAATTTAGGACTTTGATTGTTCACGTCGAGTGTAGGGACCCCGACAGAGATGGTATAGTAACGATCAAGCTCGCACAGAGATGTAACCGAGAATTATGGGGTCAGGGGCTAAAAAATGTCAGCTTGCATAAAAGGGGCTATTTTAATGAGCCCACCTGCACTCCCGAAGGGGGTGCAGATGTGGGAAAATTTCACCAAACAAGCTATTGGCAAAGAGGAAAAAGGGGCGTTAAAACTGAGGTGAAGAGTTGGGAAACAAGAGTTAAGAAAAGGAGTTGAAGTCGGGATTCAAGAGTAGCTGGACATCGAAATCCCAAGCCCGGCTCGCCAGCACCGACTCGTCCAGTGCGCCCAAATGCCCGGACAGACACACCGCATGAGGAAAGTCCTTGCCTGCTCCCCTGTGCTTGTACTGGGGGTAAAAAATATTCACAACGGTCATTTAGGCCTCTGTTAATAATTTAACATTGTGATTAAGGAATAACGCATAACTAAAGAGTTGCTAGTTATGTTATATGATAATCCATTATATAAATTTGTAAATAGTTTACAAAATAAATGTCTTAATATAAGGTATCGCATTTTTACTGTGTTACTGTTCGTTTACAAAGGGCCACCTTTGTAAACACTGGTATTAATGTTGTAAGTACATTACAACAAACACTTTTTTTTTTTTAAATTTTCGCAATACTGCTTCCAGTAACTAATTTTGCATTTTTTTTATCAATTTTGTGATTACTTTTTGTTTTTAATAAAATAATTTTACTACATTTGATTGGGAATTTTTATTAGTTTTTACTTTGTAATTCTTAATAGACAATTAGGAAAATAATATGCAACAATATTTTAATGTTTCATATAATTAACTATTATGGAAAAGGTGGGCATTCGAATATTTCTTTTCATTTAAAAGGGGCGGTGGGTCCAGAAAGGTTGGGAACCTCTAGATAGAAGAAACGGTGTCATTGTAATGTAAAACTATCTGAGAGATCCTCAACTACGACTATTTAAGGTTCCTTCTACGGCATCCGAAATTTATTCCTTTTCTTCCATGTGACAAGATTAGAATAATACATTTTAATTTTAGTTTAGCCATCCGGATACTAAAAGACCGGATACGAAAAGTTTTTTTTTAAATCATCTGCCTCTTACAGCCATTTCTGAAAACTTATTTAGCAATCTCGGAAGGGACTTGTTAAGTCGCAAAAAAAATATTCGATTATTTTCGAACCAGGTGCCTAGCGCCTTCTAGGGGTTTTTTCTTCTTACGACCCATATAATATCAGAGTAACTTTATCTTAAATTACCTTAAGACTCTTGGTTTTATACGACAAAAGTAGCTATGTCAAAATTCCAAACTTAATTCATTTTCTCTTGTCTATTTGTTTTTTTTTCCTATTATTAGGATTAATATTTCATGCATAATTTTCTAAACATTTCCGTGTTCTTATACAATTAGTCAATTCTTTCGTTCATTTGAACCTGATATCAAGCTCCCAATTTAAATTTTAAAAAGTTTAATTTTTAAGAGATTTTCCTCAAAGATCCATGGCAGGGGCGGGATTCGAACAGACTGCGGTAAGATATTTTCTCAGCCACTGTCTTTTCTATTATTAGTTTATATACTACCAACAATAAATAACTGAATTTTAATCACTTATTTCTTTCTATCGGACTTTATTTTGTTCCAACTTTCCACCTTTATAAACTTTAAATAAATAATTCTCTACTACAATTTTATAAATTTTTTTCATCTCATGAGTCATTTAAAACCAATATCTCAATGTGTCGTAACAAATTACTACCGTGGATTTTTGTCGTGGCACCAAAGAACTGCTACTAGTTACTGCCACACCACTACTTCAATTTGACGTAAAAAATTAAATCAAAATGGAGGGGTAGTATGCTTGGAATCTTGAAAGATAGATAGCTAAACTAAGCTTAAAAAGTATCATTCTAATCTCGTCACATGGAAGAAAAGGAATAAATTTCGGATGCCGTAGAAGAAACCTTAAATATTCGTAGTTGAGGATCTCTCAGGTGGTTTTACATTACAATGACACTTTCTTCTATCTAGAGGTTCCCAACTTTTCTGGAACCACCGCCTCTTTTAAAAGAAAAGAAATATTCGAACGCCCACCCTTCCCATAATAGTTAAACATATGAAACATTAAAATATTGTTGTATATTATTTTCCCTATCTATCTATTAAGAATTACAAAGTAAAAATTAATAAAAAAAACCAATCAAATGTAGTAAAAATTATATTATTAAAAACAAAAAATAATCACAAAATTGATAAGATATGCAAAATTAATTACTGGTCGCAGTTTTGCGAAAATTAAAAAAATTGCTTATGTCTGGTTTCAATATCTTTTATACATTTTATACATTTTTTCATCTCAGGAGTCAACTGAAACCAGTATCTTAATGTGTCCTACATTTCTAACAAAGAAGTACTACCGTGGATTTTTGTCGAGGTACCAAAGAACTGCTGCTGTTTGGTGCCACGACAATACTTTCTGTCAATATCACTGAATTATTTAAGTTCTAATACTCCAATTATAAAATTGAACTGAATACACAATGCATAACAACATTAAAGCATACAACATGATTTTGTAAATTAAAATACAACGAAGTAAACACTCCAAAATTATCCCTTAGGTAAAAAATTTCATACAAAAAATAGGATAAAATCGATATCATTTAACATGTTTCATCATCAACTTATAAAACAAAGAAAAATGACTCATTTATGCGTATCTATTACGGGTTTAACCTCTTGACTTACAAGTAAAACGGATTCTGATGTGTCCGAAAAATACTGTTTATTTCTGGCTTATCTGAATAAATTTTGAGTTTTGAGCAAGTTATGAAAGAACGTTTAATTTTGAACTTTACATTGCTATATAACATTTAATGAGATTTATATATGATATAATGTACAACAATTAAGTAACAGCATGAAATTATGATTTAATATAATGCTGCATAAAGTTTATCGGAGACCCCAAAGTCTACTTTGGCACATGAGATGACTGACGTCTCCCAGACATCATTGTATGTCAAAGGGTTAATAATGAAAAAAGATATAAAGTTACTAATGACATGTTTCTACCTTTCCCTATTCTTTTATACATTAATATTTCTCGCATCATTTATTACTCATTTCTGTTTCCTTATACAATTAATCGATCCTCTCGCTCACCTGAACTTGATATAAAGCTCCTAATTTAGCTTTTAAAATTTTTAAATAATTTTTTATTGAAGGTACATCTAAGGATTTATTCTATTTTGTCCCCGTATACACGATTTTACTCACTATACGTACAACATCAGCAGTCCTCTCCACCCACTCTTACTGCAATTCTAATGAAATCCACGGTAACGAAATCGTGGCAAATTTCCATTCCGGAAAAACGAAGATAATAAACCTAGACACTTCATTTGTTATAAGCAGAATCCATCCCAGTTCACGAAAATTAGCTCTCGCGCCTCATTTTTTATGAATGCGTTGGCACGAATGGAGGGACACGCCTAAACCCTACACATTTGGTACAAAGCTGTTTCGTATTCGAAATGATGTCTTTTCTTTAGATTCCCTCCTTTCTCTTTACTTCGGGGTTAAACTTTTCAGTCTCTTATATAAAAGTTTTTTTTAATTGTATACATTTTTGTACTTAAAAAATATTCTATATTTTTCAGATGAAATTTTATTTAGCGTAATCGCATAAAGTGAAAATGAAAGGAGTCTCATATAATACTTCAATGTCTTACACGGAAGGGGCGTGTATTAATCTACATATAGAAAAATTATGGCAAATATGCATAGCACTTTTGTAAAACTTTTGCATTTACAAAAAAATTATTCACACTGTTAAAGATTGTATTTAAAAAAATATTATTCCTAGTAAATAGACAAATATCAAGCACAATGCTTTGCTTTTGTATCCAAGTTCAAAAGTGAGACATCAGCTTTTGAATCTTTGCTGTCAACTATTAATCAAATGTGGGCCGAACGATGGTCAAATGGGTAGGACACTGATCTTTGGTACCGGAGTTCGTAGGTTAACGAATTCTGCTATTTCTTGGAAATTCATAACCGTTCAGAATCGGATTTAAGCTGCAGGTCCCGGTCTCATTAACGCTCGTGTAGCAAAACAGTGGAACGTAGCGCTCCAAACCAATCAAATGTGAAGTCACGTATGAGAATAATATATATTAAAAAAATATTTCAGTAGCTCCTAAAAATTTTTATGTTACGGAACATTCTTTTGAGCAAATTTCTTTAAAGAAACATTTACTTAACTGATGACAAGTTTAAGTACTTCATAATAATTTATTGGTATTTAGTAGTTATAATTTAAAATCACTACTTCTACTATATTACAATGTTTACTAATGACACCTTTGAGAAAGAAAAAAATTATAAATAATTTGAATAGGAATCTTGTGACTGTAGTTTCTAACACATTTCTTTTAAGTTTGGCAGGTTTTTTTTTTAGCTTCCATATTCTTTAATGTGGAAAAACCTAGTTCACAAAAATATGAAGTTGATAGCATATGCATTTTTATGGGTTTTTTTTCATATCGGTGGAGATTCTGGTTAGACGGATATCCAGAATTTAACAAGATTCTTTTTAATCTGTTCGATATTTATGTGAGGTCAGATGAAAAGGAGATAAGGCCCTCTCTCTCCTCTTAGGGCCGATCTCACCAAAGTCATTTAACGGCTAACTACGATTAACCATGGCGCCAACCAATGAGGGAGCGCAATTCTCCATTTTAACCGAGATAAATCGAGATTAGCTTTAAACGACTTTGGTGGGATCGGCCCTTAGACATTCAATTCAGAACTATCATAAAATTATTTTGAAATAATTGGATTACTGTAGTTTAAAAACAAATATATCGTGAACGGAAGCTTATCCCGCGCGATTGATTCTAATAACTTTCGTTTATTGTCGATTTCCTAGTGAAGACTACTCGTGGCCACTTTTGAATATGGTCCTAAACTTGGCATTTCTAACTATATACAGTTCACTATTGCGAAGTACTTTTGAAATGCTCCCAGTTCATTAGTTGGGAAACTGTTTAGGTACTTGAATTCAGGATCCATATAAGATGTTGGGTGAAAAAGGAGAGGAGAGAAAGGATTGCATCGTACCTTGGGAGTCTCCGCTTTCTCCAGTCATGGCCTGTAATATCTTGAAGGACTGCGAGGGTATCCTGCCGCCCCTGTACATCTTGGGAGCATCGTCTGTTGTTTGCTGAGAGGCGGGCACGGAAGGCTGAGGAAACTGCTTGGGCACCGGGGACCCAGGCTGCTGGATATTCAGGTGAAGGTTGGGCTTGCGCTGCTGACGCTTTTCCTGGAGCACAGAAGGCACCACGGGCCCACCAGGTCCTGTCGCAACAGAAACAGCATACATTAGCAGAATGACACATAAGATAATAGGAATATATATACAGATCACTATTTTACACGGACTTTAAAGTTATATATTCTCTGCTTTGGCTGATTTTTTTTTTAAGTCTTTAAAGTGTGTTTTCAAAAAGACTATGGTGGTTCCTGAAGAAATTGTAACTGCTTTGATAAACTATACCTATTTTAAATGCTGCATAATATCATCCTAAGTTGTTTGACTGCTAAGACCTATTTTACCTCTCATTAAATAATTCATCTTAACCCCTTCCGGTAAAATGACGAGTCTAGCTCGTCATTAGTTTTTCATTCCATACCGCACAATGACGAGCTACACTCGTCATGCGATTAAAGTTACTGTTAAATATGATAATTAATTTAGTTTAAAATTTCTAGTGTACTGAATTTGGCAACACTTTTATCACTTGTGAAAATCACAAGTCACTATTGCATATTGTTTACTTGGTACAAGTCATTGCCAAATGAATGAGTCAGAATAAAAGAAAACCTACTAAGAAATGCCGTGTGTGTTACAAGAATCAAATTAAAAGTGAGACTACTTGGCGGTGTAAACAATTAAGAATTCCTCTGCACTTTGTTTCGAAAAGTACCACTAGCTTGAAGACTATTATCTGTATACCTTATTAATGTTTTGCTTTGATATTTTCTTAATTTTACTGTTTCTGATATTATTTAACACTATGTAAAGAGTGGATTTTAATTAAGAATATGTAAGAATTGTAAAATGAAACAAGTTTTTTAAATAAAAATTAAATGGTTATTTCATGCACAGTTTTTCATTATTAAATCATACCGGAAGGGTTAAAGAATCATAATAAAAAATTTAGAGACATCAAGACAGGAAAATTTTAAAACAAGAAATTATATAATATATAACGGCCAAGATAACTTAGACCATAAGTATTAACCTGAAACTTAAAATTTACTTCAAAATTTAAACTCATTCGAATGCATTAAGGACTTTTTAATTAAGCAAATTTAAAGAAAAGGGGTTGTAGGATTAAATTTTAACTATTAGTTAATTGAAAATAACCTAGAGGGGTTTATTTTCTGAATAATATTAATTCGTTTTATAGATAATAAAATTATATACTCACAGAAAAAAATAAATTTTTCTATCGAAAAAAATGTTTTCAATATTACAGATCGGAATATAAATTTTAATTTCTTTGTATTCGATGTTCTGTACTTTTATTTTCAATCTTATTCTCGGATAATTTCCTAATTTTATAAAAGTTGAAATAAATCTTTA
Organism: Pardosa pseudoannulata; assembly: GCA_032207245.1. Classification (NCBI taxonomy): domain Eukaryota; kingdom Metazoa; phylum Arthropoda; class Arachnida; order Araneae; family Lycosidae; genus Pardosa; species Pardosa pseudoannulata. Next base: position 88,315,184 of record CM063501.1, read on the forward strand.
ATAGATCATACTTTTTTTATGAATTTTTTTTCAAGTTTTCGAAAAGTTATGATCGATTAAAAAAGATACATAGTTAGCCTTACTAAAGTACCTTTATACGTTATGCGACAGTCAGGGACATTTCCTCCCTTTTAATGGTACATTAAAATATTTATTAAGTAATAATATATTAAACTATAATAGGTAATTAATGTATTTATTAGTTTTTAGGGTTTATTTTGGAATTATTATTTAATGGTAGCTCTAAAAGGTAGTAAAATAGTTTACTGTGTTCATTAAAAAAAATGGTGAATATGGTGGTAGGTATACATCCCATGATCTGAAGTGGGTCATTTGGGTTTGGGACGAAAAATTGTAATTGCTTTATACACCATGGATACTTCTAAGTAAGAAAAAATTTCCGAACATCCTACAAAATTTTCTGAAAGAGTATACGCAACTAATTCAAAATGAGAACTACATCAAGGTTAATTTCTGGATGTCAAAACTAGAGGTGGATGATATCTGAATTTTAATATTACGATTTATCGTTTACCAAATATTAATATAATATGTTCTAATATATATCACCTTATTACAGAGTTGCAAATATAAGTGTGTTCTGTTTAAAATAATACACACGTATATCAATGTGTGTTATCTAGAAAACAAAAATTCAATTTCTTAATCTGAATACATAAATTTAAATTTTAACATATTATTGCTGTTCTTCGGTAAAAAAAAATGTGGACGCGTCAAAAAAGAAGAAAGGGTGAGAAAAGATATATAAATAAATTTTAGAGCTAATCAGAAAGTTTTATATTTTTAATTGAAGGGGAAGATAGTTTTAAAAACTTATTTTTAATTTTCAGAAACAGGTTTTTCAGATTTTTTTGGAGAAAAAAAATTTTTTTTTTAAATTTTCGGATCAGAATCACCCCTGATATACACATTATAAAGTTTTTCCGAAAACTTATTGGGGCGACGTTGACCTGGTCTGGGCTGTAGAGCCGAAGCAGAAAGTTTTTCCTCCAAATATACGTTTATAGAGAAATCGTACTTATTACCATGCATACATATATATATTTTTTAATTTTATTTTTAGAAAATGAACATTTAAATGAATTTAACTTTTGAAATAATTCTTTAATTATTAGATAAGCATGGTTTTCATTTTCTAATAAAGAAAACTTTAAAATCAATTTGTCTGGTTCATCAGAATATTACTTCTAAATTTTTAAAAACGGCTGTTACAGAAAAAAAAATCACTTTAAAACGTTATCTGATGTTAAAAGGAAAATATTTCAAAATTTTTTCCTTGTAAGAAGTCCCGAATACAATCCATAAGAAATGCATCAAAGAATGCCAGTATAAAACTTCAGACACGTAAATTGAATAAAATTTGAAATATATCCATTTCGGATACATCAATTCTTGAAAACAATCATTCTGAGATAAACGAATTTTAGCTCCTGGTAAAGGGCGTGGCATGTCTAGTAGATTAGCATAAAAAGGAAAATAATGCTTATTTATGTAATCCCGGTACACACATGCTGTTTGAATTATTAGATTTTTAAACTTTAAATATTTATTTAACCTTTTAAGTGCTTAGGGCGTATAAATGCACTTTAAGCAGTCGGTGCGTTAATTGACTCGTAATGCGTATGCATACATCTCGTACGCATTAACTGTTGAAATGCACTATAAGAAGGCTTATATATATATATATATATATATATATTATATATATATATATATATATATATATACACGCCCAAAGTAGTTAAAGTATTGAGCTGGCTGTATATATACCCCTGATGAATAAATAGTTAAAAGGTTAAGCTGAAAATGTTGCATTTTTTTATTTTATTTATTATTTTAGGTTTGCAATGGACCTCTTTAAGGAGACAATTAGCTTTAAAATACCGAATAATTAATTTAAAAATCCCACTCTCCTACCCCCATTCTGCCTCAGACAATAGCAGACATTTTGAAATATTTCTATATTGTCATTGCATTTAAAAACTTTATCTGAAATACAGTATTAACAAAGGTAAAGAAACATACATGCGTGCTTAATTTTAACAGTGTATAAAGCCGAAAAGTACACACTTTTTTTTTTAATTTTCGAGGAATCCTTATAATTTTCATACACTTATACGACAATTAGCAATCTGTAACTTTTAAAACTTTATAACTTTATAAATCTGTGCACATTTTCGTAATTATGAAATGTATGAAGTTAAATTTTGTAAAAACGGTAGAAAAAACCAATCGCGATGGATAAAATTTATAACTGTAAAAACAGTTGTCGGGTTTCAGTAGTTTTACAATGACCAAGCTTCCAAATATAGAAATTTTAAACGGTTTAAAAATAGAAATAGTATAGAGAAATTGAAGTCTATTATTTGGAGCACTAAATTTTGCCACGTACACATTCATATAGTTGTTCTTCAATAAAAACTGTACAATATTAAATTAAAACAATAATTTTGAAGAGGTTTTCTTTTTGGCGTTAAACACCTTCTGTATTAGAATGCAAAAACTAAAAGATATTTTACGTGCAAAACATTTTAAAATATTTTGCATTCAATATAAATTCTTTCACAATTAATAATATTATATTTACAGCAAACATTTAACATCCATACACAAATTACTTATATGTAAATTACATTGTAAATATTAAAATATTAAGACACTAATATTAAAGTTTATAAGTACAAAATTTAATGACCCTAAATGAATTAATTAACGTATAAATGATATTAAAATGTGTTTTCGTAGTATTCAAAATTTCATGAAGCTATTAAAAGCAGCATTTTATACGCACAAGCAAAAAATATATGGAATTTGAAAAAAAAATGTATCAACGTTACAGATCTTGCAAATAGTTGAATTCTGTATTACTTTCGTTCAATTTAAGATTTGTCAAAAATAATAAGATCAAGATGTTTAGAAATAATTGAATACAAATATATAAATTCTAAATAATCGTAAATTTTACAGGTTTAATAGTCTTGAAATCCTTTAGAGCAGGGAGGGCAATTACACAGCACGCTTGAAAGTTTTCCTGACGTGCCAAAAATTTTGAAATATCTTTAAAAATAAATAAAAATAATTGTCAAAATATTCTTTTCACGTCATGAAATGAGGTCATGCTGGTTTCAAATCATATGAAATATGAACAAACACACCAACAATCCGCTAAATGGTATTATACATTTATAAAATTAGTATTGATTTGTTAATACATTGCGATTATTAAAATTTAAGCTTTTTTTTACATTAAAAATGTCAAAATGTATAAAAATATTGCATTCTACTCCTGTTTTCATTATTTATTACAAATAAAAAGTTATACAGGTACTACATTTACACGCATAAGGTACTGGCACTCAAAAACATTTATAGTTCAATTAATTGTTAATTTGGCGCTTCGATAAAATCGTATTTGCCATCCATGCCTTACAGTGAACACAACTACACATCCTGATCAATGTAACACCTGAACAAAGCATTTTTCACAATTATTCTAAAAAGGAATGTTCGAACACAAAAGAGACATGAATATCCACATAGAGCATTGTATATGTTCATTTACCTCCGTTTTCGTTCATCCCCGTCATCTCCTGAAGCATCTTGAAAGATCTGCCAGGGATATAACCTCCCTTGTAACGGATATCTACTGGACCATCCTCTTGACGAGCTTCGTCCGCTTGCTCGTTACCAAAGCGGGGATCTAGAAGAGCATTTCGACATATTAAAATTGGTGATCGTTAAATCAATTTTTGGTATATTAACTGGGACAGCTGAAATAATGTTATTATGCATTAGCATACAAGAATATGAAAGAAATTGCAAAATGTATGAAAGATATTCGCAATATTTATTTTCGAAGCATAATTTTATAGAGTTTTTGTTACAAACTAGAACTCTCAAATTTACACAATCTTTACAGTTGCATAAATGAATATAGACACAGGCGAACCTCGATCCATAGTCTTTCATGGGTATGGAAAATGGACAATGATAAAGGCGGGAAAACGGTGTTGAAATTCGGTAAAATATTATTATAAATAAATTACAACAGTAATTCGTAGCATATAACATTTTATAAAATATAACATATTTAGACTCATACTTAACATTTCAAAATATTTTGTAATTGATACTCATTTTGTACAAATGGATCACCCGATATGCAAAGAACGAGATGTCTATCTGATTTAACACTAAAAACACACTTTAACTGTCACAATGTTACATACATAAATAATTTTAAATTTGGGAAAACTTCGCTTCACTAATATTCTGCAGTGATTCAGGTTCATTTACGTTTTCCTTCTCCCCTGTCTAATGATCTTGCGTCTTTCTGGTTGATGCATAGGTCTTTCACTGTGTGACCTTGTAAATTTTTAAGCTACTAATCAATCTTATGTAGTCTATTTTCTTCTACAATAGAGTAAAAAAATCTTATTGATGTCCGCACCACCTTTAATATATTCTTGTTAACACACAAATAATCTTTATTTACCCAGTTCTCATTAAATACAAAAAAAAGACACTTCCGGAAAGACAAACCAATGAGACCTAACTTTACAGACGATAGATACAGGAAAATGAGAACAAAAAATGCGGAAACGATGTATGAGAAAAAAGTTGGTCAAATGGGACTAAGTGAGTCTAACGAAAAATGAGGGAACGATAGACAAAGGTTCCACCATATACTCATGTTATTATATTTTAAATTTTCATGTAATTTGCATATTTCTACTCATAAAAAAAGTTTCAATAGAAAATGTTATTTTATTGTACGATATAATTTAATATGAATCTGTTAACATAACTCACAAAGTTCAACAGTTAATAATGAGCTTGGTGGTATTTCAACACACAAACTTAATTAGCATCGAATTTCAGACATTAATGGGTTTACGATATAATATCACTTAATGTTTATTTTGGAACACTATTATTAAATAATACAGTTATTTGTTAAAATTTCAGAGTACTGACAGATTACTAACAAAAAATAAAGGATTCCTTCGAAAGGCACGCTAACTCAAAATCTAAGATAGAGATTGACATACAAGAAAGAAAGTAGATCAAATGGGTACAGTGTGGCGAGTTTTGAATACACATATAAAGGTATACATGCACTTGTACGAATAAAGCTATTATACAAAGTATAACTATTAATTTGCACGGCAAATAATACGTTTTGCTTTCTCTAACTCCAGCTAACAACAAAATAATTATTGATAAAAGTCTAAAAATAATCCAGAATTTTAAGGTAATGGAATTTTTAACAATTATTTTATTATTGGAAGTGTTGACCAAAAATATAAAGTGTACGGTTTTTCAATATCTTAGGACAAATTTGGATTAGAAATATTTTATAAACCTGACCAGCGTAGATAAATTTGGACTTATTGTTTATTTCCTTATACATTTCTGATGTATGACATAAAAACATTTTGAAAAAAATTTCATTCTTTCCATAATACAGAAAAATTTGCAACTTCTAAATATTGCGCAGTAAATTTTTCGAAGCAAATAGTTTTATTTTGAAAGGATTTATTTTAGATACAAATAATGACAAGATTTTATTTGGGTACATGTAGTAATACGCTAATTTAGGAACCATAAAAAAAACCTAAGTCAAAATTCAGGACAAAATGATAATGCTTACAACCAGATATTATGCGAGAACATAGACAAAGGTTCCACCATATGCTCATAGTATTATTATATTTTCAATTTTCCTGCAGTTTACATATATCTAATAATAAAAATGTTTCAATAGAAAATGTTATTTTATTGTACGATATAATTTCATGTAAACCTTTTAAACATAAGTCACAAAGTTCAACAAGTTAATAATGAGCTTGGTGGTATTGACACACAAACTTAATTAGCATCGAATTTCAACCAAGAAACAGTTTTACGATATAGTATCACTTGATGCTTATTTTGAAACATTATAATTAAAGAATACAGTTATACGTTAAAAATTCAGAATACTAACAGATTATTAAAAAAAAAAAAAAGATTTCTTCGAAAGGCACGCTAACGCAAAATCTAAGATAGGGATTGACGTACAAGAAAGTAGATCATATGGGTACTGTGGCGAGTTTGGATACACATATAAATGTATACATGCACTTGTACAAATAAAGCTATTATACAAAGTAAAACTATTAATTTGCATGACAAATAATACGTTTTGCTTTCTCTAACTCCAGCTAACAATAAAGTAATTACTGATAAGATTCTAATAATAAACCAGAATTTTAAGGAATAAGGAATATTTAACAATTATTGCGATACTAACGGATTACTCATGAAAAAAAGGCTTCCGAGAAAGGCACGCTAACTCAAAATCTAAAGTAGTGATTGACATACAAGAAAGAGAGTAGATCAAATGGGTACTCTGTGACGAGTTTTGAATACACATATAAATGTATACATGCACTTGTACAAATAAAGCTATTATACAAAGTAAAACTATTAATTTGCATGACAAATAATACGTTTTGCTTTCTCTAACTCCAGCTAACAATAAAGTAATTATTGATAAAAATCGAATAATAAACCATAATTTTAAGGAATTGTAATATTTAACATTTTATTATTAGAAGCATAGAACAAAAATATAAATTATACGGTTTTTCAATATCTAAGGATGCATAAGAAATATTTTATAAATCTCACCAGCGTGGATAAAATTGGACTTTATTTTAATTATTATTTATTTCCTTATACATTTTTGATGGGTCACATTAAAACATTTTGAACAAAATTTCATTCTTTCCATAATACAGAAACATTTGCAACTTCTAAATATTGCGCAGTAAATTTTTCGAAGCAAATAGTTTTATTTTGAAAGGACTTATTTTAGATACAAATGATGACAAGGCTTTAAACAGGTACATGTAGTAATGCGCTAATTTAGGAACCATAAAAAAAAAACCTTAAGTCAAAATTCAAGGCAAAATGATAATGCTTACAACCGGATATTATGAAGGTAAGATAGATGAGTGCTCCGTGACTCGACATTATTAGCGATAAATGTCGAAAACCCTAATGGATTGAGGCATTCTCTGACAAGTGAGAGATAATAAGCTGGACATAACAACAAAATGTATGCTTGAGATATGGATTCATTACGCTTCGCCAATTACAATAAATAAAATTTATCGATTTCAATGAATTCTTTCTGACAAGGTAAAATATAAAATGATATACCTAATAAGTAATAAGATACATGCTTATTTGTCAGCGACTTTATCTTAGACGTTTAGAATGATCTCGACAAGGTAAAATATAAAATTAACATTAAAAAAACTTTACTGACCGTATGTTAGTTGATAACATTAATTTATCTTGTCATATTACGTGATAGGATGGACAGCAAAGGTTTTAATATTCACAGTGATTATTTGGCAGTATATACGAATAATGTACACAATTTAGGGAATCGATTGCTAACCGTGTGGTCATTTATAAAAAACAAACACAAAAGCGAACAAATATGTAAATTTTCAAAGATATACAAATTAAACAATAGATATTTGTTGGTCCGTGAAATAGACTCCTAGACTTTTATGAAAAGAATTTGTTGTTAATACCGGCGATAAAATTTTCATTGCAACAAAAAATAATCGATGATTAAATTTAAAATTGTCACATATGTATCTATTATTTAGGACAAATGTAAAAGAAAATTATTTGCGTAATATCTAAGTTCAGTGATAAAACGTATGAAAATAATGCAGACTATATTTAAATAATATGAAATAAGAAATTATTAAATAAGATGGTTAAAGGAATGACGTCATACTAATCCGATAAAAATGTTATTTTTCATCACTATTATTTGATAAACGAAAATTTTAATTTTGTGTTCTTAAAAAATAGGGCTTCAAATTGACAAAACACGACTCGTACGTTCTGGAGCTAGGAATTCGAATGTTTTAAAGAATACAGTATTATTCGCTGTAATATGAAGCACATTTATACCAATTTATTTTAGAATCGGATCGATAGTTTAAGAGAAGATAAACTTGACTGGCTTTGAATTTTGCTAACTCTTACTCATCAAGAATCCAATAGGGATGTCTCTATCCCTTCCAGGTCCAATCGCTTCATAAATTCGAGGACAGACGGACACATATTTTAGGCCATTATTATATAGGGGATGAGAGACTTTAGTTTAATAGCAATAATAAGCACATTTCCTTACCAACTTGTTGTACTCCGCTCTCGTTTGCACCCTCGGTCATTTTTTGGAGGGCCTGGAAGGCGCGGGACGGGATGGGGTTATCCGGCCGTCGTATGCCCGTAAATCGCATCTCTTCATCGTCCTTTTTCTTCATTGGGGTGGACTGTGGCTCCACTGAATCTAAAAAATGAAACAAGTCATTTTAGCATTTACCAAGACGATCTCACATATTCACGTAACCTAACGTCAACATGAATTTGGAAATATATTTTTTGAAATCAAAGTTTATTCATTCATTTCAAATTTTCAACTGAACGAAATGGTACTTACACATATTTTTTTTCCTTGAATAGATAAATATAAAATACAATATTAAGCGAATCACACTCTTATGCAAGCCGTCATTCAGATAACACCGGGATATTTTTCCAACCTGCAGCCCGGATGTATCTCTAACAAAGTCCACTGGGTTTTACATCAACAACATACATCACAGAAGTCGAGCCCTCGAGATCTACGTCACGATGTCAAAAGCATATTGGCAAATAATGGGCAATTGTTCGGGAACGGCGTTGGGGAAAAAGCGCATGGAATCAAGTGGACTCTAAGAGGTACCAGAGTCCTTACGAAATACAAATCGAAAATTTAGTCTCAAGCACATTTTGGACTCTTGGAACATACTTAAACTCTTTTGTGTACAAAAGTATATTTAAAAAAACTTTAGGTAGAAAGAATAGGCAATTCAAAAGAAAGAAAACCACGTTCTTATTTTACGGATTCTCTTATAATTTATGATATTTAGTAGTCTCCCCTTAGTAATCCCCAGTTACCATCGTCATTCAAGCTGTTTGGGATGAATAAGATAGGCAATTCAAATGAAAGAAAACCACGTTCAATTTTACGGATTCTCTTATAATTTATGAATTTAGTAGTCTCTAGTAATCCCCATACAATCGTCATTCAAGCTGTTTGGGATAAATAAGATAGGCAATTCAAAAGAAAGAAAACCACGTTCTTATTTTACGGATTCTCTTATAATTTATGATATTTAGTAGTCTCCCCTTAGTAATCCCCAGTTACCATCGTCATTCAAGCTGTTTGGGATGAATAAGATAGGCAATTCAAAAGAAAGAAAACCACGTTCTTATTTTACGGATTCTCTTATAATTTATGATATTTAGTAGTCTCCCCTTAGTAATCCCCAGTTACCATCGTCATTCAAGCTGTTTGGGATGAATAAGATAGGCAATTCAAATGAAAGAAAACCACGTTCTTATTTTACGGATTCTCTTATAATTTATGATATTTAGTAGTCTCCCCTTAGTAATCCCCAGTTACCATCGTCATTCAAGCTGTTTGGGATGAATAAGATAGGCAATTCAAATGAAAGAAAACCACGTTCTTATTTTGCGGATTCTCTTATAATTTATGATATTTAGTAGTCTCCCCTTAGTAATCCCAGTTACCATCGTCATTCAAGCTGTTTGGGATGAATAAGATAGGCAATTCAAAAGAAAGAAAACCACGTTCTTATTTTACGGATTCTCTTATAATTTATGATATTTAGTAGTCTCCCCTTAGTAATCCCCAGTTACCATCGTCATTCAAGCTGTTTGGGATGAATAAGATAGGCAATTCAAAAGAAAGAAAACCACGTTCTTATTTTACGGATTCTCTTATAATTTATGATATTTAGTAGTCTCCCCTTAGTAATCCCCAGTTACCATCGTCATTCAAGCTGTTTGGGATGAATAAGATAGGCAATTCAAATGAAAGAAAACCAAGTTCTTATTTTACGGATTCTCTTATAATTTATGATATTTAGTAGTCTCCCCTTAGTAATCCCCAGTTACCATCGTCATTCAAACTGTTTGATAATAAGATAGGCAATTCAAAGAAAGAAAACCACGTTCTTATTTTGCGGATTCTCTTATAATTTATGATATTTAGTAGTCTCCCCTTAGTAATCCCAGTTACCATCGTCATTCAAGCTGTTTGATGAATATAGGCAATTCAAAGAAAACCACGTTCTTATTTTACGGATTCTCTTATAATTTATGATATTTAGTAGTCTCCCCTTAGTAATCCCCAGTTACCATCGTCATTCAAACTGTTTGGGATGAATAAGATTGTATTTCTAACTTAAAATGTGTCAATTTAAGATTAAGCAAGTAATAGTAGCTCTTATGCAGAAAAATGGCGATCCACTTTCTCTATTTGTATTGAAAAATCATGCAAACGTACAATATTGAGATGAAGAATCATATTATATATTTTATGTAACAAGCTGAAGATTAGGTTTACATTTAAAACTAAAGCTAAAACTTAGGGATTTTGACTGAGATATTTACCCAGGTGTTAAGGGTCTTTTACATATAACTTCATGCTATCTGACCACTCCGTTTTTCCTGTCCCTATGATGAAGTGGGAACCCGTCCTCCAATGCTCTGTTAATAAACGTCTTTAACTAAAACGGTTTTATTTTTATGGGCCATGACTGCAACCACCCACCGTGAAGTCCGTCTTACTACATATATATGTGTGTGTGAGAGAGATATTCAGAATTTTTAGACTTTCGTGCAAACGAATATGAAAACTGAAAAAAAATATACGTTGAATTTTTCTATTTAAGTAAATCATCCCCATTAACAGGAAGTACAATATTGGCACTATTACATTAAAAGGTCTCATTATTAAATATTCTAAATTTTAGACCTATTAGCTTATTTTGCATAGTTTTGGCATAGCTCAGAACGTGACGAAATTTATGTTGAATTTTCGGTATCATTTGTTGTTAAGTTTGTGCACATGCCTTTCAAATTATTACCAATAAATTCGGGAAATTTAGTGTTTTGATGTAAGTATAAGCATGTATACAAATTCCTCCCGATCATGTCTAATTTTTGATTTCTAATACAGAAGGTTAAAAAAACTTGCCACAAAATTATTTTTTCAAAAATGGCATTTTTATATATTAAATAAAAACTAGATATTAAACATAAGTGAAAAAATATCAGCTAAAATAAGCTGTCAAAAAACTGGTAGAAAATCTAATTCCTTTTTATTATTAGTCTCCTGAATAGTCCTGAAATCCCTTAAGAAAGTTTCGCTTAATTTGTGAGACGAAAATGCACAGGAAGAAAATTTCTCATATAAAGGTAAAATAAAATATTTTAATAACTTAATAATTAATGACACACTAAATATCAAATTCTTATTTGCCGTTTTGAATTTTAATCTTTGAAATCGTTAGCGGGATTTTTTTACTTTGATAAATGGATTTGACTCATCTCACTGTGTAAACAAACTGATGCGCTTTAAATATTTCAAAGTAACGCTGCTAAATATGGAGATAAGCAGTTTTGAATGACAGACCAAACAATTTCGCTCTCGTATTCAGCCATACGTGGGAGATAACGTTCCGAGACAGTCTGATCTGACATTTTGTGTTAGACTGTCGAGCTGTCAGTGTGTTACGGAAGTCTGGATGAGATTTTGGAAACAAAATTATCAGTTATTTATATTAACAGAAATTTTATTCCATTGGGAAATAATAATAACAGTAATAGGCCCAATGGATTTCCTTTTAGCTAAGATGGGAAATTTGCCGCACTTTCGGTGGTACTTCGGGTGCACGAAATGCGATGGATCTCTATTAACACATTGTGTGCGGGTACATTTCTCAGCGGAACGGTTCCGGGAACGGGCGTTTTGCAAGTAAATTTAGTTATTCAGTTAAATATCAATAGATCGAAAACTATTTAATTTTTTACCAACTTTTTTTTTATTTTATATTGAAATATATAAACAAATCTATAAATAGAAATATATAAATAACAACCATAAGAATTTTGTAAACAAAAAATATAATTTTTAGTGAATAAATTTATAATAGTATCGTAAATATGAAAAATCAAATGGAAATAGTAGTATATATTTTTCATTTTTTCCCGTGGTTCCGCATCGACTGATGTAAAAACTAGTTTTAATTGTCTAAATTTTTCCGAAATCTATGTAGTAGACAATAACATTGGGCTTCGTTTTCCTGTATATATCGTTATTTTTGTACCCACAAACAAACCATGTTGTTACACTTACCCGTACTAGTACGTGACCCGCGCTCAAGTATTAATCGTCAGAAAACGTACTAGTACGTGTCCCGCATACAATGTGTTAAAGTGAGTAGCTTTGAAATTTTACTACCAAATAGTACAAATTAAGCTTATTAAATTTTAGGAGTTTTCAAAGTAATCCTCTCCAACAGCAATGTAGCGTCTTTAGGCCGAATCTTCTCAAGTTTAAAAGCCTCAAGCCATCCATTTCTTGGATTTGATTTCAAAATATGTTTTTAAAGGCTCATCAATCTATACTTCGGAATGAAAATGGTGATCTCGCAGTACATTTAAAACCACTCAAAAGTAACACATAAAGTTCAAGGGAATAGGGTGCTTATTCTATCAATTTGATGCGTTTTTGTTCAAGGCTATCAATCTTGCTGCATGAGAAGCTGCATTGTCACGGTGAAACGAGTCCCTTTACATTATCTTCTTACAAAAATTTCTGGAAAAGACGTTGTAGTGTACCAGTTAGCTGTAACCGCCTTATGAAGAAAAGGTCACACATTACTGTATATGCAGGCCCTTAAAATCAAAACTTGCGAATGTCTTTTAAATATTTATTTTGAGACATCACAATTACACAGCAAAATAGTAAATATAAAAGAGCAGATGCTGCCAACGTTTGGGCGAACTAAACACATTTTCCTAGGCTACAAATGCATCACAAGATGCCCTTAAACAATGCCTTCAAAGGCTCACAGAATGCACACACAACACAATCATAACATAGAACTATTTTCAAAAATGTCAGGTGCTGCCCTCTATGATTAAAAGTAAAATAAAAAACTAATGCAATTTACACTTACAATACGACGGTCCAAATAATTGCATTTTCAATGGCCGTTGTCTTTCACCATTGGTGGTTTGGGGTCATCTTCAAGATCCCATATTTTATTTTCCTAGCATGTTAGAACGTCATAAAAGGTTTGTACATTTCCTCACCAGTTATGATTTCAGAAATAAGGTTTTGTTCGTCATCGTTAAGTAATTTTAGGGATTCTTTGTAGATTCTGACACGCTTCGCTTTTTGGTGTTGTTAAATTATGGAGGATACAATGACAAACTAAATTTTTATATGCGGTTCTTCATGAACAACTTTATGGACAGATAGAGGTCCAATGTTAAGCTTCTTTTGTAGCATTTTGTTATCTCAATGTTTATCATCGACTAACATTTTTTGCTTGGCTGACATATTTTATGGGACTACTGCTAATAAGATTCCAGCGTGCTTTTCATCCAGAAAACTTTGACATCATCGAAATTCTGTACACCATTTGAATGCAGTAGCATGAAATGCAGCTTCGTTTCCAAGCATTAGCAGAAGACAATAAAGGTATTATTGATTGATTTAATCCCATGGGTAAAATCATAGGAAATTATTTTTTTACATTTTACTTAATTTACATTATTTATACAGTTTACTTTATTTAACGGTGTTCTCAATATTGGTAGGAGTAAAGATGCAAAACTGTAACTCAAACAAAATTATTTTCCTTTGAAATATTTCCTTTGATAATTACACTATAATTCACATGTGAGACCTGAATGTATAAGAAGTGCCATTAAAGATAAAAGTTTTTTTAAAAAATATTTGAAATTTTTTTTAAATTTAAAAATAATATCCTCGTATATGATTCGTATAAGTGAGATATTTCAAAAGTTGTTAAATATTGTTATTTTATAATAAATTTGGTTTACAATAATCTGCACAAAGAGAAAATAATTAAATGTTTGTTTTACACATACATTTTTATACTCAAATTACTTTCTCCAAAAAACTCAAATTACTTTTAAAACTATTAGGAAGTCCTTCCATAAGTTTGATTAGTACCCAGTGTATATTTGTTGAAAAGCATCTCTATTTTAAATCCAACACGAGAAATTTTTCTCGTCAGAAGTGGTTTAGATAGGTTATCGCAGAACGTTTTACGATTACTCTGAACTTACGAAATATGAAGTCTTCCATACCGATCTAATTGAACATTTGAGGAATGTGCTTGATTAAAAACTTCTGGAACTATTTCTATTAAAAAAACTACTCGGAAAGTTCCCTGCGAGTAGAATTTATTCTTAAATCGATAACTAGATGACTTCGAATATTTTTATATAGAGACATTCATTTAAAAGTATCTAACAACAAAGCATATGTTAGTATTATCTTATAAACACCATTCTAGTCTAGTTAAGAAAAATATATTTCTTAATAAAATGAAAAAGTATATATCCATATTCCATTTACATTAGCATTGATGCTATATTTAACTAGAACCGCCAATTACTACCAATAATCTTTATTAAAGCTAGAATGAAACATACATAAAAATATCTTTATTTCGATATTGGTTTCGTTTAGTAGACTACAGTATATTATTTTGCTATGCGAGGGCTTATGAGAAAGGTACCGAAGTCGATTCTGAACGGCTACGAAAGTTCATGACAATAGTGGGATTCGAATCCAAGAACTCAGGTACCGAAGCAGCGTCTTACCCATTCGGCCACCGTTCTCTGGAGAATCGTGAGAATTTTTTACCTTTTGTATTCTCTACGATACACTGAGTTTATATTAAGAATTTCTGGTTGGTTGGTTGTATAGAGTTTACTGGCACTGGGTCCTCTTGGACATATTGTGCCAAACAAATAGTTAAAATTTAAACCAATACTATAAATAACAAGTTAAAAATAGCAGGAATAAAAGAATGTCAGAGGATAAAAACAAACATAATAACATGCAATAACAGTGTATAAATAAAAAGCGATGAATTAATGACCTTAAATATAAGCATAAAAACCAATATCTTTTAAAAAATTAATAAGATTCAAATGAGGTGGATCATGAAGCAATGAACTTTGAGATATGTAAGAATTTCAGGAGAAAAGGATATAAAATTAAAGAAAAAATTCAGTACTGAAACAAAGCATATATGAGCAAGAAATATTTAACTATGCTACCAGAATATAACTGAAACCATTTTCTTCTATTTCTCATTCTTGATTTATTGAAGCAGTTGGTCAGAATGCTGCTGTTAAACAAAGAACTTCAGAGATAAAATGGAAATTCCATTGAGATTACTTGACTAAAATATCCAAATTGTAAAAAATTGTATTCTAATCCTATGAGGCACTGTAAAACAAAAGCTGACTCTTACAAAGGCAATCTCTTATATCAATGTATATTATGTTTGTCAGTTAGCTATGAATCCGAAATAAAGTTGTACATGGTGATTCTGGCTTGAAAATTTTAGGTAGTTCAAATGAATTCAAAGTCGTGGTCATGATGAATCGTAATACTTTTATATCCTCCAACGAATCTGGGAAAAATAAAGTGTCATTTGATAAAATTGTCTCATGTTGTGATGAAGTAGTATCTATTGAATTGACAGCTTTTTGTTTTATTAAAACACTAGCAACACAGCGTATTAAAGCGATAAATAGGTATAACACCTATTTAAATAATACAATGTGTATTACGTCTACTTTTCTATCTTCTCGCCAATAGAGACAAGGATGACCCGAATCCATTCAGAACAACATTTATTCTACAACCGTTGACGACCTTCGCCTTACATCCGTTCTGACTTCAAATCTTAAGACATAAATGAGCTCTCGTTGCAGAAAATATTGATAAATCGTGGTAGAGGGATATTGTTCCAAAATAAAGCACACTTCATTTAAGTTGAATTGTCAAAATACACTCTATAGTGCTGTAAGAACTTGAGATCAAAGGGATATATACAACTCACAGCTTTAATGCAAACATATATAATGGTATCCTGTGGTGGTATAGAAGTAAAGAGTGAATTTAAGGGTGGGGGTGGGGCTCACCTGTGGCGTCGTCTCCTCCGGTCATCATCTGGAGTATCCTGAAAGACCTGGACTGTCCTGGATAGCCCGGTGTCCCTTCGGTGGAGGATCGCCGCTGAGCGTCCACGGCTGCCATCCTGTCGTTCGACTGCGGTCCCTCGGCCAAGTTCAGCCTGGCAATGAGAGAAGAAAGCGAACGCCGTGAAATCACGCTCCATGTAGATTATAATACGTCACTCATACAAAGTTGAAAAAAAGGTCACGGAGAGAGAGTGAGTAAGTTGGGGAATGACAACCTATCGCGGACGCAGCCATGTCTGGCCACCGAAAAGCACTGATCATCTCAATAAGTACCACATTTTCGGACTCGTTTGTTAGACAGAAAATTCAAATGGCACTACCGTCAAAAAGAGATCTTTAGTAGGGGATGAGTATCGGATGGTCACCAGAATCACATATCCTGGGCACGAAAAATTTATATAGTACGATTTTTCAAATGATATGACGGGTTCGCAATCAAAGGGAACAAAATCCATTTGTCAAAGAAATTGAACCTTGGGGTGTTTTAAGTCTTTATTTATTCGAAAAATGCTTTTCACTAGGGTATTTTCAAGTATATGACGATATGCTTTCATATGAAATAATTTATTAACCATGACAAAACAGCCATTTAAAAAAATAGATTTAGCCCACTCTGGTTGTGAACTAATATATATATATATATATATATATATATATATATATATATATATATATATATATATATATATATATATATATATTATTCCTCTTTAATATCTGTTTAGAAACCTCCTGTTTCTCCCATTCTAATTCCTTAAAATCTATTTTCCCAGCCACAAAATGTCTTAAAGGAGTGTCCTCAACTTAAAATTCTTCCAACATATTTCCCAAAGATGTCTGTGCAGTAGATGTACATTTTCTGTCCATTCAACTCATTTTCCAGTTGTCGCCGGCAAATGGCTCAGTTTTCTTCGTGATCTAACAGTTAAATTCTCTGACTAAGTTTCTTGTCCCTTGGGAAAATTCTATTTGTCTCGCACTGGGGTACAACTCTGTTCCAGCAAAGTGTTTTTCGTGTAATTCTCTTATTTGCAGTTGACTGGCAAAGTTGTCTTTTTAGCAGATCCCCAATAAAGTTTTAAATTCTTCTCAAAATTGTGCTTCTGTTCAGTGAGGCCCGACTGCAACATTATTCAATAGTCCAGATGCATAGGCTTTCTTCCTGCCCTGTAGTCTGGGCAAGTAAAAAGAATAGGGGCAATAATCAAATGTAACCTGCCGTTTTAGAATTTCTGCAATATATATATATATATATATATATATATATATATATATATATATATATATATATATATATATATTAGCATGAAATACTATTAAAGATTTAAGGCAATTGATTTTTAAAAATATTAAAATCAGGCATACTTTTTTGCCCTTTAATTTTTTTTAGTTGAATCAACACTTAGACCAAGGAATGAAAAAAAAATGTGAACTTGTGTTTTTAAGAGGCTAAATAAGAATGAAAACACAATATTTGAATTTGAAATTTTTTCCATTGTTTTTTTCCTTGATTCTTTTATCTTTACCAATTCGTTTAAACAATTTAGGGATGACGATGACAGATGATAATTTCGTCGATATTTTGCATTATTTCGCCATTAAATCAATACACGTATATTTATTTTTATTTATTTTTGTGTTTAAATTCTAATTAAGTAGGTTTATATTTTAAATAATGAAGGAATTAGAAGCAAACTGATAGTTAAAATCTGTTTCCTAATCTAACGGTATAATGTTATTAGCTCGCCACAGTAAGTTGGGAAGAGGAGGCACAAAAATTGCATAGCACCCTGGAAACAAAAGTATATTAGTCGGGTCGGAACTTTTTCTGGGTAAATATCTTAAAATCTGTATCGATGTTCCTTTGATTACATTATTTAGAAATATAAAATTTCCTAATATCTGCAGTCAGTATAAGAAATATACAGTTTTTATTTAGAAAACTTAACCTTGCTTTATCTAATTGTACCCCTCTTAAAATGTATTAGCAATTGTGCGACATGTATTTTCATAATATATTGCTAACCGAAACTTTTATGATACTTATTTAGACACAATTTATCTATACCGATTTAGCGTTAGAGGCTAAAAGATATTTAAGTCATCCTGTTTAAAAAGGAGTTTATAAATATCATATGCAAATTACTCCAAGGACAAACTGTGCTTCAATTTGCGTTTGACAGTTACTAAACAGGGTGTCATTAGTTACTCCGAGATTTTACAAGATTAAAACTAATTCCAGTATCAATTGAAATGTGGAAATTCCTTTAAGGAAAATTTCAATATTTCAATTTATAAGTGTTTTAATATTTCTAGAATTTATATTAATTATTCCGAAATAAGACAAAATAACGAACTGGGTATTCTTTAAAAACCTTTTAGAATGAAACAAGCACATTTGGTATGTTATTTTATTAATTGCGTGAAGAATTTCTGCAACTGTTTTGTGGAACAGCCGGATTATGCAGTTTAATGGTCATTTCTTAAAAATGAACTTTCGTTAAATTTATTACCTTTAATGAAAATGATCAATAATGTAATTTTTGTTTTAGTGGGAGTTTTAAAATTGTCGGGAAATATTGCTTATAAATTGTGTCTACGAGTAAGTATGTTTAGATACGAAATATGCAAAAGAAATAGACTACATTTCTCTTGATTCATTATCCACTACTACTTATAATATAGGGATCATTTCGAACGGCTTCATCACCGCTTTCAAGAATGATATTTTTTATGCTCTTTAGCAGTTTCCCCTTAGAAGTCTATTTAGAGCTCTTAAGAAAGATTAATCTACATTTTTTGCTTGAAATTCTTTGTATTTATAAAGCTGCGTTTCTCTTTTATGAGGAAATACTATTTTAGACTGTAAAAAACTGCGCATCAAGACAAATGCGTTTAAGGATCAAGAAAACTTGTATTATTTTTTTTACTCTTAAGTGAACATTTTATAGTACTGATTAATAATTTAGCTCTACAGAAGAATACAAACTTTAATGGCTTTTACTTAACATTTCTGAAATTTAAATCTTATGCAAGGAACTTCTGTGTTGTCTTAAAAACGTTTATCATAAAACAGATACTAAAAAAAGTTCAAAAGATTTTTTTTTTGAGAGAGAGAGAGAAAAAAAAAAGATGATGGTAAATTAACACTTGTCATGCAGGTATACTTTACCTCCAACTTACGCGTGCAGCGGACGTTTTTTCGTGAATCCCGCGAAAGTTTAGTTATTCAGAAACATCGCAGTCAATCGATAAGTACTTTGTTTTTATGAACACTCTTTTATTTTACACTTTAATATATACTGTATGATTATTTAACAAAAAAAAAGCAATATTTTTACAAATCACAAAAATAAACGATTTTTAAAATTAAAGTCCGATAATCTGTGAGCTCATATTTCTTCATCACTATCTTTGTCACAACGACTCATTTTATCAATTTTGTATTCAACATTAAAAAACCAAGCTTCAAATTGACAAAACACGACTTGTACGTTCTGGAGCTAGGAATTCGATTGAAGACGAAATAACGCAACAAAAGACCGAGTCACTCGACAATCATAACTTGTGGAAAGAAAAAATGCAAAGCGTTGCATAGCAGCGCAAACAACACGCATATAATGTCACACATACATATAATTATACGTATTTAGTAGATTTGTGGTGGTTAGCGGGTACCCACCACAAATCTACTAAATACTTATTTTTACGTGACCCGCGCTCCAATGACAGACAGCAAAAAACGTAAAAATACGTTGCCCGCAAGCGAAGTGTTAAACGCTCTATCGCATCAGCACTGATACATCGAAACGTGTAAGTTGTGCACTTATGTGATAGCCAGAAATAAGGAAGTCGTCAAAATTGTTCATTGTCTTTACGTCATGGACTACGTAATAGTTTTGTACTGCGGTAGTGAAAACTTAAATTATTATATTTTTTTACATATTTTGTTTACATATTTTACATATTTTGTTTTTGCAGATTTCGGTTCTTATTAAGATAACTACACTCCATTATTGACCTTAGCTCACCACACTTGTAAAAAAAATATATATTTTTTCTATATACGTTTCAGTTTTTTGTTATTTAATAAAAATGTTTTCGCATGTGTAAATACATTTTTATGTACCGAATAAGTGTGCCGCAGACTGCTTAGACTTCGGGGAAACAAATATGAAAAGCGAAAAAAATATATACGTTCAATTTCTCTATTTTAGTGAATCATCCCCTTTAAAGGAAGTGCAAAGTTGGCACTATTACATTAAAAGGTCTCAATATTATTAAATCTTCTAATTTTTTGATCTTCTAGCTTATTTTGCATAGTAATAAGCATTTTAATACATATAGTTTTGCCGTAGCTTAAAGAATGACGAAATTTATGTTGACTTGTTGGCATCATTTGCTGTTAACACTGTGCTCATACCTTCCAAACTATTACCTATAAATTCGAGAAATTTCGTGTTTTGATGTAAGTATACGTTGACGTATGTATGTGAATTCCTTCCGGGCATGTCAATTTTTTTTTATTTCTAATACTAAAAAACTTGACATAAAGTTATTTTTTCAAGCAATGATATTTTATATTTTAAATGGAAACTAGATATTAAACATGAGGTATAAAATATCAGCTAAAAATAAGCTGTGAAAAACTAGTAGAAATCTAATTGCTCTTTATTATTCGTCTCCTGAATAATTCCGGAATAAATGCGGCCAAATAGACATCCAGATATCTTGAATAGGCCTTGTCTGACATATGAAAAATATGCTTAACAGGAAAAGTTGTGTCGTTCCATATTTTTGAGAGCTGAAACCTCCACCCAAATGTTTCACTGAAAAAACATTTTCGGAGGCAGTAACATAATTATGAATCCCATATTGAAAGTATGCCATCCGTCACGGTATACTGATTAAGTTTATCAAAGGCGGCTATTTGCTGATATGACCGTATGAAATTGCCATATTTATCATCTTGATTTGGTTTAGGTTGTTTCGAGTTTCGTTCTTTTTGCAATGCCAGATTAATCATCATAGAAAAATGTTCACCTTCCACCTGTCTTGCAACATCAATTACGCAGTCGTTGAAAAAGGTTTAAATTTTCTGAAAGCTCCAGCATCAGGCGTCGTCTAAACTTTTATCACTTTATTACTATTCATCAGCAGAGAATCTATAGAATACAATGAGTGTACAGGGTCGGAGGTGTGCAGAGCATGCATGCACGCAGGGTTTTTCTAAGGTCACCGATCGCATGTAAAACACTAAAATATGTTAACTGAAGGACTTTACCAAAAATGTTTAAATATTCCATGAGAAAATTTTTTTCTCTCTGCCTTTTCGCATCTAGAACTAATCGTTGCCTCCATTGTAGGTTCGTTTATAATGAATGCTTCTTTACATTTTGTTTCTTAATAATAGCAGTATATTAATTCATTAAAATAATTCTTACGTAAAAAAATTTCAGAAATACTAACTTAAATTTTTTTAACAGATTTGCAATAGAGTTCAATATAAATTATGTCAATGTAAATTATATAGAAGTTATCAGATATTGATAAACGGACAACTAAAAAAGCAAAATAATGTAATTTGTGAGGGAATATTTTTACACTTATTTAATATAATATTCTTTTTAATGAACTTAAAATAATTATATAATATATACATTTAAATCAACTTTTTATAATCACCAATGGTATATAGCAATTATATAAACATAATAGTCTAGACCTTGAGCTAAGTTATGAATCTACTTGAAATCCGTATTGAGGCGATCAAATACTATCATATGTAGCTGTATTAACACTTTGTGTGCCGGTATATTTCGCAGCGGAATTGTACCGGGAGCGGACGTTTTGCGCGTAAATTTAGTTGTTTAGTTAAATCTCAATAGATCGAAAATTATTTAATTTTTTAGCCAACTTTTCGTATTTTATATTGAAATATATAAACAAATATATTAATAGAAATATATAAATAACAACCATAAGATTTTTGTAAACAAAAAATATATTTTTAGTGGATAAATTTATAATAGTATCGTAAATATGAAAAATCAAATAGAAATAGTAATATATAGTTTTAATTTTTTCCCGTTCTGTGGTTCCGCATCGACTGATGTAAAAACTAGTTTCTATTTTTCCAGAATCTGTGTAGTATACAAAAACATTCGGCTTCGTTTTCCTGTATAGACCGTTATTTTTGTACCCGCAAACAAACCATGTTGTTACACTAGCTCGTACTAGTACGTGACCCGCGTTGAAGTATCAATCGTCAGGAAACGTATTAGTAAGTGTCCTGCATACAATGTGTTAAAACAATTTGCCTTTAGAAAGTTAAGGTAGTAATAAGTCTGATAAACAGTACTGAAAATTTTCAAGTATCTTGTATTATTTATAAGCTTTTCATTTTGAACGACATTTTATATTTCAGGGGTAGCATATTAAATTTATTTTTCAACAGGCATCTCAACTTAAAAACAGTTTTGTCTGGTAATAAACTCAACTGCATAATACAATATTTGTATTGATAAATTCGTTTTCACGAAATTTTTCTTTTATCCCCTATATAAAAATAGCCTAAGTTATTTCTGCGTCTGCCCTCGAATTTATGCAGCGGTTGGACCTGGAATGGATAGACACATCCATATTGGATTCTTGATGAGTTAGAGTTAGCAAAATTCAAAGCGAGTACTAAACTATCGATCCGATTCTAAAATAAATTGTTATAAATATATATTGTTATAATATTTGTTTTTCTGTATATACCGCTATTTTTGTACCCATAAACAAACCATGTTGTTACACTAACCCGTACTAGTACGTGCCCCGAGCTCAAGTATCAATCGTCAGAAAACGTACTAGTACGTCTCCCGCATACTATGTGTTAAGGAGCAGACAGCTGAAAGCTCAGAAATGGTCGTGATTGTATACACTGTATTATTTTAATAACAGGATTAAATTAATTATTTTTAAAAAGCCACAAAAAATTCTGAAGTATTTTCTACGTCGTATATTATTTTTTTTAAGCGAAACGGAGAGGGAAAAAAACTAATGATCAGTATCGGTTTCTGGTAAGAAAGCAAAAAATACTCCGTTTGAGCTCGGCGAGTGTGGCCAAACATGGATCCCAGACAATCTTATTTTTTTCTAGAAAGACTCTTTCGCCACCCGATATCCTTCACCCAGAGGCTTCTGGGTCTGTAGAGAGAGACACTTCCCCCTTTATGGTAAAGACGGGAAATAAAAAGAAAATCGAAGGATCGCGCGCGAAAATAAAACGCGATTGATTCCGTTGAGGCAGACGAGAGGCTACTCGTTATTCATTTCCGATTCCGTTTTAGACATATGGACAGACTAAATTTTTCTTTCTGGTGTTTTTTTCTCAAAGTACAAACTGCTGCGAAAAGTCTTTTAAAAAGCTTCGTTATTCTCATGAATCAGTAAATTTAAGCACAAAAGAATGATATACAAAAAGTAATCCATGCAATGGTTTTCAACGGATTAACGCATAACGTCTTTATGTATTAGTTGTAACTGAGATATTTCTGATTTATCGAAAACTTCGAGTACGACGAAAATACTAAACAGGATTTATAATTTTTTCTTACTTACATAATCCTTTATTCTTCTTTCATTTAATAAGCAATGGATATTATCAAAGGCAAACTTAATTTCGAATGAAAATGAAGATCATATCTTACGGTATATCGTTTACTATGTATGCTACAGAGAAAATGTACTAATCTGGAAATACAACATGAACGCATAGTAAAACATAGGAAATTAATTCTTAAATAATTTAGATTAATCTACAAATTTCCAATTATCGCTAATCATGGCATATAATAATCTTAAGTGATCAAATGATCTTATGAATTTGTCTCCGCTATAAATCATTCGCTTTCTAAATAAAAACTATGCGTAGGAATTTCCAGCTTATCTGTCACCACAAAGATAAATATTGCTTTGAAAATGTTCAACTGAGATGATCTCACTCATAATCTATACTTAGTTACAACCGTTCATTGCAAGACTTGTTAGATATCACTGGGAAAGGTATATTTTTGGTATTTATATTTCCTTATTATTCTTGACTGAATACTCTGAGACACATGTGCATGAAACAAAGTTAAAAGTTAATGTACGCAAATGAATCTTTAAGAAAAAAAATTAAATTTCGTTACAAACATGCTTAATTTTTCTTGTATTGTAAAAAGAAATCTTAGGTTATGGCATCTCAAACTGGCCGTGGCATGAAGCTTTAAAAAATTCTATCTTTGCTGACAGCTGTCAAGTTGTAGTGTCGAGCATCACATCATTAAATGGTAAATTTATAATGTGTTATCTGAACAAAAGAGGCTGGATATGTCCATTTTCGTTAGAGAAATTAAAAGGAAAAAGAAACAAAGAATATGAATTCGGATAGAGTTGCACTCCAGTGCTGAGTCGGACTCGACCTCATCTTTGTTTTGCAACAAGTGAAACGTTGAGTGTCGCTCGACACGGTTTTTAAAGTAGAATATTAATTTCGACCAGGCTACTGAGACTGGGGAAAATTAATTTAGACCACAAAAGGTTAATGGGCTCACGTAACATGAACTAGTTCCTATCATTGCATTAACCAAAGTGTACATGGCTGCAAGGCCGTAGGCAAGGGGAGGGATTTGGGGGACCAGTCCCCCTCCGAAATTCTAAAAGACCGTTTCGTGAAAAGAAAATGGACCATGTGTGTGGGTGTGTCATCTGCCTAGCTGTGCACAGACAACAGTGTGCTTAAAACAGTGACTTTGAGTTAAGGAGTAGGTGCAAATTGTGTTCAATGAGTAAGAACAGATTGACTAGCCCTTTTGGCACTTCATCACAATATTGCTGCACAATCAGAAGAAATTGTGAAAATTTTTAAGTGAACATTTCAAAAAGAAAATATTTTATAATATACAGGTAAAAATTTGAACATTTTCATTTTCTTTCGAAATTATTCTTTAGTTTTACTTTTTTTTAAAAAATAAGAATTTAATACCATGTATAGCTTATATATTTTCAGCATTAAATTCATTGGATAGTTACTGCACTACTCATATAAAGTTATAAATTTGTTCATTATAACAGTTTTTAATTATTTTGATATTTTAAAATCCCATTGTAGTATTATGATACTCATTAGGACTTTAGATACATAAGGAAACCTGTAGTTTTATTAAAGTATCATTCACAAAAAACAATGTCCCCCCTCCGAATATAATTTCTCGCTATGGCCCTGCATGGCTGTTTCTTTATCTATTAGTAACTCGGAAATAGGGATTGCCTCTCTGCTCTGCCTGTAGATAGGTCGTGGAAATAAAATTTTGGTTTGTCCAAAAGCCCAACATTATCACGATCGGACCCTGCAATTCAGATTGCGGCATAGTCGTAAAACAGTTTAGAATTTATAGGGGCATCTTTGAATGTTTTCTAACTATAGATAATGATTGTAATTCAAAAATGTCTCACCTCTCCATCTGGTTCTGAACCTGCTGTGGACCGGTGTTTCCATTCTGTTGTCGGGGTTGCAGTAACACTTGCTGTCCGAGCTGCGAGGGCGGCGGTGGGGCGTGTTGCTGGTTGGCCATGATACGTCGCTGCATCTTAGGCGAGCGAATTTCGGACAGGTCCAGTCCGCCTGGAAGGTATGTGAAAGGCTTCTTGTCCCGCTTCATGCTGTTTGCCAGCGCCGCTGGCAGTTCCTGGCCTGGAGTGCCCGGAGTCTGGACAATGCCGGCAGCGGCTTTAGCCTCTTTGGTGGCCTGCACAAACAAAAAGAAAATTATATTTTTCTACGAAAAGGTAAGATAAAGATACATCAGAAGAAATACGAAAAACAAAACTTTGCAGTCCCTGCCTACAAATTAAAAATGTATTTTGTTATTAATTTACGAAGTTACTGAAAAATCCAGATATTATCTGAAATTTCAATAAAAATAAGGAGGTTTAATTTCTTGTTTAATTTAATCTAGTGTCCAAAATGGTAACTAGCAATAAACTGAACGTACTATGACACTTTTATTATTAAAAAATAATAGTGTCATTGTACATTTACAATTTTTTGATAATATTATGGGACAAATGGAATTTATCAGCTTCTACTATTATTGTGGGACATACAGACTAAAATATATGATCATCAAACCCAATGGAGGGCAATAAAGCATTCTATTTTCATTATGACCTTGACCTTCCAGTAATTTAACCAGCTTAAAATTTTCCCAATAATTACCCGATTACCTTAACCGCCATGCAAAACTTGACCTCTTTCACCATCAAATATTTTAAGGGTACTTCTCACTGGATTAAAGAAATTTCATTCAAGAAAAATATGCATTAAAGTGTTAAATATATGAAGTTCATTGAAAAATATTTAATGAAATTTTATGCTTCGTCGAAGAAAATAAGTATTACTATTTAGAATACACAAATGTACTTGATATTTCTCAGAGCAGTCTCAAATATGCATGGTAGGTATACGAGGGCATGAAAAGCAGTATAATCGAGTTTCTTTAACAGTTAATAGTAAAAACTGAGCATTACCACATTGAGAAAAAAACTTATTGACGGTATAGACTAGAAATTTCTGGAACAAAACCCTCTTTACAAGAAAAAAATATATATATAGCCGTTCATAATAGTTAATGAACCATTAAAATACTGTTATATTATCTTCGTAACGATCAATTTAAAATCACAAAAAAAAAAAAGAAATTAATTAAAATGGCCTTCAGATGTACTAAGAATTATTTATTAAAAAATCAAAAAAATTATTACGTTATTAAAATTTTTGTATTCTAACCCAGAGGTGGCCATTGGGCGGATATGGTGTAATTAAAGAAATTTATAACTGTGAAAAAAATATTGTATTTATCATAGTAAATGCGGTACTATTCGATTGATTTATTGATTATTTTTATAGATATTATATCTATTGACTGTCTATCATTTGCCGCCCTCATGGATACCGCCCCATGGAAACTCTCAGCGACCACTGGGGACCTCATTCTTTTGACCACAAATGCGATGCCGCTTATGCTAAGGCATTCATTGACAACAATTTTAAATTTACTGCAAGTAACTTTTTGAAAGGAGAAATATTTAAATTATTTATCCCTTATCTTGGGAGAAACAAATGTTAATCATTAACGTTGTTAGTCGAAAAAAATAATCAGTTGTAAGAATCATAATTTGACCAAGCACACATAATTTTAAGCTTTGCCTCATGTTTATGAAGAAGAAAGGCAATACTGATTGTTGAATTTTACCAAGTTATCTATACATTTTATTTCATATATTTGACATATTCCAGTTTACTTATAAAATTTGAGAAGTAGTTTAATACAAGGGTTGGAACTTTAATAGTGGCAACTATGTATTTACATGGAATACAAAAGTGATTCATGTCACCATGTTTTACAGTCCTTCAATATAGTCGCACTCATTGTGTATAACCCCTTTCTAACGATGTGGAAGTTGCAGAACACCTGTAGCAGCTCCTGTTCTGTTGATAGTTCGAATGGACCGGTCTATTGAAACAAGAATCTCTCGAACCGTTCTGAGCGAATGCAACGAAGTGGTTTCTTCATCATACGAATTAAGTCACATGGGCTTAGATCTGGGGAGTATGTTGGATGGTAAAGCACTTCCCAGCTCCTTCGATTGAATAAATCAGTCACAGCTTGCGGTGTATATGGCCGAGCACTGGCATGCAGAATAATAGTGCGGTTCTGCAGAAAGTGCAGAATTTTTCTCATGCTCAGGCGTTTCTTAAGAATGTGCAGCACAGTCGTATGCGCAAATCCTGTCTTTCGGAGCAGTTCAGGAACCGTTTGGCATTGATCCCTGTCCATTAGTGTGGGAACAGCATGCACTTTTGCGTCACTGTCACTAGAACGATCTGGCGGATGCATGTCTGCCACATTTGGGTGTTCTTCATTGTTCTTTATATATATATATATATATATATATATATATATATATATATATATATATATATATATATATATATATATATATATATATATATATATATATATAGGGTTCGGTGTCTAGGGGTGTCGTTAGACAAATTCGATGACAGACTAAATTAACAATAACAAACATTTACTGACGTAACAACACAGAAAACATTTAAACACAAAGACGAATAGTTAAATCACAGTGACGACGCGGTATAAACGACTTCCTACTCGAAGCTTAACATAGGCAAGACACCCTACTCGGTGCTTAACATAGAAAATACACCCTACTCGGTGTTTAATAAATTGAGGGAGCTCAACTGCCACGGGTCCTTGACTCGACCTGGTCACTCCTTCTCATCGACTCCGACTCGAATGTCCCTTTGTCGTTCCTTACTTACCCCACTCGGTGATGAAGGCGCGACCTTGCGTGGATGCGCTGTACTAAATTCCCACACCTACACACACACACACATTATATATATATATATATATATATATATATATATATATATATATATATATATATATATATATATATATATATATATATATATATATATATATATATAATGCATTTCCAAGGTTGTATCGTGTGCAGTATTGTAATTGTTTTCTGAACAGCTGTTAGATTGGACAGACCTAAAAGACCAAGTTTGAACTCTGACGTTTACAATTCTGTGTTACATATTACTTAACATCATACATATAAGACATTTTGAAATATATATTATTAAAAGACGATAATTCTATTTCAATTATCTAAAAGTTTAGAGTTAAATATAAATACCGTTTGTTTTATTTTATAAAACCTCTATTTTTCCTTCTCACTCCGTCTAGTAAGGAATCAAAACGTACTTAAAGTCCGAAATTTATTTGAAAACCCCAAAAAGTTAATATCCTGTAAGAGTAGTTACAGAAAAATTGAAAAGGGGCGGAAATGTCAAATTCCTTATAAATAGATTTAAGGCATTCTTTACCTCTGGTTTTGAAAAGAAAGTTTTTTCCAATAATGGATAAAAATAATGGTACTTTCACCTGGCACGCAAAGACATCTTGTAACGAACAGAGAAGAAAATGGAAAATTCGATGTCCAATACTTCAGGAACGACAACGGGCGTGCTTCTAATGGATGGGATCGAAAATCAAGAATTCTTGATATTTTGTCGCCTGGGGTTAGAAAGCTCTTTGAAAGGGATAATTTACTATCGGTACTTTTTAAAATTTTACAGACCGATGTTTTTAATAATTTCTTAAGCTATTTCAAAGTGATCCATTAAATCTTACATACTTGATAGATTCATACGATCAATCATAAAAAGAAAGAAAACTGTTTTTGAAAGAAATGAAGATTAGAATTGTTATAATTTTTATGCTCAATAATAAATTCTTAACTGTTGTTCTTAATTGTTAATTGATAAATAGTATTAAAAGAATATATTATAGTTATATTAAACACATCCATTAAACACCCACTCATTCATATTTATCCTCCTTTCTCTCTCTCATATGTGTGTGTGTGTACGCGTGTATACATACATACATATATATATATATATATATATGTTTATATACATATATATGTGTGTATATACATATAAATATGTGTGTGTATATACATATATATGTATATATATATGTTTATATGTATATATATGTATATATATATGTATGTATATATATATATATATATGTGTGTGTGTGTGTGTATTCATATATACATAATATAGATTAATACTGGAGTCTTAGTTTATAATCTATCTATAAATGCATGCAGTACCAAAAAGTCAGCTTTAGCAATTCTTAAATTTTAAATTCTCTCCGTAACTAATATATAAAAAATTTTGGGTAGACGCTAGAGCATTTCAGAATATAATCCTATAATTCAAATAATATATATAATACAGAATTTCATCCTATAAATAAAGTTCACTTATAGCCTAGCCTATGTACTAAGAAAATTGAATTTTAGTAGAAATCGAACGCATTACACTTGTAGGATGTTTATTTCAATGCAAAGATAATCGTTTCAAACAAATAGAATATTGAAAATAAAATTGTAGTGTTGGAGCATTGTATTCAAGCGCAATATGCTTTAGCAATTTTTTGTGAAAAATTAGAGACCTCGAGAATGAATTGCTTAAAAACTCGTAAGTCTATGGCGTTTATTTACAACAGCAACGCCATTTTTAAGCATATGCTGTCCAATAAAATGTCTGAAGCTTGTGGATGGAAAAGCTTTTGAATGCGTCAATTTTAGTGAATAATATGAAGATAATGGATTTAGTAGAGAGATCTTTGAGGTCAAGTTTCGTCAGACTGGGTTAAGACAAATTTCTGAAGGATTTCATAGAAAATTAAATATTATTTTACATTGAACTGTAGGATGATCTTTAAGTCTTAGAGATCATATTATAGTTCAATGGTAATTTTCTATAGAATAAGTTGTAAGATCTTGGATTCAATTACAAAAATTTATTTCTTTGTTTACTTTTTTGAATGCGGAGGCACTTGCCTTTATCTATGCTTTCGCCTCTAAAGTTCCGCAGGTTTTTTTGGCCATTTTGTTGTGGGAACACCAATTTTAATGTAAAGTGACCACCTTTTCTTCTCTGCAAAAATCGTAATAAGTAAATATAATAATAAAAATATTATAGGTGTAATATTTAAAAGTATTAAATTTTTTTTTCTTGTTTTACTCTAAGTCCATGCTAATGTAGATTTCAGATTTCATCAATACGTATTCCGCAGAAATGATTTGAATATCAACACATTATATGCGGGACACTTACTAGTACATTTTCCGACGATTGATACTTCATCGCGGGTCACATACTAGTACGGCTTAGTGTAACAACATGGTTGGTTGGTCTGTGGGTACAAAAATAATTATATACGCAGGAAAACGAAGCCGAACGTTCTTGTCTACTACATATTTTCTGGAAAAATTTAGACAAATAAAAACTAGTTTTTACATTAGTCGATGCTACTGATATAAATTTAAATAATTTTCGATCTATTGAGATTTAACTGAATAACTAAATTTACGCGCAAAACGGTCGTTCCCAGTATAATTTCGCTGTAAAATGTACCGGCACACAATGTGTTAATATGCATAGGAAAGAAAGTTATAGAGCATAATTTACAGACATATCATGGTAACTTAATCGCGAAACAGCTGTACATGTATATTCATGTAATATTGGGAATTACTTAGGGTGACATATGTTGTTGGTATGAAAGCTAATTTTAATCATTCTTTCGGGAGTCAAGATTTAAACTTTTATTTATCTTCCGTTTTCAATGTCACATTCATCCACCCTATTACCGCTATCTACCGATCTGAGTCATTCTATCATTTTTTCTCTACCCCATCACCACTGCAAGTATAGGTGAAACCACTGAAAGAATCCATTTTTCTTGTGCTCGGCTAGCAACGCTGGAAACTATTACAAGTCGCATTCTTTCATCCGGGGACCTTAAAAATAGACTAATATTTCAACGAGCCGAATGTTAATCTACGAATCAAAAAATTCTCAACAAAAATTCCCCTCGTTTGGCGAGCCTGGCGTTCTTTAAATATAGCGAGAGAGACATTTTCCACGCAGCTGGCAGGGTGTCTAAAGAAAACAACACCCACGTCAGAAATTTAAGAATAGTTTATGCGCCCAAGAAACTTTCAAAAGTAAAGTGTAACAGATAGCAGTGGTTAATATATTATCCGAGGAGAACATTAAAGATCTCATCATTACCCCCCCCCCTTCCAACTGACACAACAGCAGTCGGGATATAATTGTGACATTAGTTTTACCATCATCTGACTTATGTACCAATATGACAGTTGTCTACCATGCCAATGACTAGAAACTGCCATGTCATACTTATTTCATACTTTCTTTTCTACCCTCGAACGACAACACTATCCCATAACTACAAACAAATATACCGCTAGCTTCTAAATATACTGAATAATATAAACGGAACAAAGAAAATAGGAGAATTAAAATGACTTTATGTGCTCTTCTAAAGGAGAAGAGATGAATAAACAGTACAAAAGAAAATACTCGAATATCCATCATGTTATACGTTATAAAGAAAATTATGGAAAATAATAGGAGAAAAGAGATTAGAAATAATGACCATCAAACGATCGGATAGATAAGAAAAAAACTGTATTTTCTATAAAAATATTTTTTCATTCTAACGTATTTATCCATAGATATTCATGAAGAGTAAATAGCCAGGACAGATACCTGGTCAGTTTTTTAAAATCAAATTTCAAGTAATAAGTCCCGATGTGAACCTAATTATCACTCGAATATTAGGCATTGACAACAACTGCCAGTAATATATACCCTTGGACTGTAAACGCTTTTCAAGAACATTGTAGGCTTACTTTTTTTTAAACATTCAGAATTTCACTTTTTAGTATCATTAAAACAATGAACTGACTTATTTTCCTGAACTATCATTACCCTTCAAAACTTTGCAAGAATACATTTTCAACAGCTATGTATGTATGTATGTATGTATGTATATATACACTCATATATATATATATATATATATATATATATATATATATATATATATATACACATATACATATACACATATACATATATATACATATATATATACACACATATATACATATATGTGTATACACATATACATATACACATATACACATATACACATATACATATATATACATATATATACATATGCATATATATACATATGCATATATATACATATATATATATACATATGCATATATACATATATATATACATATATATCCATACATACATATGTATATATGTATATATGCACGCGCGCAACGTGATTCACCAGAAAATTATTAAATGTATTCAATTACGGTGTTTTTTTCTAATAACTTAATCTGAATATTTGATATCTAAATAAAAGCATACTGAAGAAACACATCGTCAAAATTGAATTTTTATAGACTGGTTTAATATGGCATTGCTACATTGGTACTATTAAATCCCTTTAAAGAAACGATTAGGATATGAATTTTTATTGACCTTATAAATGTATTTATTTACACTTTGCGATGGTTATAGTCCTAGAACTCTGAAAATGAAGTAAAAGTATTTGGTCCCTTGTGATATACTTGAAGAGAATATTAATTTGTCATGATACGGATAAATATACTTTGCATGAAAAGTTTAAAATATTGTAATAAGAATCCACTAAAAATATTAGAGATCTCAGAAGCGTCTTTAAAATTTTAGTCCAAGCTGAATCCTTACGTCTCTTAATATGTTCAGAAACCTCTGACACTGACTACTGAACGCTCTTTTGGTTCTAATCATGTGATTAGTACTCTTGTATTAAGAAAGTGCCTTATAATGTGAAACGAAACTACATTTTAGTTAAATAAAGCGGAATGTTTTTTTTATTTTGTATAAATACTTAGTAACACTGCTTTTTTTATCCTAAAATGTTAAAGTGTTTTCTAAAATATGTAATATATTAAATAAAAAAATAAAAAAAAGTGACGAAAATATCAGAGATAAAAATGTTTACCGCTTCATAAACATGCATAAAGTAATAATATATTAAGCAAATTGTTTCAACTAAAGCTTACTAGAAAAGAAGTGATTGGTTAATTTACAATTCAAAACATACTGTTTTTAGATTATGAATTAACTAATCGCGTCTTCAAGGTTTAATAACCCCTTGAAATAATATCCATGCTATAGAAAACCCGTGTGTAATTCTATATTCTTGTCACTGTAATTCATTTTTTTTTACATTTTATAATCAGTTCTTAAATAATGGTATAATAAGATATATTATTAAAGACTGCCTATTTTATCGTTTTCAAAACATTAAAATAAGTTAAAATCATCTTACTCTTTTGACAAATGATTAATAAGATTTTGTAGTTCATAAACAAAATTAGGCATCTCAGAATCATTTATTTCGAATCCTTTATGATCATGGGATAAACAATTGTATAATAAGAAGTACTGTAAGTGACTGTCTATTTTATCGTTTATAAAAGGGAAGGATTTTATGGTTGGTTTACAATGCCTGCGAGCATACATAAGAGTCAGATGAATTAAAATGATTTATGTTACATTTTTGACAAATGATTAATGAGATTTTGTAGTTTATAAACAAAATATGCAGTCCATAATCATTAATTTTGCAACAAATTTAATTTAATAAAATTGAATTTTCTAATAATGAAACCCATCCTTATATTTTAATAGAAAATATTTTGATTCCGACTAAGATAAGCAAATAAGCAAAGATATCATCTTCAGAAGAAAGAGAGCCATTTCTGTTTTTCCTCTTAATGTTTTGAAATAAAGATAATTATATTTCCCATGGAAAAAACACCAGCATATGTCGATGAACTTTAATCTTTAGTGGAAATACTGAATACATTCCTTTTGCAGTTATTGGAATAGGGATAAACTAAATTATGGTTTTTAAACTTCGTTACGTAATTGCAACCAAAGTACAATATATTTTAATATTATAAAACCAGAAGTGTGACTAGTTAAGGTGGCACAGATGTACAGTTATTTTCTCTAGTACTATTCATATAGTACAGTCTAGTATTTCATATAGTACTATAGTCTGTATCGGTTATATGGTCAGCTCAGCGGTCCAGAAAAATCAGACCATATAAGCGGGTGACCATATATGCGGAACAATACAATCCTATTGTGCATGTACCATATATTGTGCATTTTTAATCCATAACAGAAGAGCCTTATCCCCATTCCCATAAGGCAGTGGTGCGCAAACTAGGGGTCGCCAAATTTTTATGAAATGCATTATCCCTGCATGCTGCATACCATACAGTGTACATATAAAGAGTGAAGCGCCGTCACTGTTTAATTGCAATTTCATGCTGTCCACTCTTTCTTTGACCGTAATACGTAATGTATGTAAAATGTGAAGAAGCAAATTTTTTACTCCGGTAGATAGCTCCCTCTTCGCAGTTATTCGCCAGTTTGAAAGTTGTTTAGTGAGAAAGAGCAATTGATAGATCTAATTAGTGACTATACTCTTCGAAATCAATTTAAGACTCAGCCTTGCCAAACATTTTGGCTATCCGTGGAAAAACAATATCCCGTTTTATGCAAGAATGCCATCAGAGTGTTAATACAATTTGCATCAACGTATTTATGTGAAACTGGATTTAGCAAACTAGTTTCAATAAAAACTAAATACCGCTCGCGTTTAAACCCTGAAGATGATATGCGAATTGCAATTAGCACCAACATCGATGAGATAATTAGAAACTTTCAGCCACATACATCTCATTAAAGGGCAATTTACTGACTTTTGTGTTATACAAAAGGTATTTTCTTAAAATTATAAATAAAATTAATATGACTCAAATATGATGATGTTTTTATTCGATGAAACGAAAGAAATGCTCGAAATATACATCGTATTTGTGAACTTTATCTCTAGGGGTCGCCAAAAATTTTCTCTCTACAAAAGGGGTCGCAGTCGAAAAAAGTTTGCGCACCATTGCCATAAGGTGACAAGCGCTGACGTTTTCTATCTTGATCACCTATTTCAACACTTGAGGACCAAAGTTTGGCAGCTAAAATGTTGAGTAATGTCGTCCGGGTAATCGAATTTGCATTGGCGAAAGTAAAAGATTAGATTTTTTAAAATTTTCAATCAATTCGTTTTTGGCAGCAAATGATAAATTCTTTCTTTTCGAAGGGATAATTAAAAATGAACGCTCTTATTCTTCACGTATGATCCAAATGCAACAAAATTTTCCTTTACTTTTTTCGTCTCAATTTCAACTTAAACAGGGTGAGATAACTTCAACCAATAAACAGACAGATGTCCACCTCTTGTCAGGGGGCAAGAGAACTGAGAGGGGTGATATCTACACAAACAAGAAAGGGGAAAAGGGAGGGAAATAAAGGCTTGAATTCGGGTCCTCTCCGGTTTCGCGCTGACTTATTTAAAAAAACGAAAAGAAAAAAAAAACGGATACTCGTTGAAAACATGAAATTGACTATATAACCGGTAACAAGAAAAAGAAAATCACTGTATAAGCGGTGCATTTTAACACGTTTCCTATTAAGTTAGATAAGACTTTAGAAAACTGACCATATAAGCGGGGTGACCTTATAAGCAGGTGACCATATAGCCGGTATTGACTGTATTTAATAATCTTTTAATAATAGGAAGCTTGAAAATTGGAACTTAAATATGAGATGTTCATATTTAAGCATTAAAATATGGAATGTTTTACATGCCTATCCCATTACCATGCTACACTATAATTACTAGTGTATATATTTTTTTTAATACTTATGACTTGCAGTGCTTTAATTTAACTCTTCTCATTTAGTAAATAACTGTGTTACCCGAATGCTCCATAGTAATATCTTAAATTTTTCAATTATAAATTCAAGGCTTTTTAAAAGGGTCTGAATTTTTAAATATTTTTTGCCATTTTTTCCTCTACCCAGTAGTATTATGTTATAGAATATAATTTAAAGATTATATAACTATATTATAAAATCTCTTGAAATATTAAAATTTTTACATTTTTAATCATAAAATTTAAAATCTATCCCTATTTTCATATATCTAGTAAACATACAACTTTTTTTTAACAATACTTTTTATTGTACAAAATTGATTGTTATTGTGAAACAATTTCAAATTTCTGTACACAGAATCTGAAAGATTATAAAAGTTTACATTTCTTCAAAATGCAAAATTATTTAGGAAGATAATCTAGATAAATTTAATTAGACAGTGACTTTTATATTTATATTCTAAAATCATTTCAAAGAAAATTAAGCATGCAAAAGATACAAATAAAAACTGTAGATATTTTGTATCTTTAAGAGTAATACAAAACTTCATACCAGATAACCTTACAGTACTTAATTGGTTGAAGCTGGCATTTTAATCATTTAACAAATATGCAGTTACTGTTATTTGATACTACATAATGTGCCGGAAGCTTTTAAGTATTTTTTTTAACCTAAAGAATGTTTTTAGTTCACAATCTCCTGGTTTCATCTTACTTCTTTGAAATGTTATACGCATACTTAAGTAAATATCTAGACATAGTAAATTTATGCACATCTTAAAGTTCTAATAATTACTTAGAATCAACCTAGATATCCGGATAAAATTTTATCGGCATATTAATCTATCT
Organism: Pardosa pseudoannulata; assembly: GCA_032207245.1. Classification (NCBI taxonomy): domain Eukaryota; kingdom Metazoa; phylum Arthropoda; class Arachnida; order Araneae; family Lycosidae; genus Pardosa; species Pardosa pseudoannulata. Next base: position 88,352,564 of record CM063501.1, read on the forward strand.
TTTATTGGCATCGTAGTTCATGGCCCTACGTCAGGCTGTAGCACCGAGGAGTTTAGTATTAATCTATCTTTAAGTATATGAAATGTTGTACAGAACAGCTAAGATGTTTATCTGTTCAGTTTCGGGAAACCGTAGATTGAACTAACCCTTAAAATCGCAGTGCAGTGTCACTAGGGTTAAGATTGTTATGGGCAGTCCATAATGTTTTGTTTTATGAGAAGCTTAATTTCATTAAAAGCCACCAAAAATCAACACTTATGAAGAAATAATTACTTTTATCAGACCATATATACCCATATTTTGATTATTGGCCCATATTTTTGTTAAATTGCTTTTTTTTTCATTCTTCAGAAACAGAATCTATAAAAGGAATGTAAGAGATTCCAAATGATAATATTTTTTAGAAAGAACTCTTTTTACTACACAATTATAAAATCATATTCCACAGAATATCAAAAACTTTTTTCTTAATAAAAGCTTGTAAAGAAGATCAGTGGATTGTTATAAACACAGTGGAGACTAATTAAGTTGAATTTGCGAAATAAAATCTTGAGACCAGTCTATCAGAGAACTATCGAGTTAAAATATTTGCTACTTGCCCTGGTGTTGATTTTAGAATTGAAAAAAAAAATGTAACTTTGACATCTGTCGAAGTAGAAAGATTATTTTCTATTTACAAAACAATTTTGACGCGTAATAGGTAAAATATCTTTTCTGCAGAATATTGAAATGTTGATATCATTCAGTTGAATTCCTTTTATTAAATGCATAAAACTTCTACAAGACGTGCAAAACACGTCGAGATTTTGTTAAAACCGAAAGCGACGTGTATACACGTATAGTCATTTGCGAGAAACAAATCGACTTGTGCGTATCGGCTAATCGTAAGAGAAGCCGTTCATTCTTAGCTACATTCTACAGTGAATAACATCGCGTGCTGATTGAGAATAAACAGAGTTGATAATTTTCAATTTTTTACAAAATTCCTTTAGTTTTTGAGATATCTTACTATAAATGCTGAAAAATTGAATATATTTTTTAAATATGTCGCGGATATCAGTTGAATTCCTTTTATTAAATGCACTATTAATAAAATGTACGTTTAATCATTAAAATTCTTAAATTCACTCCCTTTGTAAACATCTATTACATTTCCCTTGAGAAATGAACGTTTTTTCCCATATGTTGTCAACAATTTGCCCACACTTAATCACATTTTTGCCCATACAAAATTCCTAAGCCTACTGATTACACAGTGCAGACAATTGATAGGTTCAGAAACTCTGGGACATATGTATAACTGTGAAATAATGACTAGGAAGAGAAGTCTTAACAACAGATAAATATTAACTTTCTATTTTGATCATTTTTGTAATACTTTAATGCAAATATTTCTATTTAAATTTCAAACAAATCTGAAAATTCCATATAACAAATGGATATGAATAAGCATATTATTATCTAAACCAGGACTGACCAGCTAAAAAAGTATTAGAAGTACATCTTATGTCGGATGATCTCACTATGTGTGTGTATGTATATGTATGACATGGACGAGTGGTTAAGGCACGGACGGCACATTTGATTTCATATATAAAAACTTCTTTATTGTAATTCTTCTGTCCATAGCTATTCCATTTAGAAATCATTTGTTCTCATCATTTGCCACGACAAGCGTGGAGAATGTTATCAGCCCGAGTTCCTGCTCAGAACTGACTTTTTTGGCGTTGCTAACTAAGCAAAATTCCTATGTCTACTTCCGTGTCAGTTCTTTTACTCTGTATAGTTCCGCTGTAAGGTGTGTATTTCTTTTATTACGTTGTTGTTAATGAGTTCTACCTATTTTTAATTATGACTCACTTAATTCTCATTTTTAAACCTGACATGTATGTATTATGTGACAACTCATACTGCTAATTCAAGACTGTATGCAGTGTTGAATTGTTTCTCGTTTAAGTGTTCTTGAAACCTGTTGTTATTTCTCTAAATATATTTATTTAACTCAATGCCCATTAAGAAATTCAATACGTAATTCAAATTTTATGAAATTCGAAGTAATTTTTAGACAACTGGATAGGCAAGTTTCTTGATTCTGCACTTCAACAAAAAGCAATTATTCTTGACCTCTTTAAAAATTTAACTGTAGGAAATTATAAATTGACCAGATAATTGTCAGCCGGGACTAAATTTTGTAACCATCCTACTTATTCATTTGAATAACTTAGCTTTATGACTTACATAATATGCTGAAAATGTTTCTAAAATAAGTACCAATAAATAACGAAATTGATATTTTTGAAATAAGTGATTATGTACTTGTACTTTAAATCCTAAATGTATATACATAAAGCTAGGAGGCATGTGAAAATCATGACTTATAGTAATGCTTTTCAGCGATAAACGTGGTAAAAGTTTAAAACTATTGTTTTAAAATATAACATGTCATTACATTTTTTAAAAAATTTAAGTCATTCCCAAAACATAAGTGTCAAGCGTTACTTCAAGTTTTGCATCTGACTTATATTCTAAAATGTAAATCTAAAACCGCTATAAAATAAAACACCACAAATTCTGAATAAGCGTTTCATTATTTCATAAATCTGAAATAACAAGATTGGCTCAGGGCACCGATTTCTAATCATGTATTGTAAAATTCATGCCAGTTGCAGAGCTACTGACTGGGACACAACAAAAAGGAAAGCTAAATAAAAACGCTCGGACTGATTCGTTTTTTTTTTCTTCTTTTGTATAATTCACGTCCCTGGAGTCAAACAAGCTTAGTAGCACGAAACAAAAGTATGCCTTCTACCATTTTTCAATTACGATTTGTAATCGTCTATTGCTTTTTAAATAAACATTACGACCAAATAATACTTATATACTTTAATTCTAATGAATCTTAAGCATATGTACTAATGTACAATATATGAGGGATTCTTAACCAGAGTGAACTAAGTCCATTTTTTGCTTTACGAAATGAAATCGTGTAGCTGGGTTAACAGCTTTTTATTTCACATACGTACATGTGATAGAATGTATCCTAGTTATAAAGTGTTTTCTAAAATTAATTTAAAAATGCATGAATTAATTATGATCCAGCAGTTTTTAGACTTCATTTCTCAACACTATGCCAAATGAACTTAATTCACTTCGGTTGTGAGCCTCGTAATATACAAGGGGTGGAGAAAAGCACAATTTTGCACAGGGCGTTGTATTCTCGGGAAGTAGCTCTGAATTCTAATTCCATTTTTATTATTTAAACATTTGAGGCACGACTTTAACGCCTGTGCATTCATTTATAACATTTGTAGATTGGATTTACCACTACTTTACGTAAGTGATATCACAAGGGTACGTGCACATGTAATATTTAAAAGGTGGTTTCAAAAATTAACGCACAATGCATATTAATTTACGTATCGCAAAGGTGGGACACATAATATCATTGTTTCTTAAAGAGTTAAACTATAAATATATAAATGCTTTTCTTTATAGTAAAGATATTAGTCGTACTTAAAGCATTACTATTATTATTTGCCACAAGATGCATCATATAATATTTCCTTGCAATATAATGTCCTTTATATGACTTTCACTCCGAAGAAATGGTAAAAAAATGAGAGGTCAAAAGATAAAGAATTCTCTGAAATGATAAATGGCAATTCCAGTTTAGAAATATAAACAATTCGTTTTAAAAAAATTCTCCTTTTCGTTAAATATAGTGAAGGGTAATCAAGTAATATTTAGATCATTTATTTTTTTTAACACCACGGGTTTATTTTATTTGTTTTTGTTTTGTGTAAGAAGATAAGATACGTATAAATATATGTTCAAAATTAGTGTTATGCCAGAAAAACAAAGCCTACCCCCCCAAATAAACAGTACCTTTTTAAAAGTTTTCTTTCTCATATATTTATATCTATAAAAAATCTATATCATTATTTGTAATGTCCTTAAAGATGTGTAATTTAATATCTTCAAGAACTTTTTAAAATAGTATTGAAAAATGTTTCTAGTGAATTAATAATTTAACATTTCGTAAAAAAATATCCATGAATTAATTTCGTTATACTTTGTTTTTATATGGTATTGAATGTTAGGTTTATATAACTTTTTTTATCGTTTAGGTAATATCATTTATCCCTCAGAGGGATGTGAAATGAAGGAAAGGGATCTGGTTTCCACAAGCAAGAGTTCTCTTACGCGTAAGATTGTTAATAATAAAAGATTAAAGAGTAATCAAGAATTGTGTATAAACAACCCTTCCACTTGGTTTTGTCAGAAACTGACTAAGTCTTAATAAAAAGTAAAAAAAAATATTTTAAAAACTTTATTTAAATATTTTATACTTAAATATTTTATGTGTATTTAATATATGCTTATTTAAATACACAGAACATTAAAAAAATTATAACTAAAAATAAAAGTGTGTATGTAAGTATGTAATTACATTCAATATGTTACGAAAGTCCCATGCTTTTATTTTTACCCATAAAATTGTTTAAATCCTCCAGCTGTAGGAAAGTATTTTTATGAAAACACTTTTTTTACATTTAATTTTGTCTTTATTAGTTTTATATAAAAGAGTATCTTATAAAATACTTTTGACTTAGAGCTATTTCTTCAATCTGCAGAATCTAGTGATCAAAGTTTCACCTATCGTATAATATACTTTATTAAATCTTAAAATTAGTTCATGTACACAACCAATAATGACACTACTATTTCCAATGGATTGATTTTTTATTAAATTTTAAATATATAATTTATCTTTAATAATGTACGGAAAGTTAGCGAATAATCGATTATCAAATATTACCACAGAGATACATACTGTGTAAGGGAAAGCAATTAAAAGTATGAAAAATTGTACATTATTTTACTGTTTAAAGATAAATTTAAAATTTTCTTTATATACACTGGGAAAAATTCGTGTTAATGTAAGTATTTCATTGCAGTTTTATTTTCCCAACACCATTAAATTCTACGAGTCTGTCCTTTGTAACAATTAGTCTAATTATAATATTGCTAAAGTGAATATAGGAATAAGACGTAGTGATAAGATTAACTGCAGTATTATGTATTTTTCTACTCTCGTAAGCTATTGATTTGTATTAGAATGTTGAAACACGCAAACAATCCCGTAATTTTTAATTAATGTGTTTATAATTCTACATGCCTGATCCCGGATGACAGAAAGAAGAAATATGAACATCATTTATAACCCCCAAATGAACATATCTTAAAATTAATATTAAACTAAGAAAATATAAATAACTTGCATATTTACGTTTGGATGGAAGGTTGGAGCATTAAGGTAGACGCACACGAGGGCTAACTAAAACGGGACCTACTGCTTAACCCCTTCCGGTAAAATGACGAGTCTAGCTCGTCATTAGTTTTTCATTCCATACCGCACAATGACGAGCTTCACTCGTCATGCGATTAAAGTTACTGTTAAATATGATAATTAATTTAGTTTAAAATTTCTACTGTACTGAATTTGGCAACACTTTTATCACTCGTGAAAATCACAAGTCACTATTACTTATTGTTTACTTGTTATAAGTCATTGCCAAATTAATGAGTCAGAATAAAAGAAAACCTACTAAGAAATGCCGTGTGTGTTACAAGAATCAAATTAAAAGTGAGACTACTTGGCGGTATAAATAATTAAGAATTCCTCTGCACTTTGTTTCGAAAAGTACCACTAGCTTGAAGACTATTATCTGTATACCTTATTAATGTTTTGCTTTGATATTTTCTTAATTTTACTGTTTCTGATATTATTTAACACTATGTAAAGAGTGGATTTTAATTAAGAATATGTAAGAATTGTAAAATGAAACAAGTTTTTTAAATAAAAATTAACTGGTTATTTCATGCACAGTTTTTCATTATTAAATCATACCGGGAGGGGTTAAAGCAGATTCTGAACGGTTATGAACATCTATGCCAAAAGTGAAACTCGAACCTAGGCACTCCAGGACCATACAACAACGCTTTGCCGTTCTGCTATCGTTCGGCATTTACGTTTTGAAATAAGATATTATTCAGCTTCATGACAGTAGCAAGAAACTTGCAAAGTGGATGTGGTATCCCTCTTTAAATCATATTTCAAAATTTTTACACCAATCATTACATATATATGTAAACAGCAATCGTTATGAGGGTATAACCTCACACACATACATACACCTTCACTATCCACTGTACAGCCCTTTCTCAATGCGATTCTCTAGTAAAAATATTTAATCTGTAATATATAATATGTATAAAACCATTTGTAAGTATACGTAGATATGTCTATTCGCTATGCATCTCTAAGTAGCTGGACCAATTTTAATGAAATTTTGTATGGTGATTAAGGTCAACCCTGGAAGGATTTTTGACAGGTCAAACTGATCGGAGGTCAAGGTCATGATGCTTTTTTTTAACCTCTATAGACTTTGACTACTTTATAGTTTAGTGCCTTTCATACACCTTTCTTCAACAACGCATTAAATATGTTTAAAACTTTTAAGTAACTTAATTTAGGTCATACTGTTTAAAATAAATGCGATTTAAAGTAATGTCGATTTTTAAGTTTTTTTTCCTTTGCAAAAGGCTAGAGATTTTGACTGTTTCTTCATTCTAAATACTTTTAAAATGCTGTTTAACGCATCTATATTTACGATCAATATTTGTTATTTGGAAGTATCTAACCTTAAAGTAATAAAGCTGTAAAGCATGAAGCCTACCTAATTAAATAGACGCATGTAAAGATTTTACGTACATACGTATTAAAGTTTTTAAAAATTTAATTCCGTATACATAACAGTTTCCATAAAATTCGATAATATGCGAGTTCAAATTGTTTCTATTGCAAAAGGCTAGATTTGACAATTTTTTCATTCTAAATACTTTTAAAATGTATCTACATTTATGATCGGCATCTTTACTTGACAACAGTTAAAAAATAGCTTGTAAAGTTTGTGTGTATTTTTAAAACGATTTTTTTTATTAGCGGTGGTAGATGACAGCTGTATAAACAATACCTCAAAACTTTAAGTATCAGCTATTATTTAGATTAGATCAGAATTTTATTATTCTTTAATCCTTTGATAGCAATTTAATTTTTCAGCTAGCACTCAGTTGAAATCTTGACGAATAGCTGTCTATGATAAAAACTTCACTTTACAGTACTGTGTTTACATATATGATAGTAAATAAATACATTTTGGCAAAACTCATTTTTTATAAATGGCATTCTATGATGTTTTAAAACTAGCAAGTTGTTTAAATTTAATTTCTGACTCTCCATAGCTTAGATTTAAGTTATTCATCAATATATATATTCAGTAAAAATGTTTCGGGCGTTAATACGTTATGAAAATAATGCTATAACATTAATATTAAAGCAGGCAAATTTCCAAAATCATATGTGCACCATTTGTGTTAAAATAGATTAATTCTCGTGAGATCTTGCTCGAGATGTTGTTAGGGCACCAAAAAATAGAAAAGAAACTGAAGAATCCTGTGCCTTTTTATCCTATTTTTTCTCTGAAAATATCTTTTCTATAAAAGGTGCAACATATATATTTACTATCAAAAGCAAACACAAACTTACACCCCCTGCCACCTCCCCGGTACATCGGGGTTAGTGGGACGCGAGAAAACACCCGCGTTGTAAGCTAGAATTTCCTCAGAGGCCGTGACACATTAGAGACCACCATTCTCTGCCAAGCAAGCCACTGTTCGCGGAGGTAGGTGGTAAATCTAATTTTGGAAACTCCAAAAATATCCATCACTCATGAGGTAATAACGACTCAGAGTCTCCTCCTGTCTTGGAAGCCTCTCCAGACCTTCTTAAGTGCTTCATTGTAAACTTTCAAATAGAGTCATTGGGTTGTTTCATCGAGGGGAGGTTTTCAGAAACAATTAAGGCTCATTTAACATATCATACAAACTACTAAGAAATTAACATTTATTTTTGAGTTGGAAAACTGTTGCAATTTGTGGTTAAGGTAGGCTGAAGGGTTAAGATTTATCTCAATTTTACTTTCTACATTTTTTTTAAAGGCGTACATCTGAAAAATAAAAAGTTGCATAATCTGTATCGCATTTTTTGTTTCATTGAAGTAATGTACAATGAGATAAACCAATAAACAGAACAAGAAGTCCGATTGTATAGAATAGATTTTAACGCAGTTTACTTTGCAAACCGAATTTTTTGCAAGTGTTTCATTAAATTACTTTGATAAGTCAATAAACTTTAAAATTATCTTACATACATATCGACTTCCTACCTAAACTTTGAAAATTTCAAAACTTTAACTAATAATCAACATTTAGCTAAACATGATAGTTATTCACTTACAAATGTCAGTTTGTAGATGGTATAACATTAAAATATAAACAAATTCTATTTTTCTTTAAAAATAAGGTAATCAAATAAGGGATGTCATATATAATTAAGTTTTATTGGTCTGTATTGCAAACACCCCATTACAGTTAAGTGAACAATTATCGAGGGAAGGGGTAGAATCATGAATAATGAATCATGTTGATGCATGTTTTCTTACAACGTTCAAACTTTTAAACGATAAATATAAATGAAATATTTATTAATTTACCTGGATTTGTTTCTTCCAAGCTGGAACATCCTGCATCATTCCCGCAGAAGGCATTGGTGGAGGAGGTGGTGGTGGTGGAGGGGGTGGTGGAGCGACCACAGGTTTAGCTTCAACGGCAGGAGGTGCAGGCGGAGGAGGTGGAGGTGGGGGAGGTGAGGGGAGATCTGAGGGATTTGACCAAGGTGCACCAGCTGCTTCGGTGGATGGTGAAAAAGGGGGAGGAGTTGGGAAAGAATCAATATGTCCAGGAGACCAAGGTTGAGATCCACTAGCAGACTGTTGTCTGGCAAAAGGTCCTGGTACTCCATAAGAGTATGGAGAATTAGCACTTTCTGGAGCACTAGATACGAACTGATTTCTTGGTTCTCCCGGACTGTAGTCGGTTGGAGTGAAAGGTTTGGGAGAGGGCTGATACTGAACGGAAGACTGCCTCTGAAATCCAGGTTTCGACTGTGGTGACACAGGATCATAACGAACTGCTGACTGAGGAGGAGAAGAAGGTGATGCTGAATTAGAAAATAATCCAGGTGCAACACTTGGGCTAGGAGGTTGATACGGCACAGACTGAGGTCTAGATGGCGGATTATAACATGTTTCCTGACTGCTCGCTGGATATGATGGAGAAGTTTGAGTTGCTGGGCTGCTAGACCAGGAATCTTGTCTTGATGGCTGATATGAATTCTGTTGCACAGGTTGATTCCACGAGTTTTGTCTAGTTGTTTGGTAAGGAGATGAATCCTGTTCAGATGATGGACCATTCCAGGAATTAGTATAAGCAGACGAATCTTGTCTTTGAGGCTGATTTGGAACTGATCCTTGGTGTGAATATTGATAAGGCGTAGAATCTTGTCTTACAGCTTGATAAGGTATAGAATCTTGTCTTACGGCTTGATAAGGTATAGAATCTTGTCTTACGGCTTGATAAGGTATAGAATCTTGTCTTACTGTTTGCTGTGGAGTGGATGTCTGTCTCATAGTGTTATATACTGGTCCTGGGCTACCATTTGCTCTAATATCAAAACCACTATTTTGAGGTTGAAAATATACTCCAGGACTTGATCTTTGAGGAGACTGTTGAACCGGAGAAAACTGACTAGCATTACTTTGAAAGGAAGTTTGTCTTGCTGGTGCCCTGGATTGGTGACTTGGTGGGCCAGATGGCACTATTATTTCCTGTACATATCTAGGTGTAGGAGCAGAACTGACCGATTCCTGTCGAGACGGAGGAGAACTGTTATAACCCTGCCAAGGAGAGTTAGAGTGGTTTGAGGACGCTGTCTGTGGAGTAGAGGGCTTTTTGGGAGTTCCGAACGTGTGAACAAATCCTCCAGATGGATCTTGTTTGACAGATCCGAGGATTACATTTGATTCTTGATTTTCGCTTTTCGTGGATACTTGGTATGATGGTTTCCATGTCGTATGTTCTGCGACAGGTGTAAATTTAGTGGGATTAAATGTAGGCGTTGAAGGTGTTATTGTAGTCCATGATGTTTCTTGCGGCCTCCTAGAAAAAAATTCGATATTTATAATATTTTTTCAAGCATTCAGTATAAAAATCAAGTTTTAATAAGTAGTAAAACAAGAATATTGAAACATAAGCCAAGATAGTTTTTGTTACGAAATCCAATTTTTTCTCTCATATTGATACTTTCCATAAAAGGAATATATTAATAAGTCTCTCTCCTATAAAAGGTGAAACTTAGAATGTGCTTAAAATCATAGTTTGAAAGAAAGAGGTAAAAAATACAAGCTAATGAGATTTATCAAGAAATCTTGAAAATACATAAACCATCATTTCTTCCAACATCTGTTTGTTTCCGTAGGACTAAACTAGAGAAAGAGAAGCCTGGTAGAATAATAAGTATATAAATTATTTGACATTTGAGTTAGAAAATTTTTAACTAACTGAAGTAAGGAAATTTGCTGAAGGTGCTACTTTGCTTTCTATTTGATTCTTTTTAATGCTGAAGACATTTGCCAATATTCATTACGAATTTTTACCAATTCAAATGAGAAGATTCATAAAAGTCATCAATATTATTCTTTATTTAGGTGCATCATAAAAATAATTAATTCTTAATCAGTATTTGAACAGTAGCCTACTTAAAAAAGTTTGCAAAATTAACCAGTACGTAAGTGGCACATCTTGATACTAAACTGATTAAAACTATTCCAATTCAGAAATCATGTGTAATGTAATGTAATGATAGAAGACAATTATATGTCAGAGATCACATACTTTTTACACAAGATTAATGATTTGACTGATGATGACTGATTTGAAAGACTTATAAAGTTTTATACTTTGTTATAAAACAAATAATCTAGTAAAAAAATTTAGTTTTCATACTCTAGTCTGCTTACCAATCTTCTACAGATCATTGTAAAAACTTCTCATCCTAAAACTGCATAATTTAGAGGAACAGAAAATGCCTTTCAAAATAACATATTCCATCCCTTTCACCATTTTGAAAAGGTATATAAAACATTTGAAAGGGATGTTTCGAGATTTTAAAAATATTCTTTTGTTCCAGAAACAGTTCATATTACCGAATAAGGGTAATTAATCAATAACGATATTTAAATGTAAGTTCCTGACACACATTTCTAGAGACATTTTAAAGTAACAATAATCTTTTTTCAAAGTAATTTCTTTTTTTTCAATAAGTTTGCTTGAAAAATCCACAAAATTTTCACATAAGAGTAGTTAAAACTGGAAGGCAAAACATTAATTATAATTTAGAAGCATCGATTATTTCAAACTGAACTGTATCCATAATGCTCCACGTGCATTTAATTTACATATGATTCGATCATTCTAATTGAGAGAAGATGATTTTTGGTTCTCAAAATAAAATTTAAATGTTATTGCAAACATTGAGTAAAATTTAAAACGACAAAAGTAACAATAATGAAAATACGTTTTTTTTATCAAACAAAATGTAACACTTCGTTTAAATACGCTTTTAACAGATTATATGATTAAAAATATTAACTATTATATACTGGTATTATAAGATAGTTGACAAGTTTTAAAAAATGGCACCAAATCTACTACTATTTCAAATATTTATAAAATACAAAAATTTGTTTAACAGCATGTAAAATTAAGATACAATTATATTGTATTACTAGCAATAACGGCATTCATTATAAGAATCAACAAAATAAAAAGTAGTTTGCATCAGAATTACCATTTATGTTCCTCATTCCTACACATACAATATTTCATATTCCGACAGATTGAATTTTCAATCAATTCTAGCATAATTGAAGCCCTGCTCTTGCTTTCAGCTGTTGTTGGCATAAGGATAATACTGTTGTCAACCGTTTATAAACGATTATATGCAAAGGAAATACAAAATTCCCTTTGAACTAACTACATGGCAATATTATTTTGAATAGATATTCTCTGATAATCTTAAATTAAACTCCCTTCCACCATCTTATCATGTGATCATAGTTTAATATAGGGATGTGATATATGATGGTGTGATAAGATGGATGACACGTATATAGGATCCATCCATCTTATTCCACGTGATAGGACAGTATAATGGATATTTACACTGCCGGTCGACTACAGATGGTTGTACATGAAGGCTTATTGTTGTATTTTAATCCTGAAAGCTACCTAGTAGCTTTACTGCTAGAAATTTATTCGAAGGAAAATATTAGAACGTATTTTGAGATTTTTTTTTCTTCATTAAGATATAAACAAACAAATCGTATTTAACTTCTGTAACACATGAATATGAAGATTTTGGTTTTTTTTATTTTTAACCCAAGAACAACTAAATGGAAGCTATTTAGAAGATATAATTCTATAACTTAATAATATTCTAATTTTAACTTTAAATTCATAGAATTTTACTTTTTCTACTCACTTTCAGAAAAGATAAAAACTACATTTATATTGAAAATAAATGTTTTATTTGTTTGAACATACATATTTCTGCTCATTTGTAAGTGACGAAATATATGATAGCATAGCAACATTCATAAATATTTCCCCAAAGATCAAATAAGACAAGCATACTATTAATCTCCATGTTTTATTTGTATGGTATACTGATTATCTCAATAATATTAATCTCCCAATTTTTTTATTTTTATTTGTGCGAGTGTTTAATTTAATACATCTTTCTTCAAATAAATTTGTACAAGCCTTCTCACAACTGACTTGTTACTTCATCTGAGAACATATCAATTAATTGATAAGACTTCTAATGCTAAAATTAAAATTTTTAATTTAGAAAGCGATATAAAAAACGATCCAAAATATTTGCTGTTTAATTATAGAAAGACCAACACCAGTAGTTTGTAAACTATGTTTATTAAGATCTACAACACACAAAACTATACTTTTTTTTAGAGTACAGTAATAACCAGTTTATATAATAATCTTTATCAATTTGAGTAATAATTATTTTATTAATAAAATATAATAAGGGAAGCTGCATTCAGTTTTATTTCGATATTTCAGAATTCGTATCGCAAACAAACGAGTTCAACCATTTCACTTATTACTTTAATACATCTATTCAATAAAATTATGAATTTGAAATGTGTTTATTTTTATATTTTTAAACTAAGCTAAACGCATGAACTGCTTTAAATTGTTTAATGTTTTGACTCAAGGCGCTGCATAAAATATCAAACATATTAAGGTTCTGACTTATAAACCAAAAAAGTTTGGAAATCGCTGACCTATACTAACAAAAAAATTATATTACTCACAGGGATAAATTAATTTCAGAGAAATTACCTTACATTTTAACTGATAAGTTAGATGAAAAAATTTTAAGCTAAGCTAAGCGCATGAACTGCTTTAAATTGCCTAATGTTTTGACTCAAAACGCTGCATAAAATATCAAACATATTAAGGTTCTGACTTATAAATTAAAAAAGTTTGGGAATCGCTGATCTATATTGACAAATTATTTTGAAGGAAATTATATATTACTAGCAGGGATAAATTAATTTCAGAGAAATTACGTTATATTTTAACTGATGAGTTAGCTGAAATTTTTTTTAACTAAGCTAAGCGCACGAACTGCTTTAAATTGTTTAATGTTTTGACTCAAGACGTTGCATAAAATAACAAACATATTAAGGTTCTGACTTATAAACTAAAAACGTTTGGGAATCTCTGACCTATACTGACAAAAAAAAAATTGAAGGAAATTATATATTACTAGCAGGAATAAAATAATTTCAGAGAAATTACCTTATATTTTAACTGATAGATTAGCTGAAAAATTTTGTTAGATTCAAATAATGAATTTGATAGAAATATTAAAGATTATTGTCTTTAATCCATAAGAACTCAAAGACTGTAATTAAAGTTAAAAACTCATCTGCAATAAACTTAGACATCTATTTAGATAAAAATTTTAAAAACTTACCGCAACACTATTTGCTTGAGCATTTTATCTGTCAGTCTCAACGCATAGCCGTATAGTAAAATAAAATTTTTTCCTCCTTACTCGAACCTCACGGTTGCAGCTGAAGACGTCGGAAATGACGTCATCGAGAAGTATGTGGACTATGTCAGAATTTGTTTGGGTTTTCGATAGAGATAAATTCGTGAGTAAGAAATACTGAGTAAACGGATCTACCGGCTATCTGGTTTTCCTCGTTCAACTCGACGCGCTAAAAATCCCTCATTCCGGTTATTTTCTTCCCTCTGGAAATAGTACGAGGAATGCACAGGAAAACTTGATTTCAGAGGAAGTTGTAAAGAATAGATCCAATGAAGTAATTATGATGTCATAGCTTTGAACACCAGCATGTCTTATATTTTTATCGTCCAGTGAGATGTTGATATTTTAAGATTTCATCTTTAATTTAGTATTTTTACATAAATTAAGCTTAGTAGTAATGAATTATACATGAACTCTTGAATGAAATAAAAATATCAGGTTAAAAGCTTGATTATCACACAAGTAAGCGAAACAATACCCCTCCCCTAAAAAAATCCAATAAATCAAATTATGTAAATTTTTTTTTCTGATAATCAAATTGCAATGTTCATACTTCTTTTAATAAAAATAATAAAAATGCTTAGCTTTTTATTACATTGTGAAATTTTTATTTCTATTAGTTAGTTTTCACTTATGTAATGTTTTAATTTAATTAAACAAGTCAAACCATCATCGGTGCTATCTTCGGACGTTTTTGGAACTATGGTTGTTGGATGGAACATCATTTAATTTCATGTTTAAAAAAAAAAAAAAAAAAAAAAAAAAAAAAAAAAAAAAAAAAAAAAAAAAAAAAGCATAAAAAAAAAGGGGGGGGGGGGGGGGGGGGGGGGGGGGGGGGGGGGGGGGGGGGGGGGGGGGGGGGGTAAAAAAAATGCATATTTAAAGGTAATTAACCAACCACGTTCAAATACCGATTTTCGTGCAAAATATCGAAAAATTTTTGTTTATTTTAAAGATTAGTCCTTTAGCTTTCGAAAACAGTTTTCAGCTGGTTTTTAGAGTCATTAGAAGTCATGATACAGCTGTTTAATCGTCACCGGAAGTATCGAAAAGATACCGGAAGTGAGCCGTTAAAGGGCTTGAGTTTGAGTGTTAGCATGAAAAACGTCGTAAATAGAGTATTATAGCTTCTAAAATAAATAAATTACTCCAGCATATTTCTGAATGTTTATCAAATTATAAAACACTTAATGAATTTATCCAATAAAATCTTTAAATTGAATTTCTGGAAAACTGTGATTTTTGCTACACCACTACACCTTAACAGTCATAACTGCTAAAATAATTTTTAGAATTTAATTCGAATTTAACTATGTTTTTAATGATGTTATGTATGCATTGAACCTCGGGATTATAAATCTATTCATTTTGAGATGAGTTATGGGCAAATAACTTCATTATTTTTTTTTCTTGAATTTTTGCTCTAAATTACTTGATTAGCTATAACTTATTAATACTTTAGAATATTTTCATTCTGGAGGTTCAATGCATGCATAATGGATGTATGTCTACAGTTATCCAAGTAAAAGTGATATGTTTTGCATTTGTTTTTAGTTAGAATAGTTGGAGTAAAGTAAAAAAAATGCTTGTTTTTTTTCTCTATTTTTGCCAATTTTTTAGAAAATATATATGTATTTATGTTTATTTTCCTATATTTCTATACTTTATAACCTATTAATGCAATAACTAAAAAAATATTTCCATAAAAACCTTATTTAAAAATTTTGGCTCCGAACTTGGTCGGTTACCTTAAGAGATTGTAAAATTGCAGTCTGCAGGTAGCTGTTGAAAAATCCACTACACTGTTAATTATCACATTCATCAAGAGAATAACTTCTTCGGAATATAACCAAAATTAATCTATTCGTGACTTTTAAAATTAGTATTATTTTGAAAGAATACTCATTCTCGACAAAATACAACTTATATGTTTTTAGGTGAACTATTTTATGCAGCTGTTTCACAAATTCGCAGGTGAAGAATAAGTAAAAGTTTACTTTTGTACTTAGTGACTAAGATGCTTTTCTAAGATAGTGAAGTAAGAAAGCTTCGAAGCAATCGATTACCCTGGGACCTTATTTAAAAAGCATTGGTCTTTGCTCAGGTTACAAAAATTTTATCAAGAATGTTTAAAAAAGTCTTTGAAAATTATAGACATTCAATGCATTGCAAAATCTTTGAAGTACTCTTTTTATTTACATTTTTCATAAGCAACTTTTGTCAAGTGTAAACTTTTACAAAAAAATAGAAGTACAAATGGCTGATATCCAATGACATTAAAGTTTTGCAACGATCATATTAAAACCGCCTGATTTGTAGTGGGAAATAAAGAACGTTTGAGAAAAGGCTTTATTTACTTATTTGAAAGAATTTAATTTTATTTCGTTTGAAGCGTTTTGGACTACATTTTTTCAACACGAGGTCTAATGACACCGTATCTTGTTGCGCAAAACCGATTCTAAAAGGTTACGAACAGCCATGCCTGAAGTAGGATTCAGACCCACGAACTCTTGCACCGAAGAGCAGCACCCAAACCATTTGGCCATCTTACGGAACAAAATCATTTAAGAATAAACTTCACAAAATGTAGCTCTTGTTTTCTTTCATAATTCTCTTGCTTATTTTAATAAGAGGTAGATCTGATAAAATGGAATTCTGATTAATAAATATACATGCAAAATTTATCGTGAATACTATCCTTTATTCGACGCAAGAAGCATTAATGATTTATTTCAAGTTGTGATCATTCTCTGGCCATTAAATATTAAGAAAGGAGATAAAATAATGGATAGGCTGTCAAATAGGTTTTAAAACATTGTGTGCTGCTACATTTCGCAGCGGAATTGTACTAGGAACGTGCGTTTTGCACGGAAATTTAGTTATTCAGTTAAATCTCAACAGATCAAAAATTATTTAATTTTTTAACTAACTTTTCTTATTTTATACTGAAATATATAAACAAATATATAACTAGAAATATATAAATAACTACCATAAGATTTTTTGTAAATAAAAAATATATTTTTAGTGGATAAATTTATAATATCATAAATATGAAAAATCAAATAGAAATTGTAGTATATAGTTTTCCTTTCTTCAAATTATTTTATATATAAACATTTTCACATTCCAGAATCTATGTAGTAGATAAGAACATTCGGCTTCGTTTTCCTGTATATACCGTTATTTTTGTACCCAGGAACAAACCATATTGTTACACTAATCCGTACAAGTACTTAACCCGCTCTCAAGTATCAAGCGTCAGAAAACGTGCTGTACGTGTCCCGCATACAATGTTTAAAAACCATTTATGAAAAATTTTAAAACATTATATCCGAGATCAATATACTTCAACACACTAATTTGTTAACCACGCATAAGTAGTTGTATGGAAAATTCAGTTACATCAATATAAATCTTTCAAACACTATACTTAAACACAGTACACTTACCTAAACAAATTATTTTCACATGAGGTTAACCCCATTCTAATTTTTTTTACATTTAAATTGTTTGGTTTTTATAAAACAATAAATTTTGTTTGAACAAATGGGATTCTAGATAGCGAACGAAAAATACTATTTACGATTTCATCATTCATACACACCGCAAAATTTGTAAAGAAAATTGCTTGTTTGTCTAATGGATTAAATTTACGATTAATTTTGTAATTCTAAAGAACCTTTGGCAAAACAAGAGAATTTCCTGATCGATATCGTAAAAGAGGGGTTTCTCTACATTACACTCCCTCTGGCTTCGCTGATTGATATCTCTTTGAAAATTAACTTTCGAAGGTTTCAGGCATTCTTTAAATCGTTTATTTACTGATGAAGTTCGTTAATTCAATCGCGACCTCTTTATAGTATTTTTCAGTTTAATATTTCCCAATCTTTACTGTTTCTTTACGTGAGTAAACAAACCTTTATGTGAGATAGAAAAGAGAAGCTATACCTTGAGATGTACTCTTAATATTAATTGATTAATGCCTAGATTCCCTTTTAGAGTCCATTAAAAATAGTTTCTAGAATTTTCTTTTACCTGAACGTTTTTTAAATGACTATTCTACAAACAATGTTTAAAATTTTCAAGTATCTGCTAT
Source organism: Pardosa pseudoannulata (assembly GCA_032207245.1). Lineage (NCBI taxonomy): Eukaryota > Metazoa > Arthropoda > Arachnida > Araneae > Lycosidae > Pardosa > Pardosa pseudoannulata. The sequence goes on from CM063501.1 coordinate 88,370,764, forward strand.
TATTAATAATTTTGCCATTAGAATCAACTATTATTTTTCTTGTATGGCATATAAATTTACTTTCTGGGAAAATACATCGGCTGAAACCAAGACGAATAGCTTTATCTATGATAAAGATATATTTTACTGTACTTTGTTTAATAAATCACCTAGTAGAAGAAAGTATTTCTTTTTTATAAATTGTTTTCTACTATGTTTAAAATGACAGCACATCATTCTTGATGATAGGTGTAATATTTAAAAGTACTAATTTTTTTGTTTTACTCTTTAAGTCCATGATAGTGTAGATTTCAGATTTCATCAATACGTATTCCGCAGAAATGATTTGAATATTAACACATTGTATAAGAGACACGTACTAGTACGTTTTCTGAAGATTGTTACTTGACGGCGGGTCACATACTAGTACAGGTTAGTATAACAACATGGTTTGTTCGTGGGTACAAAAATAACGGTATATACAGGAAAACGAAGCCAAATGTTCTTGTCTTCTACATAGATTCTGGAAAAATTGAGACAAATAAAAACTAGTTTTTACATCAGTCGATGCGGAACCACAGAGCGGGAAGGTTGATTAAAAAATAAATTGAGATTTAATATTAACTTTTTATTTATCCTTGCGAAAATGAGTGAATTTAACGAAGATAATTATGATGAAAGATTTCGAAGAGACCGATAATGAAGAGCTTATTCCAAGCCCTTCAACTATCAATCGCAAAATATATAAATATATTTTTTGTTTACGAAAATCATATGGTTATTATTTATATATTTATATTTATATATTTGTTTATATATTTCATTCTCATAATAAAGTTTTAAAAATATTTCATTAAAGACATCTATCAGTAGAAGTATTGTCCTTACAGATTAACATTGTGCTAATGGAATCTAACATGGCCAGTACCAAACCCCCTTAATATTTACTATAATTTGACATTCAAAAGACACTAGCACAAAGAGTTTTTATTTCTATCTCATAATAAAGTTTGTTTAAAGAAATATGTCAGTAAAGGCATCTATCGGTAGAAATATTGTCCTTACATATTAACATTAAGCTAATAAAATGTAACAGGGCCAGTACTAAACCACCTTAATATTTACTATAATTGGGAAAAAGACTGAAATTTTAAAAAAAAAATAAATCTGAGAAACTTCGCAAGAATAAAAACATTTTTAAAAAATTGCAATTTATATCAATTTTAACAAATACAAATTACTACAAACCACAAAAAATAAAAAATAAACCGAAACTATCAGATGCAGTAAATTTCAAATTGTTCATATATAAAGCTAGATCGGTAAAATGATGATAAATGGTATTGCTTCATATTGTATAGTTGTTAAATTCTTCTAAAATAAATCGTCCTGAAAATTCGATTACATTGACGTAATCTTCCTTAAAATTATTTTTAAAAGAATTTTTAAACGGATTTAAAAACTGCACCTATATTTCCCCTTTCCCATTTAATTTCGAAAACCCTCAGCATTCTAAACCAAAAAAACTTTATTTTTTTTTTAACTTAACATTCAAGAAATACTGAAAGGTTAACAACAGCTTTAGTTCAGGAAAAGCGGAAGATATGTAAATAACTTTATCTTGATGCTCATCGACAAGTGCACTCTTAAAACTCGATTAAAAACCTCTGTGTAAATGCCTCTTTTGACCTCAAAAATAATTTGGTTTCAGAACTCGGTCACGGCCAATGACCACGGAAAGTTCCGCTGATGATCTGAATTGCTAATTTTTATTATGGTCTTACTATCTACAAACAGTTTAACTATGGTATCAAAATGTTTAAAACTATTATTTCGTATTTAGTATCAAAATTGTTCTGCACTTTTCATTTTCATTCAATATTAAACTGTTGATGCACTTTCAAGTAGATTTAACATTTCAATTGTCAGTTGGAATCTTGCCTGCCTTTCACAAAACTGCCAGTCTGCTGTCACTTTTAGATATTTTGACTCGTTTACTAGTTCTGTACCCTCTTGACTTGTAGACAATTGGTTCCTTGATTTGCAGCAGTTCTAAATAATAGGCTTATGACAGACATACATATATTTACCAACTAATAATTTTTTCACTGTTTTGAGACATTCAAAACCTCGGAACTAGCCTATTGTAACCACTTCATTCTTCGCGAAATTATTCAACATAATTCCCTTTATTCTTTTACAGGTAACAGGTACATTTGTGGATACTAATTGGTTCAAAATGGATTTAGTGTTACTCACAATCTTTCAAACATTAAAAACCGCAGGATATATCATGGATATTACTTTATACCATGGCAAACACATAGGTTTTCCATTACTTCTATTTTTAACGGCATTTAATACCTCAATGGGAATATTTTTGAATATTCTGAAATAAAAATTAAAATCGCACAGCTTTTTTGAAAGAGCAAGATAAAAGAAAGTCAATTATTATACACTGCATTGTATAGTACAGGATATTACGACTACCGATAAGATAAACGTTGTTGTATTCCAATCAAAATATGGTTTCACCCATTACCCAGACCTTGTAATTTCGATTATAAGAATCTTTTTTTCTCAATATTAAATAATCATGTTATAAAATTAAAACTTGTAATTTTAAAACCAGGAAGCTATGACATGATATCAAGCATTCATGTTAAAGAGTAGAGTTTTAATAAAACAATCATATTGTATGTATATATATATATATATATATATATATATATATATATATATATATATATATATATACTAGAATGTATATGTATATATATATATATATATATATATATATATATATATATATATATATATATATAAAAGGGGTACTTGTAAAGTACCCTATGAGGCTATACTAGCTTGTTGAAATTATATATATATATATATATATATATATATATATATATATATATATATATATATATATATATATATATATATATATATTTCAACAAGGAGATGAAAATTATGGGAGTGTCATTGTAGCCATTTCAAAAATTCTTGAAATTGTTTAAAATTTCAATAACACTTATTCTTTGATTTTGGTGGTCATGTCAAAGTGTCGTCTTTTTAAACGTTTTTTATAATGTTTCACTCTTCTTTCTAATCCAAAATTACCAAATAATTTTCACTATAGAGCTGTACACTTAATGTAAAGCTACCTGAAGCTTATTTATTTTGGAATGAATTACTTTTTTTATATTTCTGTAACACTATTCTTCCCGGATATTTAAGAATCCCTATCACATATTTTAATATTAATAAAATGTTCTCTTGAATTTACAAACTGTGTATTCATGCGATGTAATTCCGGTCTAACTTCGTGCAGTTAAGCTTTTTAATTAAAGATGTAGTTTGAAGTGAAAAGTTTTAGATAGCAAGTTATGATAATCGGCATTAAACCTCAGCATTTATGTTAATAAAAGAAAACGCATTTTGTGAACTGTTACACCTGAAAGGGTATTTCAGTTTACGTATAAAAGAATTTCATCGGTATAATCCTGTAAGTAAAATTCAATGAATTCTAAGGGCTAAATGGTGGACTGCAAAAGCAGATATTAAAAAAATTTAAAACAAACAGGTGTGGGGTGCATTTAGATAGTAAGTTTTATACTTATATTAACATTTTTCATTGTTTTAAATGATGTTTTAAAATCTCCAAGAGTCAAAAATGTTTTGATAAAAATAAGCATGAAAAAGATTTACGATTATATAAGATAACTTTAAGGAAAAATAAATTTAAAATTGTATGAATAGTACTTATTTACTTCAAAATGAAATAAATGTAGTGTATTATATTTAGCTACTATACCAAAACATAAGCAGAGAGACTAAATAGTGCAAAGAGCAGTACAAATTTGATTTTGTTAGATTGATCTTTAATGTTTTTATAAGGATTCCCTTTTTAGCAAATCTGATACACCAACTTTTCATTCTTCTCTTATCAATTATAATCGAGAACTAAAATTTGAAATCCCATATGATGCAAAGTTATAAAAAAAATAATATAATCCTGTAAGTAAATAAGTAAATCCTGTAAATAAAATTTTTAAAAATTAATTTTAATTATTTAATGACTTTAGAGCCTCCTATAAAGAAGTGAGAAAGAAGTTTTATACAGAAATTTACAAGTTTTTTTTAATATTTAAAACCTAAAGTTTCGAATCTCATAACAGTTAAAAAAGTAAAAACGGACACGAAGAATTTCATCTACAGAGATTTTCTTCAGCTTCCTTGGTATATCTAGATGGGATTTCAAATATTTACATAAAATTCTTTAAACGTGGCAAGATGCTGATTTCATATTAAAACTAAAAAACTTACCTCGCATCAAATTGTCTATCCATTTCGCCACACTGTTATGCTATATGCGTCCACAAGCAATTAGCACGCACTTCATACACGGATTGAGAGAGTACAGTTGAGCACCCCCCTCCAAGCACAGTTTCACGCACCGAAAAGAACGAGCAAAATCCACCAGCTCTAAGAGACGGGGGAAGAGCGATATTTTTGGGAACCGTGTTATTGCCCAATAACTTTGAGGTTAAACAACCGGGTACTGGTCGCAGATGCAAAAAAGGAACAAGGGGGTGGGCGGGATACACACTGCCAGAATATTTTCCAGATTTTTTAACTTCAGTTATTAAACAAACTGCCATTGCAAACTTAATGTATCTTTTTCCGTTCGGGTTATTTAATAACACAAACTGACGGCTCGGGTTACACCTGTAGATATAAGATTAGATCAGTGGTTCCCAAACTTTTTTCTTATGAACAACTTCTTGTAACTAACATCTTGCCATGACACCCCTCTCCCCATGTAAAATAACTTTATACAATTAAAAAAGTAACGTAAAAATGAAATATAGAAAGGTAATTTTAAAGTAATATCTTTTTAAGTTATTACCTTATGTTTTGTATAATAAAAACTTTTTTTAATTTAGTCATGTTAAATGTTCACAATAAGCAATCAAATTTTCGTCATGTTTTAAAGGAACAGCGAAGAAATAGCTACCAAATTATTTATTCTTTATTTTTAAACTTACGTAAAAACGAAATGGGTTACAACTGTTTTACTTTGTAATAAACCTTTAGTGACCCCCAAACCTTGACCAGGCAACCCTCCCCCCAGAGGTTAAACCACTGGTGGTTCGTGGGAACTATTCTGAGAACCGCTGTGTTAGATCAATTAAGCGTTAAGGACTAAATAATAACACATAGAAACAAACAATGTGATTAGTTTACCTCCGAGTATTTAAATGTCAATCTGAACATCCATAATATTTATAAAATTAAAGTACCAAGAACAAAACTACTATTTCTTGAAACATAGAATGCGTCGTAAAAAAAAGAAAAATGGAACATTTATTTTAAAGCACATATCTGAAATCTTTTTATTTCTGAAAAAGCTTTAAAATATTTATCGTAACTGTAAAAGACTACGTAGTAGATAAAATAAAGCTAGGTTACAGAAAATAAAGTTTTTTTGTTCTTTTTAATATAAAAAACCAATAAACATTTCGCAATAAAAATATAACTTAATATTAATAGAAAAATGAGTTTACCCTCATTCCTTGTGTTCAATATTTTTCTGACACAACTTGACTTAACTTCTGTAATATTTTTCATCTAGAATATGGTTCACTAATTACATTTAAACATTAAATTATATAGTGGTTATCAGTAGGACTTGATAATTTGATTTCTATTGATAATAGATATGAAAATTTAAAAACTCTATATTTTGTTTCCTAATACCACACTTTAATAAAGAAGTGTATGATAAAAGCTAAGTCAACGTTAACTCTCTTTTCCTTTAATAGCTCAAATGCGAAATGAAATCATAGCTAGGTTTAGGTTTGGTTAGGAGTGCTAAGGTCTATTTTTTGCAAACACGAGGACTAATGAGACCGGGACCTACAGTTTAGAGCCGATTCCGAAAGGCTGCGAACATCCATGCCACAATGGGATTCGAACCCATGAAATCTGGTACCGAAGGGTAGCACACTAACATTCGGCCATCGTTCGGCAAAATCATAGCTAAGGCCATATAAGTTGAAATTTTAAAAAACTTTTTCCTAGTAGGAAATAAATTCAATAAGGTGTGCTGAAGGCGTCACCTACAACTGAAATTTTATGATTACGCGATTTCTGAACTTATAAGCTTAATGTTTATGAATATTTTATAGATGTATTTAAAATTTATAAAGATACTTTAAAAAAGGGAGTTGAAATAAGTAACACAAATAAAGTTGAAACTGTGTTCTCAATTATAAAATTTTTACATTTTCCTTATTTCACTCTGCATTTTCTCTACTCTCATTTTTGTAAATGTTTTCTTTTTTTATTTATTGTATTTGTCTTCTTAAATAGGATATTTTTTTAATGTTACAGATTGTTAATTATAGTACTGTTAGAAAAGTAACATTTAAAAAACGCTGTTTTTCCTCTCCTGTATAATTATTTGTATAAAAAATAAATTGATTTTGTGATAAAAATAACGTTACATATTCAAATATTTTTAAATGGTATTGGTAAGAATGTTTAAAAAGAATTATATGTTTGAAAAACTTATTTTAAAATACTAAGCATACCAAGTACTTGCAAAGATGTATCATGTAATATTTCAAACTTCATCTTGAATTCAAATTGAAAATTTGGGTTCTTTATTCTCGAAGGTATGCAGCGCAGTCTCGGTTCGCAAAGCCGCAAACTAAGCGAAACGTCAAGCTATCAAATGCTGACACCATAATCATGCTTCTTTGGTTCAAGACAATTTTATATTTGTACAGCTCTCTCGAACATCACTACTTAAAAGCATCATGATAGTCTACAGCGTTATGTGCCTATGGATTTCTACTAAAAGATTACTCAAAGTTGTACTTTAATTGGCTGGTTAATTAATTCATCCGTTTTAGGTTCCTACACTACGTCTGAGACGTATTCCAGACTAGCGCAGAAGTTCAACCTCACGCCAAGTATAGAAAATAATTCAGATGTTTGTTTGGATTCGTCTCAAGAATTTACCTGGCATAGAAGACGCTGGATTCTAAACCACTCGTGACTTCTCTCTATATTTTTCAGAGGCTCGAATTATTTTGCATAAGCTGTTTTTTATGCTGAGTGGGGAAGAAACTTTTTGCTTTTCCTACTTCCCCAGGATCTTGTTGTGTTTATATATTTATTTATATAGATATATATTACATATTCACATATCTTCAAACATTCCTAACAATTTAATGACCTTAATGTTTACTAAGTTTTGATACTGAAATCTCTCAAGTAAATAAAATGAAATACCAAGACCGAATATTTCTAATAATTCTTAAGACCCTGAAAAATTTTATCTTCACTTTTTATACCACATTTTATTAAAATGAAAATTATCATAGTGGCGTCATTTCTGCAGTTACTCGTACATCTAAAAATGTCCAGTGTTTCTATTTAATTTCAGTGGATTCCGCTTAATGTGATCGCAGTTAATGTTATAAATCGCTTATTGTTATCGAAATCACTTGGTCTGGATTTTCTCTATTCATTTGTATGTTAAAATTATCGCTTTATGGGATCGTTACATCGGTTAATGTTATCAGTTTTCGAACCTCGTTTTAACTGGCAAAGGAATATTCAAAATGTATTCAGGAACCCATTCTTTTCTTTCCTTTCGCAATTATTTGAATTTCCGAGAAATCTCCCTCTTCCACCTAAGGAAATGGGGAATAATCAAAGGAGTGGGGTTTTAAGCGTTCCTGAAATTTTTCAGAAGTACGCACACCCTGCTGGTGGTCAATAGTTGTCAGATAAGCAGAAGACAACGCATTCTTATTCGAACTGAGAAGGAGCGTATTCCCAATTTATGCCTTGCTCGCTTACATGCAGCTTGTCGATATGGAAGCCAGAAAGCGAAATGATTTAAATATTAAAAAAAAAGATCGAAATTTTAAATCATTATGACAGGTTGATGGAATTGATGAGTCAGATGGAGAATCTGTTGATATTGAGCCACCTCCTACAAGTGCTGAAATGAGAAATGAATTGAAAGTGTTGAAACATGGAGTACAACACTGCTCCGATGACTTTAAAAAACATCATTACGAACAATTTATCAATGAGCTTCTTAAACTGTAAACCGTCAACAATTGATCAATTTTTTTATTATATATACAATTCTTATGATTTAAAGGGTAATATACAGAACAAAAATATAAAGTGAGTTTATTCACTGTATTTTGAAATTTAGTACGTGTTAATTAAAGGGGGAAGTAAATTTATCTAATTTTGCATATCGTTTATTGTTATCACATTAAGCGGATCCAATGTATCTATCTTCTAATTATGATAAAGTTCAACAGAACTCGTTTGGTTTTGTAATATACAAATAATTAGTCTCCTGTTGTATTTTCTTGCCCGTTATAACTAGGCACACTGAAGCCTAGACAGCTACACTATAGAGGTAATATGCAATATACAGTCGGTATATATATTAAAATTCAATATCGTTTTTTTAATATATATTCAATATATATATTAAAATAACGACATGCGTTTACAGTCAAAGGCAGAAGATAGAATAAACAACGAAACACGTGCTGGAACAGGGTTGAACTCCAGAACGAGACGGTGCCGAAATCTTTACCAAAGAAAGTAGCTTAGTCTGCGTTATTAACAGAACAAAAAAAGCTTAGATCACTGAAAAGTGAACCAGGGACAGTAGGAAAATACGGAGGTTTGTTTGGCTTGGAGGGCTACGGTCTACTTTTTGCAACACGAGGGCTAATGTGACCGGGGCCTACAGCTTAAAGCCGATTCTGAAGGGCTACAGTGGGGTTCGAACCTATGAACTTTGGTACCGAAGACTGGCACCCTAACCAATCGGCCATCGTTCGGCTGAAAATACAGAGAGGGAACCAAAAATGTGCATTTATTGCAGAGAAAATATTAGGAAATGGGTTGGAAGAATTTTAAATCCTGAATACGCCTTTAATTAAGATATTTTGTAGCTGAGAAAATAGATTTGAAGGAATAAGGATGGGAAAAAGGATAATTTTATGATGTATTAAAGCGTAATAATTTTGATATATTATATGTATGTGTGTCTGAATTAATATGGCTTTAGTATAAAAGAAATAAATAAAAGCGTAAAATATTGGGTATTCTGGAATTATGATCAATCATTTAAAATCTTAGCTGCATATTTAAACTCGGCAAAAATATAACTTTATTAAACTGTTGGAATGCATATAAAAAAGTTTATATAACTGATTTTTACGATTACCATTATACTTCATGTTTGTTTTTTGTTTGTTAAGTTTGATAAATTAACTTTGCCTTAATAAATAGGTGTGAACATAGTTACGTAGTCTCAAGTAAAAGGTTGCATTTATTTTAAAATTTAAATTACCTTTAGAGTATATTATACCAGAAGATTCAAGAATTAAAAACAAATAAAACAACTCAGTTTCAAGAAGCGAATAGCATATTTTATTTAAATTTTTTTATAAACTTAACTCTTTTGACATGGCGATTTATCTTTCTCTGGGCTAAAGGAAAATTAACTGCATTTCATGCTTGATGGTTTAAAAAGAAACTAGTTAATATAAAATTTCAAGGTCAAATCTCACCAAAGATATTCAAAATTTTGATAGATTTTTATGGTAGATAATCGCTTTTGCCCGAATGGACTTTTATGAAATTGACCCTAAGTTCATGACAAAATAAAATGTAAAATACTTTTAATTTTTCAAACTAACACTGTTACCATAACAGTGGAATAGTTTTCATTTGAAAAGAAATGACGAAATTGAAGTTAAAGAGAAAGAAATACTAATATTACATAATTCAAGAAAATCACGTCAAAAAGTCATACATTTTGTATTAATTAAAAGCATGTTCTAAAGAATATCTCATTAAGTTCCTCAAGAGTTTAATAAGTTTAGCCCGTAATTAAAAGCAGTGTATATCAAATGAAATCAAAAGACCATCGCTAAACCCAATTTACGATTAATGTAATTAGATTGACGTCTAAAACTTGGATAAAAAATAGTGTAATTGAATTGAACATGAAAGAAATATTTCAATGTGAAATTGATGAAACGAAATAGCTATTAAATATGGTGAAAACGCAAGAACATTTTAAATGCTCTCAGATGATTAAGTTATTTTTTTTTACACATGATTAAAAGAATAACATGTCGATTGACACCAGCAGAGTCCCCAATCTCAATTTAGATTTCAAAAATCATTCTATACCTACATCTCCTTGACCTCCAAACAATTTGACCTGACTAAAACCTTTCGAGCGTTTACCAGAATCACCGTGCCCAAATCCCACCAAGATTAGTCTAACCATTTCAAAATGTGTTGATATATATATATATATATATATATATATATATATATATATATATATATATATATATATATGAAATATCGGCGAGACTCATTCAATATCACAACACAGTTTATTTCTGGTAATAAACATGAAATCCGTACATCAGGCAGACAGCTTTACAACTTCGTGCAAACAGACAAAGTGATCCCGCACATACTCTTTTCTAGTAGGGATTCCTAAGGTAAAAGACTACGAATAATCCCTAAGCACAATTGATCACATGATACAAAATACCCATGTTTAAAGAGAACTCGCTAACTATTGGCTAAAGTAGTCCAGACAGAGGCTGAACTAAGTCTATAGCGTGTCTGGAGGGAAAAATCAGAATTACCGCGCAAACCCCGAACTCACTTTATGAACAAAAGTTATTGAATTAATATTAAAATACGTAAATAAGGGATTTTAATATTACATATATATATATATATATATATATATATATATATATATATATATATATATATATGTATATATATATATATATGTGTATATATATATATATATATATATATATATATATATATATATATATAAATATATAAATATATAAATATAAATAAATATATAAATATATAAATATAAATATATAAATATATAAATATATAAATATATAAATATATAAATATATAAATATATAAATATATAAATATATATATATATATCGTTAGGCTTGATTTGGAGCACTACAGTCTACATTTTTGCTACATGAGGGCTAATGATACTTGAACCTACTGTTTAACGCTAATTCCGAGCAGCTACTAAAATCCATGCTAGCAGCGGGTATCGAACCCAACGACTCCGTTACCAAATATCAGTGCCCTAATATTGGACCATGGTCTGGCTTAGATACAAAGGATTAATACGCACACAGATTATATATATATATATATATATATATATATATATATATATATATATATATATATGTAAAATTTAAATACTTTAATCTTAGAATTAAAATTACTAACTCCTATATTAAAAAACCACCAAGTTCGTGATTTCTCTGTCTTTCTAGTAGCCTCTTGGAGTTAAACTCTTTGTAATAGATAAAACCTCTTTTGTTTTGGTGACTCAAAATCACTAACCTACTTTCGCTGAACTAAGATTTCTAAAATTCTAACAATAACATGCTTAAGGCCGCAGCTAGAATTACTTCCTCACTACGGTGGAGCCCTTAAGGTTATAAAAGACCGCATGGCTAATTTTCGTGAGAGTTGACTGTTGGAGATTACCAAATAAAGCTGCTGCTAACTATTTTTTGAAAAACCTTTTCATTCTCTCAACCCCCACATCATTTCGGTCCCGACTACTGAAATCCACAGCTGAAGCACACTATGTCTCATATAAAATGTATTCATTTTTTTTAATTAAGACTATACGTTCCCTTCACTTAACTCTACTTATCCTTTTAACTTCATAACATATAGTACATTAATCTAATACGAACTAAAAAATATTATTTCTTGTTAAACTTCACCTTAATTTTTTCCTGTACGAATAAAATGTCTCCTGGAATCTGGATCATTTATCTTAATTATGTTTTTCTTTTGGCATCCTGAGAATTTAACCACATGGCTTAATCTAGGAAATGGCAACTTGCCTTTTATTACAGAAATATGATAAAATTGAAAAGAACGCTATATTTTCCTTTTTACCTTTAAAGAGACGCAAGCTGCCGGTAATTGGGAGAAAGTCATAGAATCTAATGGTTATTAAATCCATTTGGTAGCAGTTTTAAAGAGTATGAATAAATTTGCTTGAATTCAAAAACTGATTTTTGATTGAAAAAAATTTCAATTATTTCAAAAATTCTTGTACGTAATCATGAATTTAATATTAAGTTGGTTTCTATCGTTTATACATAAAACATTTCCACGAATATATTAAGATTTTAAATTTATTTTTTGCCAATTATAGTAGTTTTAAAAAGAGATTCAATATCATCATCTTGTAAGTATCAAAATCGTAAGCATAACATTAACTGCGTCTTATTTTACGTAAAAACGATGAAACATGGATTGTATGTAAATTTGAACAAGATAACTGAAAATATAAAAATATACCACTTTATAAAAAATGTTTTTGAACTTAGATTTATATTTTTTTAAAGTTCATTGAATTGATATTTTCAGTATAAATAAGTTTTATTATATGTATTTTCAGAATAATTTTGAAATGTCTAATATTTGATAGACGGCTTGGAGGATACTCTTTGACACACTGTGTGCTGGTACATTTCGCAGCGTAATTGTACCGGGAGGGGGCGTTTTGTGCGCAAATATAGTTATTCAGTTAAACCTCAATAGATCGAAAATTATTTAATTTTAAATCAGTCTCACCGAAAGATTCAAAAACTAGTTTTTATTTGTCTAAATTTTTTCAGAATCTATGTAGTAGACTAAAACATTCGGCTTCGTTTTCCTGTATATACCGTTATTTTTGTACCCACAAACAAACCATGTTGTTACACTAACCCGTACTAGTACGTGACCCGCGCTCAAGTATCAATCGTCAGAAAACGTACTAGTACGTGTCCCGCATACAATGTGTTAATAGACAATACCCGTATTAACAAATTAGAAAGCAACGTAAAAATAACAAATTATCTTATTTCGAAGGAATCTATTTTTAATAAATTTAATTCGAAAGGAAAAAAGAGTCTAGCTAAAAGTAAAGGTGAAAAATGTTACCAGAAAGTTACATCCTGATACTGTTTTGAATTTAGATTAAGATCAAAGAAAGTGAAGTGTCTAATAAAAGTAACTGAACGTCAGACATCACGGAACCAGCGAACGCGAGCTACTAGTAGCTGACGGAGAATTTTTTGCTTCAAAATGATTTACCTTCAAAATCGCTTTCTTCAAGTACTAAAAATATTTATCCCCTTGTTCCCCCCAAAACACATCCAATTTCGGTCAACGTTGACCTGAAATCGGAAGCGATGCTCGTACTTGCATAACTACCTGAGATTTCTTTTTCCAGTATGGAATTAAAAAAAAAAAAGAGAAACAGATTGATAAGTGAACATCTGAACAACTATATTTGAAAAATAGCCACTACCTACTCTTCACACCTTAACCCCTTAAAGGTCACCAACATAAATTCATGGGAATTTAATGTAATATGTTTATAAATGTTATCTATAAGCCTTGTATATGTAAAATATATAATTTTTTTTACATTCCTTAGAAGGGTTTGCCTTAGAGGATACCAAATTAAGGTTTGAGAAGTGGTTTAACTGACTAACCCCTACCCTTGTACAGCTTGAACATTATGCCTTTTTAAAAGTTTAACTATACTGGAAGAACAATAAATGATAATCCTTAAACTGGTATGATAAATAAATAGCTTAACAACTTAAAGTGTTTGTACAGATACTTTTATTTGAGGTCATAAGTAATATAAATTGAATCTGACTTTTCAAGTACAGAAAATTTAAAGACATATATTTCAACAGAAAAAGAAATTATATATATATATATATATATATATAAAATCGTAAACTCATCCATGTCTCCAAAACATTTTTTTTTAATTGCAAAAGCTCTTGATTCTACATCATTGACTTCCATATATCACAGATGTATGAGATTGGAGATTTAAATAATTATAAAAAGATAAAGTAAAGTAATCCAAAAAGTAAAGTTTTAAAAAGAAGATGTTTAATAGGTGGTTTTGCTACGAAACCACTGTCCGTTAAAGGGTTAAAAGAGTTGTTGACGACCAAAAAAAAATACCATTCCTCTAACTAAAGTTAGTAAATTCTGATAAAAAATCTGTTCTTGCATTTTTAATTTATTAATAATGAAACTTTTTCAATTAAAAGCAAATCGCTGAAAGAAATAATAATTTTATGAATGAAAATTATAAAAATTGTTCTCACAAGGTACGAATGACCTACATTCCTCTTTGAAAAATGTCGATGAAAAATGTTATACAGGTACATAAAAAAAAATTAAATAGGTTATATAAAAAAGTGTAAATGTGGATAAGCATAAATTTTCTTAAATGTTGTTGTTGACTTACACCACTTGGTGGAATTAAGAATTGAGCCGGAGGCTACTCGTTTTAAGGAAAAGGGGTGCTCCTTTCGTTTATAACGAGCACCACAAGGGTGAAAGTATGACTTATTCTCAAGTGGGTCCTCATAATTTTGAAGCAGGGACCAAGCAGAAAACCCATAGACTTAGCCTGCCACCTTCAGGGGTATTGATTGAGAACTTGGAGCACATTGTGACCACGAACCTATTTTACGTGCCCCAGCCACCTTTAACGAACACGGCGGATCTTAGGCCGGCTCGGGCTCCGAACCCGCAACTCTCCAGTTACGTTTCTCAAATGTTTCACACAAAATAATTTGCTACAAATTATCTACTTATTTAAGCGCCAAAACACACTGAAAAACCTTTTCTATAAACTGTAAGTAGATGTATTCAGGACTACCTTTTTTGCAACCATTTATCGGTTTGCGTAGTATAATTTGTGACACCACGTGGCTTTTTAAAGACTTTTGTGGGCAATTTCAATTTTGCTGTTGTTACTTATCCACCTGGTGTATAAGAGCCTACAGAATGTCCAAAAGGCCCCAACCCACCAGATCCCCATAGATCAGATCCTGCTCCTCCCACAGCTGCTTCCAGGAGGCGCTATGAAAAATAAACAGGTGAGCAGGACTGGCAGAGAGGGAACAGAAACTAAGAGAGTAAACCATCATTCAAGATCATAATTCAAGAACCTCAAATATTGGCCACTTGCATGGCCAATTGAAGATGCCGAGGTCCACTGCATGAAAGGAACAAACCAGGACCATTGGCGGCTACCAGTGGTGAACAGGTGGAAGACGTCATAAATTTCAATTTTAAATATATATTTCACATTACTTGGTGATTAGTACTTGTATTCGGCAACCGAAAAAATACCCGCTTTTTTGTATATTTATAATCAGATTAACCTGTCATTATGTTTTTCATAAAATAAAATTCAAAGAGCAAAACAAGACTGTATTAAAGTGGGTCTGTACCTTCAACACCGAAATCCCTTCGCTCAATGTTGAGAACGGCATTTACATAAATCACCAGAGGAATATATATGTCTCTCGCCTATGATATATCCGTCAGTTCTTCGAGTTTAAGAAGAAAATAAAAGATGTTAACGTATTTTGCTTGATCTTAGAGTCAGTGGGTTGCCAAGCAATCTTTGGCAACTAAAAAATATGGGCTATAGCTCCATGTAAATTCGGTGGAAAATAATTGTTACCAGTTTATATTATATATATATATATATATATATATATATATATATGCATGATATATGTATGTATAGCTATTTATGTATAAATATACATATGTATACGTATATACATGTATATTAGAAAGAGAAAGAAATTCGATAAAATGTCAGTTTTTTTGTAAAAGATATAAACATTTATTTGAGTTTAAATCATTTATAGAATAGAAATGGATTAGAAGCTGCATCAAATGAAAAAGCTTTATTAAAATAGAAACAATATTCGCTTCTAAATATATATCTATCCTATTTTAGCAAGTCGGACCAGAGATCTTTCATTCGGAAATCCGCAGATAATTAAGAATTCCAGACTGATTTGTGTGAGTGAAAACGAGAGCTTCCGGCACTTGTCAAATGTAAGATAACGAACCGAGAGAGATGTTCAGCAGTGAAGATATCCGATTTTGGCCTACTTTGAGAGGTAATGAGCACACAACTTGCGGTCCATAAAAATTAGTTTGTAACACATATTCCAAAAATATTTTAAACTTTTTAAATCAGCCTTGGTTGGCAATAATCCTGTAAAGTACGATTATGCATAAGTTTACTTTGATTCCAGTTTTTGCAGAAAAAGGAGAAGATAATATCTTTAAATATTAACCGTTTCTCTCCTCTTGGAGTAAGTCAGTTATGGATTATGAATTACCCATGCAAAGCTGTTTTAAGTTGTGCTTGCAATTTGTTTAACCCCTTCCGGTATGATTTAATAATGAAAAACTGTGCATGAAATAACCATTTAATTTTTATTTAAAAAAACTTGTTTCATTTTACAATTCTTACATATTCTTAATTTAAATCCACTTTTTACATAGTGTTAAATAATATCAGAAACAGTAAAATTAAGAAAATATCAAAGCCAAACATTAATAAGGTATACAGATAATAGTCTTCAAGCTAGTGGTACTTTTCAAAACAAAGTGCAAAGGAATTCTTAATTGTTTACACCGCCAAGTAGTCTCACTTTTAATTTGATTATTGTCACACACACGGCATTTCTTAGTAGGTTTTCTTTTATTCTGACTCATTAATTTGGCAATGACTTGTACCAAGAAATTCTAAGTAAACAATATGCAATAGTGACTTGTGATTTTCACAAGTGATAAAAGTGTTGCCAAATTCAGTACACTAGAAATTTTAAACTAAATTAATTATCATATTTAACAGTAATTTTAATCGCATCACGAGTGTAGCTCGTCATTGTGCGGTATGGAATGAAAAACTAATGACGAGCTAGACTCGTCATTTTACCGGAAGGGGTTAAGTGTTATACTGTGCCGTACTTAAATGCAAATTTTAAATAAGCGGTTGAATCAGACGTCTTTAGACCTTTGGACTTTTGATCCTAATGCCAAAATACCGAGAAATGAAATAACCTTTCATAGTGGATCGAAAACTGAGATGGTAACAGAAAGAAATTGCCGCACCAGACAATTAATGCATATACCTAATTTTCCGCACCTTACTGTTTTCCTTATAACATAAAACAAATGAGTTATCAACCATTTATTCATTAATTTGAATTCCTTTTATATTAATAATATTCCCTATTAATTTTAATATTTAATACGATATTTATTTTCTAAAAGTCTACTTTGAGGATTATTTTGGAGTATGTCAAAAATACTTTATATGCATTTTAAAAAACTCTTACTTTTAAAAAAAAGTAATTGTTTTTGTTTTGGTAGGTTTCGGATTTTGCAAGCTGATTCCGAACTGATTATCGATGAAAACCGAGGTTTAACTGTATCTTCCAATAAAAAACTTTGTAATTTAAAAAATCGTTATCATATTTCAGTACTAAAAAACTTTACGGCTAAATTTCAAGCTCATAAAATGATTCAGAAAAGAATACGATTTTTAAATTTCACATAAATTTTGGTTTTAATTTTACCGTAAGTATGGATTTCCTGTCAAATACTATTACTGACTGCTGACATCTGAAAATGCAGTACTGTCAAATGATCTCATAGTTTCAATTATTTAAATCATGAACTAATCTTTCGGCAAAGTCTTTATATTAAATATATTCAAAATGTTCTTCTAATACACTTATTTCATCTAAATATGAGACTCAAAAATTAGGGCGTTATTTTTCGCAAAGACAAAATGTTTGGTTTTAAAACCACATCTCTAGTTGTTGGTCTGAACACTCTAGAAATGCATTGTAACACTATTAAGCCGGTATTTCTTTTCACAATTTTATATAAATCTATCGTAATTGAGATACGAAATATATATGTAATTTATAGGTTATCCAATACTTTGTCCTGAAAAATGATGAGATTAAAAATAGAGTATTTTTTTTTATATTATACTGATCTATTTATGTACATTATATATCTCCGCGTCTCTAGACCTCGCAGAAGGAATGTCAGCAGTAATACTAATACATTCCTTTATTTTCCTATCTATCTCACTCTTGTCTGTACCCCCCCCTCTCTCTCTCTCTCCTTCTCTCTCTTTCTTTCTCCCTCCTTCTCTCCATCTTTCTCTCCATCCCCCTCTTGTTTCTCTCTACTTCCCTCATCCTTTCTATCTTTTCACTCCATTTTTCTAATTTCCACATTCCCTTCCTTTTCTCTCCGCTCCTCTCACTTCATTTTTCCTCCTCTCATACCTCTCTCTCTCTCCCCACTTCTTTCTCCTATGTGAACCATGTGCAGAAGGAGTCACTTGACTGACGGGGGTATCTATAATTATTGATATATAGGATAAAATATTTCAATTCTTTTATCATATTTTTAGCATAATTACTAATTCGCGGTACAAACCGAAGTCAGTCATTCTCTTATGATTAACCGATAGCCGAAATTTCCACTTAACTAAATTTACTGCCTCTACAAAATCATTAATCATACATTCATTTACAAAGCGTTGCCCTCTAAAATGAATAATGAGAACCAAGGGAATTTTATTCAGTGCTACTATTCATATTTTACTTAATAAAAGAACTCTCTTCACTCAACCATTTCTTTTGCTTATCAGATGCGCTCATTTCCTTAAAACGACATCATACGGACTTGACAAGTACAGAAGCGAAAATTTATATTTGAAGCCTCAAAAGACGATATCGATTAAAAATTTTTAATTTTCTTCAAATTTATCGCATAAACTTATCAACGAGAACATGCTAAACATTTGAGAGTTGAAGAAGAACAGTAAAGAGAAAAAACTAAGATAAGCGAATATTTTAAAAGTCAAGATATATCTGAGAACGTTTTTTATGGATTGGGATTCGAAGATTAATACTAATTAATATTCTGGCTATATAATTATATTTCTCGAAGATTCCTCCCAATCGTGTCACGATTAATTACGAATAAATGATGGCGGTTTGCCACATACTGATCCATAATTAAAAAAAGAAAATGGGGGAGAAGTCAAAACTCGTGTGCAGAAAGATAGCTATGCAGCTAACAAGGTTGGTAGGGGTTTAAAAGAGTTATTTTTAATTCAGTCTTATTAATGATTGCATTCCCCAAAACCATTTCTCCAAATTACGCCTCTTTTCAATCCTATGAATACTAAAAAATTTGCACATATTCTTTCGTGGATAGCATAAAAAAATATCATCCATAAATGTCAATGTGAAAATGAGTATTTCAAACATTGATACCGATAAAAGAAAGAGGGAACATTATGTATATTGAAAACTTATTTGTAAGTACATACTACTTATTTATTGTTTTACCGTGCTTAAAGTTCCTAGTTTAATAATTCCAAGTACGTGTTATTGGGTATTATAAATGTATTTGGTGGTTATAAATTTAAAGTTCAGCTTTTATTTATTTTGTGTACACGCACTCCTTTTAAATGAAATTTTTAAATCGCCAGACAGTTAAAGAGTAGTATCTATTTATCTTTTCTATTAACTAATATAAATGCTTTAATGCTTTTGAAATCTCCTTTTAATAGTATTTACAGATGTGGCATTTGCTAAGACAACAAAAGCAAGTGAATAAAGTACACCTATTAGACCCGAATAAATTCTGTATCAAAAAATATTTTTAAAAAATCAACTTTAAACCAACATGGTTGGTTAAGCTTAAAGGCTCAAGGTCCTTCTTAGGATACAAGCGACAAACACTAAGTTAATCAATCCACTTTAAGTAAATACAGCAAGACTTAACAGATAAAAGTGCCTTAAAATGCACACAGAAAGTGCTAAAAACAGATAACATTAAAGGTAAAATGATGATCCATTAGAAGGTAAATGCTAAAAGTAATAATGCACTATATATAAAATAAACGAAAAAAGTGGTAAAATGAGTTATAAAAACAAATTAAATTGACCCAAAATAAGCCCTAAAAACGAAGAAAGGAGAAAAAAAGGGGATTTCGGAGTTCATTCAATAAATCCCTTAAGTTAGGGCACAGTATACCAAAAAATGAGGCTTAAACAATGTAGGCGGCTACAAGAGGTAAGTATATGTAAAATAGATGACTGACAAAAAGGACATCGGGGTTTGGGTTCGTTTAAAAGAAAGTAGCTATGAGTGAGACAAGTGTGTCTTATACACCAGAGAGTAAGCAAAACGTCATGCTTACGACTAATATTATTCGGGAAAAAACGAATGTGCTCAGTAATGTTGTGAAGTTTATTGCTGATATTTATATCCCACTTATTCTTCCACATATGAAACTGGTGTTTAATTTCAGATTTCAAATCCTAAACCAACGTTGATAAGCACAATAAACCTTCAAAATGTCCGCATTCTATCAAAAATACGGATTTTTTCCCCGAAAGAGTCAAAACAGGCTCTACACAAAAAAAAATAAAGTTAAATTTTTAATAAGATGATTATTCTATTTCATTAAAACCCATTTTTTATATCCTATTTTTTACTTAATCATTTTTACAGTATGCTTTTTATGTACATTTCAAGACTTTCAAATGCTCTAAGATTATCACTGCATTAAACTTTTTGGTAAAATGTTTGTCATAAAACTAGTTTTCTATACCGCAAATTATTTTGTCAAGTTACAGTGTGCAATAAAAAAATTGCTAAAATTTGTTACAAATTGTAAACAATTGTACAATATAAACTGTATTTACCACAAGTCAAATTCAATGCTTAGTTTTATTACAATATAAATTTGAAATATACAGTAAAAAACTTAAAGTAATTGGTCAATATAGATAAACCTAGAAACTTTTTAATGAAGGGTCCTGATCTACTAAACTTTTATGGAAAGATTTAGTATTTTATACGAAATACTTTTCATATTTTAGTGCCATATATTCTATCAAGCATTATTATTTATCCTTCTATACAATAATATTATTAAAAGTTTAATATTTAAAAATACTGATTTCAGTATCCTTGTTTCCATAAGAAAAAATACGAACCAATCAATCTTTTTAAATAATCCTAATCTATCAACTTCTCGAAAAATAGCATGATTTGTGTTTAAACTTTCAACATTTTTGAAGCCATATATTGAAATTAAAGGCAACAAAACTGAACGTTATCTGTCTGAAATTTTCTAATCATATGCTATTTACGGAAATTGTTCAAAAGTGTACCGAGTCTCTTAAACACAAGTGGATTTTTTTTAAATAAAGTGACAGTGTTGTATTCAAGGTCAAGGTTTTGAGATCAGAAAGCATGCTAATTTCTATCAATCAATCAATCAATCAATCAAAAACTCTCATTTTAGTAGACATGTTAAAATGAATGTATCCCTTCTGAATCACTCTAGCTGCGATTTGAAGAGTGAACACTTGTTTGTTTTTCGCCAAGAGAAACGTGCCGTTATATTTTTTTAAAATTTGGTTTGTTTTAGAGCACTGCCATCTACTGTTTTGCTACACAAGGGCTAATCAGACCGGGATCTATTGTTTAAAGCTGATTTTGAACGGCTCCGAACATCCATGCAAAGGAATTCGAATCCACAAACTCCAGTACCGAAGGGACACTTTCAACCGTAGCTCGGCAGACATTTTTTTTTTTTTAACGAATGTTTATAGAAATGGTGTAATGACCCGTACTATTGTATTCCAAGTAGTTTTGTGACTCTAACCCCTTGACATACAATGACGTCTGGGAGACGTCAGTCATCTTATATGCCAAAGTAGACTTTGAAGTCTCCGAGACGTCATGCAACATTATATTAAATCATAATTTTATACTGTTACTTAATTGTTGTACATTAGTATTATATATAAATCTCATTAAATGTTACACAGAAATGCAAATTTCAAGATAAACGTTATCTTTCTCAACTTGTTCAAAATTGTTCCGATGATTCAGAAATAAACAGTGTTTTTCGGACACATCAAATTTCGTTTTACTTCTATGCCAAGGGGTTAAAATTATTTTGATCCCAAAATTAATGCCAACCTGTCTTTTGGATCCATTAAGGAATTCCTTATAGGGAATTTCTGAACCTGGTGTTAAACTATTTAACTCCGCTAGGTACTCTGAAACTCTTTAATCTTTAACTGCTGTTCTGTGGTCCCGCAGATTTCATCCCCAAGCATTTCCACCCCTCTAAGTCATAACTGATACTAGTCTTTTCCTTCCTGCAACGTGTTGTCAAGATCCCTTACCAAGTGTCAAGGTAGTTAAAAATTAATTGAACTGGAAAAAAAACTATTTCATCATAAAATATGACCACAATAGTGAAAGGTTGTGAGACCCATGGGAGTCGAACCAAAATAAAAGAATGGAATGTTGTTGAATGGAGGGTGTTTGTATTATGACTATCCACCTCCTCACATAGCGAGGAAAATATACCGAGTGCCGTCCCACAATGGAATAGAAAAGCGAAGGAATACTTCTGAATCCCGGTCTGACTTCTGACTCCAGATCAGAAGGTTGCGTGTTCAGATCACGTCCAGGTCACCAATTGTAGAGGAAATATTGAAGCGAAACAAAATATTCTTCAACATGAGCTTTTGATCAAAACGTTTATTAAAATACTAATAAGTAAAAAAATAGTAAAAAAGGTAAAGTATAAGACATCAGTGCGTTGATAACAACTTGCGGCTTGCAAGTGATTGACAGGCGAAAAGTTGTTTTACACAAGCTCCATGATTCCAAAGCCGAGAATGATTTCCCCTCCCTACTGAACTGTGCCGCTCACCTTATATACTGCAACAGGCTCGCGAGTGCAGCATTGAGGGAAATTTGCATCCATGAAATTTGCATTTGCGGCAGCTTCTTTGACGCGGTTATCAGAACGCCACAAAGGTATAAAAATATTCTCAGCCTTCGTCTCACAAAATACATTGGACTCCGCTTAATGTGATCGCGGTTAATGTTATCAATTCCTTATTGTTATCGAAATCACTTGGTCCCTATTTTCTCTATTCACTTGTATGTTAAAATTATCATTTTATGTAATCGTTACACCTGTTAATGTTATAAGTTTTCGAACCTCATTTTAACTGGCAAAGGAATATTTACAATGCATTCAGAAGGAACCCATTCTTTTCTTTCTCTTCGATGTTTGAATTTAGGAGAATTCTCCTCTTCCACCTAGGGAAATAGGGAATGCTCAAAGGAGTGGGAAATTACACGTTCCTGCAATTTTTCAGAAATAAGCACACTCTGCTGGTGGTCAATGGTTTTCAGGTAAGCAGAAGGCAACACATTCTTATTGGAACTGAGAAGGAGCGTATTCACATTTTATGCCTTACTAGCTTACATGCAGCTTGTGGATAGGGAAGCTAGAAAGCGAAATGATTTAACATTAAAACAAAAGATCGAAATTTTAAATCGTTATGATAGGTTACTAAAAATGAGTCAGCGCATTGCTGCAGCGCAGTTAAACATTTCTCAGCTTCTGAATTGCATTGAAATTGTTGAAACGTGGAGCACAACACCGCTCCAATGACTTTAGGTTTGGTTTGGTTTGGTTTGGTTTGGTTTGGATCGCTACGGACTATTGTTTTGCACGCGAGGGCTAATGAGATCGGGACTTACAGCTTAAAGCCGATTCCGAACGATTACTAACATCCATGTCATAGTGGTATTCGAACCCACGAACTCTGGTACCGAAGACCTTAAAAAACATTGATTATGAACGATTTATCAATGAGCCTCTTAGAAAGAATTGTAGACAGTCAACAAATGATCAATTATTTGTATTATGTAAACAATTCTTCTGCCTTAAAGGATAATATACAGTACATAAATATAAGGTGAGTTCTTTATTTTATATTGAAATTTAAACGTGTGAAAACGTGTGAATTAAAGGAGGGGGAGTAAATTTATCTAATTTTGCAATCGGTTATTGTTATCAAAATCACGGTATCCAAAACTGATCCCATTAAGCGGAGTTTACTGTATTTCATAAAATATGACCACAATAGTGAAAGGTTATAAGCCTATGGGAGTTGATACAAAATAAAAGAATGGAATGTTGAATGGAGCTTGCTTGTAGCTTGACTATGCCCATCCCCACACATCCAGAGAGGAAAACATCCCGAGTGCCTTTCCACAATGGAATAGAAAAGCGACGGAATACTTATGAATAAGGTATAAAAATATTCACCCCTCGTCTCAAAGTCTATTGAAGAGAAGGACGACTTTTTTTAAAAGTAACATTTGATATTGGTTAAGAATTTGCAAAATATTAAAAATTGCGTCATTTTTCATAATAGGCGACATTTTTCATAATAAACATGCTAAAGACTAAGGATTTATGAATACAACCACAGAGACGAACAATATTAAATAAGTTGAAGAGGAACTGTCGTCACTCGTCTTACCTTATGATTTAGCATTATACCAACATTTTAGTCAAGTTAAAGGGCACTTTCTGTACGTCATACTGGAATTATTTGTCAATAAAGTAGATATGTGTAAAAATGGAATTATGAATAAAAGTTAATTTTTAAAATCGAAAAAATCCGCAGAAACTACAAACAGAGGAACTACGATAAAACCGTTTATTCGCGCCTGCTAAATGTAGAAAAATAACGTTGTAAATACTTTTCCTTTTATATGATATATAAATATATTGTAGTGTTTTATTTGAAAAATATGTTTATATAATTACAGAGAAAATGTTTATATATTTTCCACTGTATTTGGTGGTTAGGGGCACAGGCCAGTGTTATGCCACGGGC
This sequence comes from Pardosa pseudoannulata, assembly GCA_032207245.1. Taxonomy (NCBI): domain Eukaryota; kingdom Metazoa; phylum Arthropoda; class Arachnida; order Araneae; family Lycosidae; genus Pardosa; species Pardosa pseudoannulata. Next base: position 88,395,504 of record CM063501.1, read on the forward strand.
TCCAAAGGATCTAGTTTCGGCCTTGCTTATCTTTATCTAAAATGCACACTGTCTGTTTTTATGTTCTTTAATTATACCTGCATTTACAGCCCCCGCTCCCTCGGCTTTTAAGTCAAATATGAGAGTACTTAAAATTTAAATAGGATATAAGATAGGATAATGTTCTAAAGGATAGGATCATAGTGAACAATTTTTTTATACTTGATCTAGAATATCTTAAGAATACTAATTCAAAGTGATTTTATTCTTTGATTTTCCCATACAAACAAGCAATACGATTAGTATACATAAATCGCATTTTTTTTTTACCTGGGTAAAGAGGCCACCGCGAGTAGCAGTGTTTGAGCACCCACAACTCTATTTTTATTTTCATCTCACAAAAGATTTGACAGTCTCTATTTTTAACGCAATCTCTTTTTCCGAATTTCTAGCAACCGCGAGGGGAAGATGAGACGAATTGCTTATTTTTATTATATTATTTTCATTTGAGTTGGAAACAGGTCTCAAAGCCAAAACTCATTTTCCGCGACACTAAATAATTCAGGAGCGGTGGCGCATAAGCAACAGCAATCCTGAATATGTCTTACATATTTAGAAGTATTGCAGGACTATTGACAAGTCGAAAAAATAATCATAATATAAAATTGTCAGTGATTTTTTAAATGAATATTTAGGATGTCTTTTCAATTATTGCTGTTTATACATCACGGATAAAATTTTTAAACTAGTAATTTTGAGGTTCTTTGTTTGGAGCGTTACGGTCTACTCTTTTGCTAATGAGATTCATTGAAACTATGACTTACTGCTTAATAAAGATTCATTGGATTTGCTGGAGATACTCTGCAAAATTTTTACTCTTAAGCAGATATTAACACATTGTATACAGGACACGTACTAGTACGCTTTCTGACGATTGAAACTTGAACGCGGGTAGCGTACTAGAACGGGTTAGTCTAACAACATGGTTTGCTTGTGGGTACAAAAATAACGGTATATACAGGAAAACGAAGCCGGATGTTCTTGTCTTTCAGTTTTTTATAATGTAAAAATATTTATATATAACATAATTCGAAAAATTTAAAACTATATACTACTATCTCTACTTGATTTTTCACATTTACGATACTATTATAAATTTATCCACTAAAAAATATATTTTTTGTTTGCAAAAATCTTATGGTTGTTATTTATATATTTCTATTTATATATTTGTTTATATACTTCAATATAAAATACGAAAAGTTGGTTAAAAATGAAATAATTTTCGATCTATTGAGAATTAACTGAATAACTAAATTTATGCGCAAAACGCCCGAACCCGGTACAATTCAGTTGCGAAATGTACCCGCGCACAACGTGTTAAAAAAGATGCACAAAATTAGGTCCTTTAAAATTTCGATTTATTCCACCAGGTCACATAATCAGAGAAGCACATTGAAAATTCATGCAGCTCCCCTTTTTCCTGTATGTAATAAAATGTATGGAAATGTAAATTGTTTGAAAAGTTATACTCTGTTATTATTTTTTAATTTGAAGATGGTTGGTTGTTTGAAATTTAGTGGCGCTAATTCCTCAAGGGACAAACTGCGCCAAACACGACATTTTTAATTTGAAGAACTTCTAAAGTTTAAACTAGTAGTTAAGACGAAACAGAATTTATTCGTTTTAATTTGCAATGCTATGACTAGAATTAAGTGTATGAAAAACGATAATTATTAGGTTAGGATCTATCCGAGTCGGTTTTTGATTCGTTTACGACACTATATTATATTAGTTCTATATAGTTAAGAGATCGTTAAACCGAAACTTCCTTCTTAAACCGGAGTCCATATTGCTATGATCATTCCTGTCAGTAAGCGCACTATAACTCGGTCTGGTACCGAAAGACAATCACCTATCGATATGGATACTGTTCATTGAGTAAATACTGTGATTTAGCCTAACGGTGACCGAATGGGTAGGACGCTGCTATTTGGTACCGGAGTTAATGAGTTCTTGTACCATGGTCGGCATGATGTTCCCAGTCATTTCAAATAAGCTGTAACAAGTAGGTCCTGGTCTCATTGTATCCTGGCTTTCGTACAGTAAAAACAGTAAGCCATAGATATCCAAATCACACTAAACCAAACCCTGACTTAATGTCTTATTTCTAGAAATAAACCAGAATTGTTGCCTATTTTTCTACATTTGGTTCTGATTATTGCATGATTATGATAAAGCATTCTTAGTTTGTGCAACTTTAACTAATCATATATAAATATTTTTACTGTTTCAGTGAAAATGGTACCTCTAGAATTAATTTTGGACGATGTTGTTACCTAACAAAGCAATACTGTGTTGAAAGCAGTAAGATGTACTTCACCAATTAAAATGAGTTGTGAACAGTGAAAGAGCAAGTCATCCCAGAATATTATTCGAAACACGTTAAACAAGATTCATCTCATCCTTCTGACAAACAATTTTTATCTTTTAAAGTCACGCATGTTACGCAAACTTTAAAATTGTCTTTACATTAGTTACACTGTTTCCCAAGCAACATGCAACGGATGTTGCTCTCAAACCCACGTAATAAGTTGAGAACGTTGGAAAGTTGCAGAATGGAAGCGTAAAAACTGTACAAATGGTTAAAAGTTGAGAATTTTTAAGAAACTTGTTCAAAAGCTATCTCTTTAAACGTTGCGCAATGAAAAAACACAGTTATAAAATGTTTAAAGCCACAATATAAAAATTTTCCAGTAGTTCTGATTGTTTATAGCAATAGGCGTTACAGCACAACTGTTTGTTTACTAAACAGATGGTTTTTATGCATCAATATATAATTAATAAATTAATGGAAAAACTAAGGAACTCTAAACTAGAATTACTATGCTAAAAAATGTTAATGTCTTAATTCTAAACAATATACTAAAGATTAAAAACTATATTATTATACACCACCACTCAATGACATGTTATAAATTGCTTAAAAACTGAGATTCTTTTTAATTAAGATTTTTTGGGTACACCTTTAAAATTATAAATCCTTACAAAAGAGTTTGTAGATGTATGAAGTTTAATAATTAGACAATTTACTGCAACACACAAAAATTAACATTCTGTATTTTTTTAATTTAGAAATTTAAAAAATACAGAAAAACATTTTTTTTAATTTCTAAAACGAAATTTAAGAAAATTTAATTGTAGAAACTAACTGCATGTGATAAACAGAATTATTTTCCTTCAGTATACAATAAAAATTACTAGATAGTTCATTTTTCGTAAATAAAAATGTCAATATATTTTATGTTAAATTTCTACTCACGTTAAACCTTATTTTACCGGAAAAACTGGTTTTGAGGGAGCATAAATATATGCAGTATATAAATGCAATGCATGAATATTGCAACAGATATTTTAAAGTTAAATTCTTTTGTAAAAGTACCCCCTCTTTATAACCTGATGTATAAATAATTTCTGAGCGCTGAATTTATTAAACAATTTAAATTCCAAAATTACAATAAGTGGAATAGAAGTTAGTTAAAAAAGCAAAAATAACGCGTGGCGTCATTTATTGACTACTGTTACAAATATCAGCTATAATTTTCTTTTTTCAGTTAGTATAGTCTGGTCTCCCAATGTCACATTAAAAAAGCTATATTGTTACTTACTTTCCTTTTATATTGATACTATAAAGTTCAGGGGAGACTTCTCCCTATTTTTTTGTCATAAATTTACTCCGATTTTGTTAGAATTTCGCAACAAATTTAACAGAAAGAAAATTCATTTGTTCAAGCAACATTAATATTTTAATGCAACTGATACTTCATACTTTATACTAAGATTTCAAACTATTTTTTATTCCAGTTAATTCAGTCACTGTAGTATCGTTAAAATGCTAAAACAAACATAATTAAATACGAAAGACATCGCTCTATATTCCGTCGAGTACGCGATTAAAGTAAGAAAGGTCGAACATTGCAGACCGGAGGGAATTTCTCAAAGTCGTGTCCTAAATAGAACAAAGCCATTTACGGAAGTTTCCGGGTAGATTATGATGGTACATGTATAACAGCTATCTTAACACATTTTGTACGGATTCATTTCGCAGTGGAATTGTAACGGGATAGGGCGCTTTGCGGGTAAATTTAGTTATTCAGTGAAATCTTAATAGATCGAAATTTTTTTTAAATTTTTGACCAACTTTTCGTATTTTATATTTAAATATATAAACAAATATATAAATAGACAAACACACACATTATATATATATATATATATATATATATGACAGGCTCCCACTAAATGACACTAGAGTCCTGAGTACATTTTCATAGCTTTATTCAAATCTCAGAGCACACTACTCATCAATCATCTTCAATGGCGTCGCACATTGGCGCCTAACTTTTAATAAAGGTAGGCTTGGCTGCCTAGGGTAACTACAGCTCTATCTGTAGAATTTGCACACTGCTTTCTGCTTAGATCACTGCTCGTGAGCCGTATTTATGTGGCTAACTCCACACGCCGAGTCACTCTCAGTAAAGAATCCCTAATTAAAATCTTTTAAAATTAATCTACAATTTAAATCCTGACATATATATGCAATATATAAATATGTATATTGCCGCATAAAGTAACTTAGCCAACGAGCTCAGTGGCCCAATGGTCAATGCACACGATCCAGACCCGAAGATTGTGGGTTCGATGCTTGCCATGGCTGTTTATCCAAAGTACGGATTTTTAATTTAAAAATGTTATTTATTGTTTCCTTATGTTTCCTTATGTTCTTGAACATTCTAGATCTTTCTTTAATATGTAAATTAGTTATTTCTCGAATATTCTGTTCGGGTATAAAAGCTGATACCCACTAGTTGTAGGCAACTTCTCGGTCTTGTAAAGTTGCGAGTTGCTACTTAGCTTCAATAAATTCTTCTGTTACGTTAAACGGTGTGTTCATTCGAATCTTCGTGACAATATATATATATATATATATATATATATATATATATATATATATATATATATATATATATATATATATATATATATATATATATATATATATATATATATATATATATATATATAATATCATTTTCGCAAGGATAAATAAAAAGTTAATTTTAAATCTAAATTGATTTTTTTTAATCAACCTTCCCGTTCTGTGGTTCCGCATCGACTGATGTAAAAACTAGTTTTTGTCTAAATTTTTCTAGAATCTATGTAGTAGACAAGAACATTTCCTGCATATACTGTTAATTTTGTACCTACAAACAAACAATGTTGCTACACTAACCCGTATTAGTGTACGTGTCCCGTGCTCTAGTATTAATCGTCAGAAAACGTACTAGTACATGACCCTCATACAATGTGTTAATAAAATGTAAAGTATAATATACTTTAAGATTATTTTCTTTTGCATTACGAGAAATAAGGTGGATATTAGAAAAATATATTTCTTGAATACTATTAGTAACCAAAGTATTTTTAAAGAAAATGACAATTTAAAGCTAAATTTTATATCCTTGCTCTGAGACATAAAATCATGTTATTGTATATTATGTTTTCGAGTTATTGCTAAAAATTACAAAAGTGCTCAAGAAGTTTGTGTGAAAATTAAGTTTACCTAATTTGAGTTTTATATTTAGTATAATTAGTTGTTTTATGGCATCAATCGGCTATAAAATTGATATAATTAATAAATGGTGCTCTATAAATACACATGACAATTTAGTTGCAACTCTTTAGCTACATCTTTACAATTATTTTAACAATCTAAAAGAGTGAGAAATCAATAAGAAAATTAATACGAAATCGGAAATGAATAGAATTATAACTATCTTTTAGTAAGTCCTAGTCCAAGGATGCTGAATATTTTTCGGTAAGTGTGCAAGTTAAATTACGTTTATTATTTTCAAATGTAGAGTGTACCATGTTTTATTTCTTTAAAAATTATCTTTAAACCGATATAAAAGTGTTTAAATTATTATTTTAATTATATTAAAATTATTCTTTTTTCCCTAGTCACAATGTAAGAATGACTGCTCTAATATAAAGGTTTTAAATGACATTCATTTAAAAAAAAAATCAATTTTTGTATGGTATAGGGATATTATATCTTGTCACATTTTTAGACTGTTATGTGTAGAAAATGCAACTGTTTGAATACAAATAAGGGAGATTGTAGCGTTCGGCAGTGATCTCATTTTCAAACAATAACTCTCCCTTATCTTGAAACATCAGTTTTGTTTCATACCAACTTCTTAATATTTTAGCAACAGAAATCCAAACTTTGTATTTATTTTTTTAATTTAGCTTGGGTTTTCGCTTTATAACTTATCCCAGTCATGTACTTTCCCAAGAAAACGTCAGGGTCGCTTACATACAGATTCCCCAGATGAAGGAAGGGGCATAGTCAACCTTCTGTCCTAATAAATGTCATAAAGGCACTCATGCTAGTACTCGTTTCTGAATTTGCCTTTCAGAGCTGCTAGTCTTGAAAGTAAGGGTTTTTTAACCGCTTCCCTTATAAATTTTTTGAAAAAAAAATGCAAAAAATCCTCACATTTTTTTTAATTTTATCATTAAATACAAGGAAGTAAAACAAAAGAAAATGTGTAGGTTTTAAGTTGAATTTTTAATTTTTTACAGGTGTAAAAGCATTTAATTTTAATATTAGTTTACTATCCTTTCAGACAGAATGAGCGGGGGAGAGGGAATTCGAGCTAATTCCATCTTTTCATAAGGCTACGTGCCATAGGTTAGATTCCATAGGTGCCATCTCTGTCCTAATCTAATTAGCTCTCATATTAGGACTGCAATACAGCAAATTAAAACAAATCTCAGAAATGTTGTTAGTTTTTCCGAAACGTTAATTCTCTTATAATGAACCCTAAACTGCAACTACTTATTGTAGAGTGCTCAATTCAAACAATAAAGTAGGCACTGCATTAAAATACAGAGCCTGTTTAGTCAATTTGTTCTTCTGCAGGATGAATGGGGGAATATAAGGTTCAAATGTTCAAACTACATACTTAAAACTATCTCATTCCTATAAGACACTTTAAGAAAGAATAAGCGGGGAGAAGAGGGAATTCGAGCTAATTCCAACTCTTCCTAAGGCTACCAATCGCTTAGAGACTGACTGTCAGAACCATAATTCGCAATCTTAACCGCTTCCCTTACAAATTTTTTTGAAAAAAAAAATTGCAAAAAATCATCACATTTTTTAAATTTTATTATTAAATACGTGGAAGCGAAACAAAACAAAATGTGTAGGTTTTAAGTTGAATTTTTAGTTTTTTACAGGTGTAAAAGCATTTAATTTTAATATTAGTTTACTATCCCGAGTTATCTCGGGCAAATGGAAAAAAGTTAAATATTAGTCTTTATATGATAGTTTTTGAAACAAGGGACAACACAAAGTGATACCTGACGTTCTGTACACTGGTGTCTGTTTTCTTTTCTTATTGGCTTATCCCTGAAAACTGTTTTACAGGAACACAGTACACTGTATCGTTGGATTTGATTTTTTTTTCATTGAAAATGCCTTGGGGTTAACCTGAGTGGTAAAGGTCTAATGCTGAGTCTTTCTGATGTGGCAGAAAACTATTCAAGTTCATTTTCTGAAATTAGTTTTTTAATTCGTGAAAATCAAGTGACCCGTTCAGCCAAATGAACCACGAAACCAACAAAACTTGGCAAACTGCCAATCAAAGCTGAATATTTCCTATTATTTCCTACAGGACGAGTAAATCCATGATAAAACAAATCGTACCGTCAAATTCTGCTTCACCCGAGTTTTCTCGGGATAATAATTAACTGCAATATTACTAACCCGAGATAACTGGGATAATCAGGCAAGTGGTTAATATTGTTTTCAGGGAATGTAAGTAAATAAAATATTTTTACATATACGAATCGCATGTCACTGATATACTTATCGTATGCCACAGAGTGGTATGCATGCCATAGGTTCGATTCCATAGGTGTTATCTCTGTCCTAGTCTAATTAGCTCTCAAAATATAACTGCAATACTGCAAATCTCGCAATTGTTTTTAGTTTGTTTTCCGAAATGTTAATTCTCTTAGAATGAACTGCAACTAATTGTAAAGTGCTCAATTCAAACAATAAAGTAGGCACTGCATTAAAATATAGAGCATCTTCAGTCAATTTGTCCTTTTGCAGGGTGAATGCAGGTAAATAAGGTTCAAATGTTCAAACTACATACATACAACTCTATCTCATTGCTATAATACACTTTCAGACAGAATGAGCTGGGAGGAGAAGGAATTCGAGCTAATTTCATCTTTTCATAAGGCTACGTGCCATAGGTTAGATTCCATAGGTGCCATCTCTGTCCTAGTCTGATTAGCTCTCAAAATATGACTGCAATACTGCAAATTAAAATAAATCTCCCAAATGTTGTTAGTTTTTTCTGAAATATTAATTATCTTAGAATGAACCCTTAACTGTAACTACTTATTGTAGAGTGCTCAATTCAAACAATAAAGTAGGCACTGCGTTAAAATATAGAGCCCAGGGGCTATGCAAGGGGGAGAGGTTAGGAGTTTAACCCCCCCCCCTTGAATCAGACAAAATAACAAAAATAAAAGTTTTAGTAGAAATTATGCATGCTATTATTTTTTAGAATTATGACCCCCCTTGAAAGTTATGAACCCCCCCTCCCTTGAAAAAATTCTGCGTATGCCAGTGATAGAGCCTGTTTAGTCAATTTTTCCCTTTGCAGGATGAATGTGGGAAAATGAGGTTCAAATGTTTAAACTGCATACTTAAATCTATCATTGCTATAATACACTTTTAGATAGAATGAGCAGGGAAAGAGGAAATTCGAGCTAATTCCATTTTTTCATAAGGCTACCGATCGCTTAGGAACTGGCTGTCAGAACCATAAATTGCATGTTTAAAAACCATTGCAAACAGGGATGCCTGTAAACATTCCAAACCGACTTTAATCAATTAGCCATGGCCTAATTACCCCACATGTAGCAAAAGATTGACCATAATTCCCGCGTTAACAAAGCGACTGCGTCCTGTAGTATAACACAAGTTTTGGCTACTTCATTGTTACGTTATCGATGTTACGTCATGCATTCTAAAAGCGAAGAACAAGTTCTGTTTAGTGAATTCCATCGTCACTGAAGTCAGTCTAAGGGAAGTAAAAGGACGAAAACTTTATTTTTATCTGAAAAACCAATTTGAAAAACGCTAAGATAATAAACCGAACTTAGCTCCTCGGAACTGACGTTATTTAGAGGGCTAAATCTGAATTAGCGACGCAGTCTATTTTCTAACTCCGAGCTGTGTGACGTCAGCCCGTCACGTGATCCCGCGTGGGAGGCGACTCAAATCCAACAAGCAGCAAAAAAAAAAAAAAAAATGTAGGGAGGGGGAGCTGTTGGTAAGTATGAACTTTTAAACGGTTTGACGTCGGCAAGTTTTCTGGAAAAGCTCCCTCGCATGTCTTACTCTTTTATAACCGTGGTATACTTAACTGGTTTCAAAGAGAAATGGTTTATGTTTTCTTTCTCAAAGGCCATCTGCCAAAACCTGGAGACTGCTTTGCGGCATCGGGGTGAAGAGGAATATTTTGTAATGATACAAATAATATTCAGAGCGGATCTACACATTTCGCACGACTGACACAGAATTTGAATGTGATTCAGACAAATTTTCTGGTTCGAGGAAGAATATTATTCGACTAAAATTGAGAATGTACGTCTTTAAAATCTGAAATAGACATTTGAAATTAGGTTAGGGACATCAATGAGGCAATTTACAAATATTTCAGCAGATATAATGCGTCCTGAACAGTGATTGTTAAAAATTGTGATTCTATACTGTTGACTACAAAGTCACCAATTTAATGCATAGCATTCAATTTAGGTATTAGACAAAATTAACATTAATATTGCGTTAGGTAGAAAAAATCAAGATTACGTAAATAATTTTCTTTCATATTTTGCTTAAATAATGGATTAGGTACATATGCGATAATTTTAAATTTAATCATCGCTTATTTTTTGTTGCAATGAAAATTTTATCACCGGTATTAACAACAAATTCTTTTCATAAAAGTATACAAGTCTATTTCACGGCCTAATAAATATCTTGCGTTTAAGTTATATATCTTTGAAAATAAAGAAGTTTGTTCGTTTGTGTGTTTGTTTTCTATACATAGCTAGACGGTTTGCAATCGATTCGCTAAATTTTAACCAAAACACAAAAAACAAACCATTTTTTACGTGCCTCATAGAGTACTTTATAATTTTGGAAAATTAAAAGTTTTACTGATGCCGTCATATGACGGGATATATGCTAGATCAGAATAATGAACTCCAGTACCAAAGTACAGCGTCCTACCTATTCAAACATTTCATGTTTATTATTCATGCTTTTAAAACATTTAGGAAATTTCATACTGTTGTGACGTACAGTGCAGATACACTTTAAGTTTTCCCAATTTGACTCTTTTTTTTTTTTGTTCTGGTTGTTAATTATCTTCATGTAAATAACGGGTAAGTAACCTAAACTCTTTTAGGGTCCTTCTGTATGAAATGGAATGGGGCCAGTTCAGTAATGTATCTTGACATCAATAATCAATCCCGTAAACGGTTACGAAGAGCAGACATATAAAGAGCTAATATAAATCTTTATATAAAATTCTTATAATATAAAATTCTTACAAAAAAGTAATTTATTGATTTAAACTTATAAGAGATAATACATTTAAATAGTGGAAATATTTTATAAAGACACGGTAACAATTACATTCTGGTGTACGATATACTAAAAAATTTCTGTAAATGTTGAAAACTTGAACAACGAGAGTTTGAAGAATATTAGGGCATCCTCCACCCCACTGCCTATCCAAAGAAAGAATCTGAAAGAAGAGTTAACAGATAAAGCACTTCCTTTCAGAACCAAAGTTAGCGAGTTAAATCCTGTTGCTTGTTTGGATATTCTTTGTAGCCGTTCAGAACAAGCTTTAAGCAATAGGTTCCAATTTAACAAGTTCTTGTGTTGCAAATATTATCTCGACATAATCTAACCAGAAAAGGACCGAAAATTTAAATTTGTATAACATTTATCAAACCATTAAATACAGTTGGATATGAAATTCGGATCAAGACAAAGAAATTAGTCTAAGTTTTTTTTATTTTCGAACAGGAAATACTGAGAAAAAAGTATGTCTTAAATCATATTAATTCATATTGGTAGTTAAGAACAAACGGAGAATTGGTGAAGTGTTTTCTAATTTATATCTTCTTGTCTATTTGATTTAAACAACAAGCCTAGCTCGCATGTGTTGTGTTATGGGATTCAATTTCTTTTATAAACCTCTCCTACAGCATGGTATAGGGCATAAATATATGTATGTTCTCTCATTTATATCTTCTTGTGTGTTTTATTTCAGTTAATCAATAAACCTGGTTCGTATGGCCTGTGTTACGGGATTCCATTTCTTTTACAAACCTTTTCTACAGCATGATATTGTACATAAATATGTATATTCTCTCATTTATATCTTCTTGTGTCTATTTTATTTGAGTTAAACAACATATCTGGCTCGCATGTGTTGTATTATGGGATTCCGTTTCTTTTATAAACCTCTTCCCCAGCATGGCACATTGCATAAATGAACATATTCTCTCATTTATATCTCCTTGTGTCTATTTTATTTGAGTTAAACAACAAACGCATGGACCGTGTTATGGAGTTTCATTTCCTTTATCAACCTTTTCTACAGCATGTTATTATACATAGATATATGTATATCAAGTTGTATACATTTCCTAGAAATAAATATATAAATAGGTATAATTTGTTTTGACGACAATCTGCGGTCACCCAACCAATTCTATTGAAAAATAATTATAAAGTTTGTCCCACGAACGTAAATTTTGCTAATCCCAGTATCAGGCCATTATGGGTAACTAACTGAAGAGCTTTCTCTTTCTGCAGTGTCGTAAATTAATGCACCATTTAAATTAACATTTTAAATTATTTTTTATAAGGATAAGAAATCCTACCTGCCAGTCAAGCAAGCAATTACAATTAAAAAAACTAAATCTCAGTCATTCATTAAAATTAAAAGAAATGCACGGCAAAGGACTCGGTTTTGTATTACTGTCTCAATTAAATCTTTCGACATCTTAGCATCTGGTATTTTTCTGTAGCCCTAAATCATTTCATTATTTTTTCATCAGATACAGCTGCGTGCTTGTTCATAAATTGACAGCATTTTATTTCATCTCTGTCCACTTACGCAGATACATGATCGCATCTTTAATAGGTTTATTAAAAATATAATTTAAATCCTTCCAAATATTATCTTCAGTTTACTTCTCTTATATCGAATGATTACATTTTAAATAATTTTATATTAGAAAATATTTTAAGAATTTTGTATTAGAAAATTTTTTATTAGGAAAAAAAATTTGTAACATATTTAAAAAAAATCTTTGTAGCTTGAAAGTCTAGAACATGACTATTTGGTGGTATTTTTTATTAAGTTTAATTAAAATGTCAACCAGTGAAAAAAAAAATTGTAACTCCTGAATTTTTTTTTTTCATAAGAAAGATTGCACTGCGTAGTAATATATTTTAACAAGTATATGGACGGCTGAATGAACCTTTTTGTTTGCAAGAACTATTCAAGTTTTATAGGTTTTCTGACTTTTAACAATTTATCTCTTTTATCGCGTGGGTAGAGGGCGGCATTCATATTTTTGTGTCTGAGACTGCAAAACTGGTAGAGCTTGATGCCAAGTTTTTAGTTCAATTTAAGGAAACTAACCGGAAAGGAACGGAATGAGATTTATGAGAAAAGAAAGCAATGAGTTTATGCAAAACCGAGACGAAACTTTTAGTGCTGCCATCTGTTATTTGGTTTTAAAACTAAAACTTTATTTACTATTAATCGTGAAAATGTTTAGAATAAAATTAGTACTTTAAGATTAAACTATTAACTTTTCTTTAGAAATATGTACCATAAATAATTACCTTTACGATATCAGAATTTTGAAATTTTAAAAAGGTATATTCATATTTTTAAAAACTATTATTAGATTAGACAAGTTTAGATTTTAAACATGGCTTACAATTTTAAATGAAAACACAATATTCTGATACTATTAGAGTAAGAAAGGCCTAAAAATGAAACTTATTTTTCTAAACAAACTCTAACGATTTTTTTCAAAAGACAAAATATTTTCCTGACACAGAAATGATTTTGCGATCTAGTGTATACCCATCAGAAAATACAAATAAGTTCAGATTCTACTGAAATTTTTAGGTAGTATATCCATTTTAGGTGTGCAAAATACTATGGGGGAAAAATACTTTAGTCTCCAGGTTTAAAAGAAAGTTAGTGCTAGATGGCCTCGGAAGAAATGAAACTTAAAGCCTACAGACTATAAAAATAAAAAAAGTAAAATAAAGCGAATTTCTCTCAAAAAGTCATTGGGTTTGATCACCCTGAGGATTTTGTAATTAATAAAGATAGTAATGGGCAAACTTCTTCCCGTTGATCAGATGCGGACAAATTAGAGATTTACTGACTCCTGGCACAGATTGCAAAACTACATAAATTTAATTTCACTGTTTAAAAAAATACTTTTAGAGCGTCTTATAACTTCTGCACACGCAAAATCCCTTATAAAATCTCGTGTTAAATATACTTGTGTAAATGGATATATTATTTAAAGACTTAGAAAACAGAAATAATAATTTGAAAAAAATATTTCTAAATATTAAATTCTAATTTTATTTTGCCAGCACATTAAACAGTTGTCTCTTAATGACCTAAATTACAATTATAGGAGTCTTTGACGAAATGAATTTCTCCAAATCATGTATTTCACGTAGCCTAAAAACAGGGAAAGAGTAAAATACAGGCAAGAGATAAGCTTATAACTTCACGTTACCAAATCTACCAGGACTAATTTGGACCGGAACACACTGCTTAAATTTGACGGCAAAAGGCAGAACTGGACTTACGATATAATTTACCGCCTTAAGCGAACCTAAAAACTGTTGCCACTACCTCAAAGCTTTCAAAAATATATATTTTTTAAAAAAAACGGGAGTTTTTCAAAGAACCGTATTAACCAGAAAAAAGACATTGAATAATACCAACATATACTCACGTGAAACTGATACCCAGAATAGAAATACACAAAAGTCTGTCTATTCCTGTCACAATCGAAAAAATTTCTAAAAGCCTATCGAAGCTGCGTCTCAAAATAAGAATACCTAGAAACCTGTAAATTTCTGTTTTATGTAATTTTATAACTCATTTACTTTCTGCATTCAAGTAATCGAAGCCTATTTTAATTGATTGTATTCATTTTATTTATTTATTTATTTACATTGCTTTATATTTCTGGCAGTTTTGCCACTTTTAAACTTTTCCACCCTAGGCATTCGCCTACCTTGCCGAATGTCTAAGGTCGACCATGCCGAATGGGTTTGGTTTGCTGCACTACGGCCTACTGTTTTGCTCACGAGGCCTAATGAGACCTGGTTTGGTTTGGTTTGGAGCTCTACGGTCTACTTTTTTGCAACACGAGGGTTAATGAGACCGGGACCTACTGCTTAAATCTGATTCCAAACGGCTACGAACATCCATGCCACTGTGGGATTCGAACCCACGAACTCCGGTTACGAAGGTCAGCACCTTGACCATTCGGGAATCGTTCGGCCGAATGAGATCTGGACCTACTGCTTAGATCCAATTCCGAACGGCTACGAACATCCATGCAGCGAAATTAGATGCATGATACTTAACCCTCTAGTTCCCCTGAATACAGTGAGGATCTTAATTTAAGTAATAAATAGTCGGAAATAATATTTCTACAAATTTTTATCATTCGTTTTCACCTTTATATTAGCTAACCCTCAATGTGGCTAAAAAATTTCATTGAGGTCTAAGTAACAGATTGAAAAGACGATGTTTAAGACTTGTTGAAAAAGTAAACTCAGATATGAAGCAATGGGATTGATATTTCTTTATTATTAATAAAGCTTTGAAATTTATTAACAGTGTAAAATGTTACATGTTAAATGTTAAGGTTACAATTTATTATCTAAATACACTATTTGCTTTGCTTAATTCGCAGCTCCAGCCATTCAGGCCACTGATGAGGATACTTTAATTTTTTTATGTAGAATCATACTGAAGAGATTTTGTTTTATAAATAATCTACAATACCCTTAAAGACAGCGATTCACAAAAATATTTGCTTTTTTTTTATCTTTTATTTTTATATATGTGAGCGAGTATTAGTAAGAAAATGATACATAATTATCTTTTTGTGTACGTGTGATGAAAGCAGTAGACTGTGAGAGAATTTTAAGATGAATATGAAAATGCAATTAATAACATTTTAGAAATCGCAGACATAATAACGAGTAGTCTATTTCGTCAAGTCTTGTGTGTTTCATTTATACAATAGGCTCTATTTTGCTTACTCAAGCTAGATGGAAAAAAATGCTTAAAACTGTATCTCTTTATATTTCCAAAACCCCGTGAACTCATCTGGAAACCCCGCAACCGTGCTCTAGCCAAGAGGGCAACCTACCAAACATCACAGATTCAGACGGAGGTCCATTAACAATTCGCAACACGAAAAATAAACGCGGAAGAATTCGTGGAGGCAATCATTCCAAACAATCTTTTGTTCCTTCCCTTATTTAAATAAGAGCAGCTACTGAAACACTGTTATTCATTTTGCTATAAGATAACATTATTTAATGTAGACAATGACGAATTAGATTAAATATATATATATATATATATATATATATATATATATATATATATATATATATATATATATATATATATATGACAAAGTTTCTTTATATAATTTTATAAATTTACAAACACTATGTGAACACTGACTATTCTATTCAATTTTAACAGCTTTTTATATTATTAGACTATATTTTTATTATATTTTTAACAGCTTTTAAAAAGAACACCAATTTATAAGTCTTTAATGCTAATTAAATGCATATTTACAAGAAAATTTAAACTTATTAAAATTTGCTAGGTTTACTAGTTTTCACTGGAAAATAGTTTTCAACCAAGAAAATAGTAAAAACATTTTTTCGCACATGAACTGATCACAAGAGGTTGACAAATTTAGCATTATCTTCGGTGCACAGAGACATGACTATCCCCTATATAATAATAGAATAAGTTACTTGTCCGTCTTTCTTTGAATTTATGAAGTGTTTGGACCTGGAATGGATAGAGGCACCCATATTGGATTCTTGATAAGTTAGGATTATCAACGTTTGAAATCCACCCGTCCCCCCCCCTTTCTACCATTTAATGCCATTATTTCAAGCCCTATTTTCCCCTGTTCAGAGCAGGCGATTAAATATATCAATTTATCACATAATAAATAGGTGAACATAACATCTTTTTCTACCTTTATGACGTCATTCCTTTAACCCTCTCATTTAATAATTTCTTATTTTAAATTATTTAAATATCGTCTGCATTATTTTCATACGTTTTATCACTGAACTTAGATATTACGTAAATAATTTTCTTTTAAATTTGGCTTAAATAATAGATTAGGTACATATGTGATAATGTTAAATTTAATCTCCGATTATTTTTGTTACAATGAAAATTTTATCACCGGTA